>JAWNNJ010000322.1:0-181436 GCA_035045125.1 Hypselothyrea guttata | reverse complement strand
GCTATAAATTACATTACGATCGGAAAAGAAACATTGAAGATAAGTAACGGACAATTGTGCAGTGCACTTAGGGTATAATCGGTAGGGAATAGTATAGGGTGTGCTACTCTACGTCCTGTGCTCAGTAACGTCCGACTGTAGCCTTCCGCCCGACTGATCTGTGCTGTCCTTATAATATATTATTTTACTTACATTTGTCATATTTCTAATAGGAAAATCAAGTGAATCGCTGATGGAGGCAGCCGCGGACACAAATCACGCCAATGGTCATGCCATGTCCAATGGATATGGCGATGTGACAGACCCTACAACTGGTTCGTACTCTGAAAAACTAAGTCCGCATCGCAACGACTTCGGTCAACGCCATTCTAGTATTAACACTGCCTGTTGCTCTTTTGAAGCTTGTATTCATCCCAGTAGCTCGCTTATGACTAACCCATACCTATCACTGCCTAGCTCATCTCACGCTGCATTGCTTATAAATAGTTCGAGATCTCAGGCTCTGATGCACAGTCCTGAGAAACGCCATTATGCGTATTCAATCTTTTGAGAGTAAACCTTTTTGTGATTGGTTTTTCCAAATTTAAAAATATTTTTGCTTAATAGTTGAACAACTTTTTAGAACCTTTTTTACAATTTTCTATTTTGAACTGAAAATATAATCTTTTAAATGTTATTATAAATATTATTGTGATATTAGAGTTTTAAATATTTTGTTTTTGGTAATTTTTTTAACTTTATTATTAATACATTAATTAGTTCAGACTGTTTTTAAAGCGCCTATCAATCAATAAACCTTTTTATTTCAGCATAGTCATATCCATCGCAAAGCACTCATCCTATGCACCCTCTGATTAATTTTGATATTATTTAAATAACCCTGCTTAGTATTAAGTGCTCTGTAGAAATTTTAGTTTGAAATGATTTTTGTTAATAAATATTTTCTATTAGCTCTTGCTGCACCTGCTTAAAGTTATTAGTACTGCATGGAACTATTATTTGTCTTTGGTTTGAACTACAATTAACTAACTTGAACAATAATATAAATCTTTCAGAGACACTCGCCGATCCTGGAACTTAGATAAAGTCGCTGTCGTCAAAACTAACTCAAAATTCCACACAACTATTTCGTCATTGATTTAATGTTTTATTTTATTTGTATTTTTAATTTGTTTAGTTTTTGTTTTCAATCTGTTATTTTCATTTGAAATCAATTATCATAAATCGCATAAAATGAAAACGGTGTTCATTTTGATTACTAAATGTACAAATTGTGAATATCATTGTTCGTTGGAGAGAGACTTGATGTACTTGATGTACTCTACATGCTTGATTGAAAACTTATTTTTCATAAATGTATACTATAGCTTAAGAACTACATATATCATAAAATGCAAAAATAAAGCAAACTATACAACACAAATACCATTATTTTAATCAATTAAATGAATTAATTGCTATTTACCGTATTACGAAATGGGCATAGAGAAAATACCCCTCTGATAATTGTGACAACATAATGTACATACCTGAGTTATCGTTCAATACACACAACTACAGTGGCACCTGCTTCGAATTGGCCAATTGATGACGTATTGGGCGGCCCATTCGCCTGGTTAACCAGTTATAACCATTAGATTAAATTAGGCCAATTTGTATGCAGGCTTATCATCGATAAATCACATTAAAAATATACACACACATCCACATGGAGACGTGTAGGTTCATTGATGCGCCTCTTCCCATTTCCAGGTGTTTGGTAATAACATTGCGTTGTTTTCTACTCGGATCTGGCCGATCTTACCAGGTCACGATTTGCACACACGTACATATGTATATCGTATATCGTATAAATCCGAATTAGCCTAAAACAGTAAGCGCGTCCGGCGTATAAAAAGTCGTTGCAAACGAAAATTCGTAATTAAAGTGTTGACGCGACTTAAAACGTTCGGTTCGATCCATCCAGAAGTTCGGGGCTTATTACAAAGCGGATATTTCGTGTATATAACTTATAATGCTGACCTGGCAATTGTGGTGTGCTCTAATATTTGTTTTGTGGTTCTATTTATTATGGACTCGTCGCAGATTTTATCTGTTAACGCTGAAAATTCCGGGCCCCCTCGGATATCCAATTCTCGGCATGGCGCATAAACTAATGCGCAGAGAAAGTATGTGTAGTGACTACGATGTTAATCGATTCGTTAATCGATCAGTTTGTAATCAATATAAATAAATTTCAAATATACATACATAGATATTATACATCAATTTGGCTATTATTTGAACAAACATGGACCGAACATCTATTCCTGGCTGGGGCCTTTGCCATTTCTGATAGTTAGTGAGCCGCAAATGATACAGGATATTCTTACCTCCCCGCACTGTGTGAACAAGGGATTAATCTACAAGGCCCTGGATGATGGAGCTGGCTTGGGATTATTCAGCTTGCAAGGTACGCCAGTTCTGGCAAGCTTATGAAACATATAGAAAATTAAATAAGCTTATAAGAAATATATATATTTAGATCCCCGCTGGAGCGTTCATCGAAAGTTTCTAAATCCAGCCTTCAGCCACAAGGTTTTGCTTAGCTTTGTGCCCATATTTAACTCGGAAACCTCCATCTTACTCAAGGCGTTTCAGCCGCTGGCGAATGATGGCGAAAAGGATTTAATACCGCTGTTACAGAGCTTTACCTTGAACATAGCAACGCGTGAGTTTCTATCAATATGGACGTATAATTTAAATAATGACTCATACGTCTCGTTCAAGAATAGAGACAACGATGGGCAGCGAAGTGAAGAACGATATCCAAAACAACCAGCTATTGCGGCATTATCAGTGGTAAGTACTGTGGATATAGCCATAACTGAGGTTTGCTATTCGTTAATAGTGCTTTGGAAACCATGACAGATATGTGCTTTACGCCCTGGCTGAACAGCAGAACGATGCGTCAACTTGTTGGCAAGGAGCGGCATTATGCCAGTGCCAAGTCGGAGATACGGGGATTTATCAGAAGGGTCCGACACTCGATTACAAAATAAAACCCAAGTACTCACCAAATTCCCTCTAATCTGCAGCTTATTGAGAGAAAACTGGCCAAGGATGCGGATATTACATCTGAAGTTAGCTCTCCGCACGATAAAAATATCTTCCTAAATCTGGCAACCGATCTGATGAAGCGCGGTGTCTTCAACAGGAAGAATGTGGAGGATGAATCGAATATTATTGTATTTGGTGCATTCGAGACAACTGCCAATACCGTCGCTTACACCTTAATATTGCTGTCGATGTTTCCGCAATACCAGGAAAGGGCGTTTGAGGAAATTCTTTCTCTGTTTCCCCAGAGCGGAGACTTTGAGGTTAGCTATGCGGATACACAGCAAATGGTTTATTTGGATTTGATATTGAACGAATCGATGCGAGTTATGGCACCGGTTCCAATTGTTTCTCGGCAAACATCGGCGGATCTGGTACTTTCAAATGGAATTGTCATACCCAAGGGGGTGCAAATTGCGATTGATATTTTTCATTTGCATCGCAGTAAGAAAATTTGGGGCAAGGATGCAGAAACATTCAATCCCGATCACTTTCTTCCTCAACATTTGCAGGGTAAACATCCCTACGCCTACATACCTTTCACAAAGGGTATTCGCAACTGTATAGGTAAGAGAAAATAGCATAGCTGTAATTTATTATTTTTTTATTTAAATTGTTCATTTTTGTCAAATACACAGGTTGGAGATATGCCCTAATGTCTGCAAAAATTACGCTAGCCAAGTTGCTAAGGAATTACAAATTTTCGACCAGTTTTAAATTTGAAGACCTCTATTTTGTGGAAGATATAACCATAAAACTGCAAACGGTGCCATTGTTGGAACTACAGCAGCGTGTCTGACTCTGTACATATTTGTATTATTTAGTGATATATTATGCGAACGTTATATAATACATACGATAAAAATTTAAAATCCCAAAGATAACAATCGATTCTGTTTCTCCAATTGATTCTGTAATTGGTAAAATATGTTAAATAAATATATATGTTTAAAAATGTTAAATCCCAAAGATGACAATCGATTCTGTTTATCCAATTGATTCTGTAATTGGTAAAAATGTTAATAAAGCTAAATTTATTGGAAACAAATTGTTGAGGGTCATTATGGTATAGCTGTTAAATATCAATTGATAAAATAATAAAAATAAAGCAGAGAAAATTCTCACCGATGGCCATGTAAATTATTAAAATAAACCGGAACTAAAAATGTTATATATATTTTGTTATATAATAATCTAAAGGTATTTTTGCGTAAATAATTCAAAAATTCAATTTCAACTGAAATGTATGAATTTGTGGTCATGGTCCCAGGCCGGCACATGAACTCAAAATTGAACGGCGTCACACAATTCGATAGACTACGATATCGATAGACTTACATCGGCTCTGCTCATCGCTCTGCACGATTTGTATTTATTCATTGTTAATATTGTTATGAACCAGCTTCTTCCCGGTGGGCAGCGCCGGCTAGCTCTTGGACTCGCTATGGGTGTGAGTCCGACCCTGCCCACTGGTTCATACAACACTACAACAAACACTACGACATACCAACAACAATAAAGAAACTACAAAAACTGACATCAAAATAACACTACAACATCAGCAAGATAACAAAACAATCAAACGGCCAACAACAACACAAACAAAAGGACCGCCACTACGGGTCCATGTCCAAATTCTGGGATCCCGGTCCGAGATCCCGGCGTACCCACCCTGCCTGAGGCTACGTCGCCTCCCTGCTACTGGTCAGTAGCTTCTCGCTTTAGCCCATGGCGGCTATGCAGTTCCCCCTCCCCCCTTCAAGCTCCACTAATTACTCATTTTGACTTCCCAAAACATTATAAATCTTTATTCATTATTAGCTACTAACATTCTGATCGCCTAACATAACTGCGCATCACTGATGCTGCTGCTCATCACTAATTCTGCTGCTCAGCACCGATCAGCTGTTGCGTCTATTGTCTAGTGCGTGTCTGCTTTGTCTTAATTATGTTATTCGTTTTTTTTTATGCTCAATCTTAAATTAAATTATATTATTTTTATATCTACGTGTGTTTCTTTTGTCGTGGCTGCTCCATTTGATGTAGTGTGGCTCTGCCTGGCCAAGTGTGCGCAGAGGACTAGTTGCTGGGGCGCTGCCGTGACTATGCTGCTGCTCCGCTATGCTGCAGTTGCTCTGCTGCGGCTGCTATGCTGCTGCTGCGCTGCCACGGATGTGCGCTGCTATTGAGGCACTGTTGGTGCTGCTCTCGGGCTGGATGTGAGTGGGCTGCGGCTGGCGCTCTGGTGGTTGCAGCTGCTCTGCTGCCCCTGTTGTTGTGCTGCGCCGGATTGCTGGTGTCGCTGTTGCTGAGGTCCAGGCTCTGCTGGATGTGGTGTCTCCTGTTGCTGGACTCGGCCAACCGGCTGGGGTTCTGCTGCTGGATCGCTGCGGTTGTTGTTGTTGCGTTGAGCTGCTGCTGTTGCTCTGCGGCCCCTCTGCTGCTCGGCTGCTGTTGCTCTGCTGCTGCCGCTATGCCGTTGTTGTTGCTCCGGCCTCGTGAGCTGACTCGACTGTTGCTGCGGCTGTTGCTGTGCTGTTAAGGCTGCGGTTGCCTCTGTTGATGCGCTGTTGCGTCGCTTGTTGCGTCGCTTGTTGCAGCTGCGCGCTGCTGCACTGCCGTCTCTGCTCTGCCGCTGCTGTTGTCTTCCGGCAGATAGTGTGTGTGTGTGTCGGCTGGCGCTCAGGTTGGCGTGGCTAGGGTACTGCGCTCTGATTATCGGCGGTCACAGTGGGCTCAGCGGCCTCTGGTGGTGGTGTAAGCTGGGTGTGGCGAACTCTCGGGACACTGAAGCGCTATGCGCTTTCTTAATATATATGTTTTCTGCTCTTATATATTTGACACGCCAAAGGTTCAATTAATTTATTATGTGCCGTGCACATCGCCGCGTGTCCGGCTCGCCCTAGCCGAAAAACTTGACTAACCTCGTTGCTCGATCTAACCTACGCTGGGCCCCGTTTTATCTCTCCCTCTGCCTCCTGCCTGATTTTTCCGGGTCAAGGACCGCGGTCAAGGCCAACTCTACTGCGCTCTTCGTTTCTCTCTCTCTCTCCGCCTCTCTTTCAAATCCTAACGGCTGAGCAGTTTGAGCGAAGTCTCCGCTCCTTGAGAGAGACCGCTCAGCTGTTCAGGGTTGCCGCATCTCTTGGCTTTGTTGATATCGATATCACCAAAACGAAATGCAACAACCCCGCGAAGTTTGGAAGATCGAGATCAAGAAACTGCGCGCGTATTTCGTTATTTCAGATACGGACGGACGGACAACCCTAACTCTATGCCCAACGTAGGCTACACCCACTACCCTGAAGTTAAGAGTCTCCAGCTCTACCGACTGAGTTAGCCGGGCAAAGGTAAGCTCCACCCACGACCCTAAACTACCTGCCTGGAAAGATGGTGTGTCCAGTCAGTGAAGGATGCGTCTGCTGCCGCTCATTTGTGCCGGTGATGGTGAGTACACAGGATGTTGCACATGTGTCGCCTGTAATACTCCAACTGCTTCCTCAACAGATTCTCGATGGTGCCGTCTGCACATGCGATTGTCCTTGGAAGTGTTGGCCAGCTATCTCGCAATCCCGGCAGATCCCTTTCGGTTTGTTGGCTGCGCTCACATCATCGACCTGGTTAGACTGCCTGATCGCGGTGGCAACTGATGATGCTGCGTCTGGCGGATGCAGTGGCTGCTGTATGTAGCTTCCCCGTCCGGTGCTGGCCACGCTTGTCTCCACCTCGTCTTGGCGCTGCCGGAAGTCCAGCCGGAACATTAGCTCTTCTACGGCGTTCCCAGTGTTCGGGCCATCGAAGTTGATATTCGAGTGCTTAACCCGCAGGTGATTAGTATACCTCTGGTTATTGCTTCTCCTTTTGCTTGTTTGTCTCTCATCTTCTTCATGTTTCACAGCTCGTCGGTCATCAACGGGGTGTGGTGTTCCTGGGTTGCCCCAGTGCTCCGAATCCGCTGCCGCTACACATGTCAGACCAGGGTCAGCAGCCTCCTGCTCAGGCTCCGGTGGTGTCTGCTGCTGGTTGTCAGGAGCTGGATGCGGCCGAGCTGGGTCGTTGTTGAGCGCCGTGGGATCGTGCTCGTGATTGCTACTGCCAGAGGTCGGTTCAGCGTTACCCTGTTCGGGGCTTGGACGGATGACGTCGTTGATGAGTTTCATCATCTCCGCGAAACCCGAACGGATCTCCTCACGGAGAACGTCCTCAATGTCAGCCGTCAAGGATCTGACGAATGTTAGATGGGCCTGTGCGACAGCAGCGTTGATAGCTGAAACCACTGTTGGGTCAAGTGCCGCTTCTTGGCGACGCTCTGGCTGGACTGTTTGCGGCTCGTTTGTTTCCCAGTCATCAACATGTGCGTGCTCGGGAAATCCTCGGGATGGTGGTGGCGTTCTTGACCATGCAGCGTTGCCTTCTGCCGGGGTTGACGCGCCTGGACGGAGGATGTCTTTGATGAGCTTTATCATCTGGGTGAATCCCGAGCGGATCTCCTCGCGAAGGACGTCCTCAATGCCAGCCATCAAGGATCTGGTAAACGTAAGATGAGCCTGTGCGACGGCGGCATTGATTGCTGAGACCATCACTGGATCAAGTGCCGTTTGTTGATGAGGCTCTGGCTCTACTTCAGCCCTACTGCCTTGTTGCGGCTCATTCGTCTCCCAGCTGTGAACGGGTGCGGCTTGCTTGGAACATGCTCTGGATGGTGGTGGCGTTCTTGGCCATGCAGATGCACGCGTTCGGCACCCGGCGTGCGCTTCTTCACCTCCTGGACGCTCACCCCCCTCTGGCCTATACATTTTCTAGCTTTAGTTCCTTACTATTTATATTTCCCAAGCTAGAATGCTGTACTATTAATATTATAACCTAACAACAAAATATTTATACAAGACTAATTAAATAAATATGTACATAAATAAATAATAAATAGCACCTATATATACATATAAACGAATAAACAAAATAATTAGATCTATAAATATGTAATAATAATTAAAGATGTAATTATATATTTGATCTATAAACAAGTAAATGTGTGTTATGTATATATAATGTACTTATTTCCCTGAATCACCTTCTCAACATAAAAAAAAACTTCTTGTCTTAACAAATCTTATCAAATCAAGGGGAGAGAGAAAACTTTTCCACCCATGGGCTGACCAGTAGTTTCCTACGCACTCAAATTTGGACATGGATTACATTTAAGGATCTGTCGGATGCACAGTTTGTCAATTTCAATGACAGACGACATCCAAGAAACCCTATTTGGATTTTTAAGTCTGCTCTTTGCTTTCCATTATTGCGTTTTCCTGTGCATGCTGAGTGCCTGATGCAGCGCAGCTCGACCAAAAGTCGTCTGGGTCACCAGGCTACCACTTGCTCATTTATTAACAAAGGACAGCATGCACAGTTTCACCCAACATTGAAAACAAAACGAGATACGACAAAGAAAAGACAAATAATTAAATTAACTAAACTATACTACTCTAATATCACCAATTTATCACAGAACTATTACTACTATCACAGACGAGTGGTCGCGAACGATTTGCCCTTTTATTGGCAAATGTGACATACCGCCTCATCAATGGTAAGAGCAAAAGCCATGCTAGGCGACATAGAGGGTACAGCAACACAAAGAGTCCAGTGACTTCGGCACCAACACACCACTGCGCAATTATGAGTTTTACTCAATTAAACTACATAAGACATCAGTGGCATGTTGGCGCCGACGCCAGTGGCTCTACTACGACGTCCTACATATTTGTTGTATTTATTTTTTTTTTCCAAAATCTGCTTCCGTCCACCTTCGTCTGCCCTACGTCTGACAGACTCCAGCTTCGGGATTTGAATTTCGTTTGGGCGCCATTTGTTATGAACCAGCTTCTTCCCGGTGGGCAGCGCCGGCTAGCTCTTGGACTCGCTATGGGTGTGAGTCCGACCCTGCCCACTGGTTCATACAACACTACAACAAACACTACGACATACCAACAACAATAAAGAAACTACAAAAACTGACATCAAAATAACACTACAACATCAGCAAGATAACAAAACAATCAAACGGCCAACAACAACACAAACAAAAGGACCGCCACTACGGGTCCATGTCCAAATTCTGGGATCCCGGTCCGAGATCCCGGCGTACCCACCCTGCCTGAGGCTACGTCGCCTCCCTGCTACTGGTCAGTAGCTTCTCGCTTTAGCCCATGGCGGCTATGCAGTTCCCCCTCCCCCCTTCAAGCTCCACTAATTACTCATTTTGACTTCCCAAAACATTATAAATCTTTATTCATTATTAGCTACTAACATTCTGATCGCCTAACATAACTGCGCATCACTGATGCTGCTGCTCATCACTAATTCTGCTGCTCAGCACCGATCAGCTGTTGCGTCTATTGTCTAGTGCGTGTCTGCTTTGTCTTAATTATGTTATTCGTTTTTTTTTATGCTCAATCTTAAATTAAATTATATTATTTTTATATCTACGTGTGTTTCTTTTGTCGTGGCTGCTCCATTTGATGTAGTGTGGCTCTGCCTGGCCAAGTGTGCGCAGAGGACTAGTTGCTGGGGCGCTGCCGTGACTATGCTGCTGCTCCGCTATGCTGCAGTTGCTCTGCTGCGGCTGCTATGCTGCTGCTGCGCTGCCACGGATGTGCGCTGCTATTGAGGCACTGTTGGTGCTGCTCTCGGGCTGGATGTGAGTGGGCTGCGGCTGGCGCTCTGGTGGTTGCAGCTGCTCTGCTGCCCCTGTTGTTGTGCTGCGCCGGATTGCTGGTGTCGCTGTTGCTGAGGTCCAGGCTCTGCTGGATGTGGTGTCTCCTGTTGCTGGACTCGGCCAACCGGCTGGGGTTCTGCTGCTGGATCGCTGCGGTTGTTGTTGTTGCGTTGAGCTGCTGCTGTTGCTCTGCGGCCCCTCTGCTGCTCGGCTGCTGTTGCTCTGCTGCTGCCGCTATGCCGTTGTTGTTGCTCCGGCCTCGTGAGCTGACTCGACTGTTGCTGCGGCTGTTGCTGTGCTGTTAAGGCTGCGGTTGCCTCTGTTGATGCGCTGTTGCGTCGCTTGTTGCGTCGCTTGTTGCAGCTGCGCGCTGCTGCACTGCCGTCTCTGCTCTGCCGCTGCTGTTGTCTTCCGGCAGATAGTGTGTGTGTGTGTCGGCTGGCGCTCAGGTTGGCGTGGCTAGGGTACTGCGCTCTGATTATCGGCGGTCACAGTGGGCTCAGCGGCCTCTGGTGGTGGTGTAAGCTGGGTGTGGCGAACTCTCGGGACACTGAAGCGCTATGCGCTTTCTTAATATATATGTTTTCTGCTCTTATATATTTGACACGCCAAAGGTTCAATTAATTTATTATGTGCCGTGCACGCCGCCGCGTGTCCGGCTCGCCCTAGCCGAAAAACTTGACTAACCTCGTTGCTCGATCTAACCTACGCTGGGCCCCGTTTTATCTCTCCCTCTGCCTCCTGCCTGATTTTTCCGGGTCAAGGACCGCGGTCAAGGCCAACTCTACTGCGCTCTTCGTTTCTCTCTCTCTCTCCGCCTCTCTTTCAAATCCTAACGGCTGAGCAGTTTGAGCGAAGTCTCCGCTCCTTGAGAGAGACCGCTCAGCTGTTCAGGGTTGCCGCATCTCTTGGCTTTGTTGATATCGATATCACCAAAACGAAATGCAACAATATTGCCGGCATGTCTAGAATTAAACCAAGCAGAGGGTGATCTGCTGTATGCTAGCAAAAATCACCGAAATTAAAAACCTATTTTATTTTATTATGAAATAAATAACATGTATTTTCAAATACAACTGAAAAAATTGCACTGTTGTATGATTTAGCTGTCTTGCTCACAGGCCGGCACACGAACTCAAACTTGAACGGCGTCACACGATTCGATAGATCATGATATCGATAGGCCTGTATCGGCTCTCTGCCCATCGCTGCGCACGATTTGTATTTATTTAGTGTTAATTTTGCCGGCATGTCGCTCACAGACGTACTAGAATTAAACCAAACAGAATTGTTTGCACAGATCCGCAACGGACTGCCGCTGGTGTCGCAGACGCAGAACCTGCTGGACTGCAAGGATGACCTGCTGTACGCGTGGGACTCCAACGAATGCTGCCTGCTGGTGGCAAATTGGCGCGTCGCCCAGATGCACAAGGAGGCGAATGGGCCGAAAGTGGGCTTCCAGACGCTGATTCCGTCGAACACGATTGGCATACAGGTGGAGCGTGTGTCGGTGTCCAATGACGGCTCCCTTGTGGCGCTGAGTGGCAGTGGGGGCGTGGTTATACTGGAGGTGCCTCGGCGCAGCGGAGCCGATGGCAATTTTCTGGATGGCAAGTCGAAGATCACGTGCCGCTCCTACAATGTGGACACGCTGCTCTTCCAGAACAATCGGGAGCTGGCGGTGCGTCAGCTGCGCTGGCATCCCGACTCCGTCTCCGACGCCACGCTGCTTGTGCTGCTCTCCAACAACACCATACGGGTGTACAACCACACAAAGCTGCGCCACGTGTGGAAGGTGGGTCCGTACACCATGGAGATGAATGCCAACAAGTCGCTCTCCGACTTTGGCGAACTGTGCGTGGACTTCGACATTGCTCCGGCGGTTAAGGCGCCCGCCGAGCTCGCCAGCGAGCTGAAGGAGAATCTGTCGCTCAATCACAGCAACCTGACCATGGTGGCTGCCAGAACCAAGCAGGAGAAGCTGGAATGGCCTATTGTAATACTGCGAGGCAACGGCAACATCTACGTGCTGCTGGCTGGCATCGATTCGGCCTGCACGCGGCTGCAGGGCCCCATTACCATGACGCCCCAGGCCAGCGCCAACTACGGCCTGGAGTCGTGTGCTCTGCTCATCATGCCCTCCCTGCCACCGACCGTCATCATTGCCGAGTCCACGGGCAAGCTGCACCATGCGCTGCTGCTAGAGGCCGAGAAGACGGAGCACTCGCTGAGCGAAGTGGACGATGGTCTGATCATCGAGCCCTCCGAATGGACGCTGCACGTGACCGAGACCGTTGAGCTGGAGCTGGGACTGTCGGGAGCAGCAAACAGCAGCTCCAGCGGAAGCTACAGCTGCCCCATACACCTGAAACCGGATGTTATCAACGAGCTGCGCTACTTTGCCTATCACAACGCTGGTCTGCACATTGTCACCGTCAACTTCATCTCGGAGCTGCAGCGCTTCCTCAGCAGCGAGGCCGAAGACTCCCAGCTGGCGCTATCCACGCCGTCATCTGCCGAGTACATTCTGTGCACGAAATTCGACTCCAGCGAGCGCGTGAACGCCGTCTTCGGCATAGCGCTGCTGCAGATGCCAGCCGGCTTGGTGCTGCTGCTGAGCAGCGGGCAGGTGATCAGCCTGAAACTGATCATAGATGCCCAGCTGCTGATGACCTCCAGTGACCATGCGCAGCGCAGCGCTGCCCGAGCCGCAGCGGAGGCGGATGAGCAGGGCATGGGCCCCTCGTTTCTGGAGACCATCAAGGCGCTGCTGCAGCGCAGCGTTAGCCAACCCATACTGGCCAACAAGCTGGCATCGGCATCGGCCCACGAGCGTTACGAGCTGCTCAATCAGGCCATCGAGGTGCTGCGCTCGCAGTATCTGAAGCGTCACGAGCTGGTGCGCGAGGAATTCGCGAAGCGCATCAATTGCATCAAGCTGCGCAAGGCGCAGCAGCTGCAGCAGATCAAGGGCCTGGAGAGCGAGCGTGAGATCATCAGCGAACGTGCTCACAAGCTGGCCGAACGCAGCGAGGAGATCAGCGACAATCAGGAGCTGCTCGTGCGGCGTTGTCAGCTGTTGATGCAAGATGCCACCACCAAGCTGCCCAACAGTGTGCTGGCTGAGCGGGAGTTCACACAGGAGGTGGCACGCATCCACAAGCTGACCAGAAACATGGTGGCTAGCTTGGACCAGGCTAAGAAGGCGTACAACAAACAGCGCTATCACATGGCCAAATTCGAGCAGGACGAAAAGGCCAAAACCTACGAGCTGCCAGAGAAACAACATCGCACCATTACCGAGGTCCTCACTCAGCTCTCAGCCGAAATCGATCGTCAGATCACCGATGTCAAGCGCATTAATAAGATTGTGGGTCTCTAAGCAGTCCCAATTACCACTTAAGTCTATCTGTATTTCAATTATTGTTAAACTAACGTTTGCCACATAAAAATATTAAAATAATAAAGCTGCATCAGCAAACCGTTGTGTAACTGAAAGTACATTTATTATCTATTCATCGAAGCAGTGCAAATCGGCATATCTATGGCAAATTAGTAATATCCAAAAATGCACTTCATAAAAATTTGAATTTGTGTCGCGCTTCTTTTGAACAAATTTGTTCGATCTGCTCATTGCAACATGCAACATGCATGTGTCAAAATATAAGTGTTTTAACCAACTTGACCTGAAACGCAATTTAAACCAAACAATTTTGGTCGTAGCATTGGAATTAAATCATATTAAATTGATTCATTTTATATTTCTTTGTGTGTGTATTATTTCTACAGCAAATCTAGCGACCCAAACCCAGCGATCAAACAATGGAGATTGAAATAAGTTCAGTTCAAACACCAATTTTATCTTTTAGGCAAGTTTTATGCTCAGTTTGAACCAACAACAAGAAAAACACACCGATGGCGAACACGTATGAGTTCGAGTGTTGCTTTGAACTTGTTCGACAGCACGCATCAAACACGCCAACAGCATTGAACTGCCGCCAGCTGGCGCCACATGCGACTGGTGCCGAGGCCAATTTGTAGCTTTAATATTACTCTTTGTTATTCTATGATTACTATTATTACAATATCTTATTTGGAGAATCTGAATCATAAAACAAAGGGTTGAAGAGCAACATTGTTTCAAAGCAGCAAATAGAGCAAAACAATATTTATAAATATGTAAATAAAGTTCGATCGAAAAACGCTTTGGAGTTACAAATCAAGCTGAATCTATGTTGTTTAAGAACTCTAAACTTTTCCAGGCTTTTCAATGAACTCAGCTGAGCAGCAGGAAAACCGAAGGAAATCATCAAAGAAGTAGTCTTAAAATTGGGATTTTCCCCTTTATCGGTTCTCTGCCATTTCGCATACAGATCATGTAAGAAATGAATGAACATTATACATATATAATAGATAATGATATCAAAGTAAAAGCTATGTTGCAGTTGTTTCTGCAGCTCTTATAGCTTGTTTAGTATTTGTGGAATGTGTTATTCAAGCACCTTGTATATAGGTATATATTTATGTAAGTGCATTAACATTTTCAATATATTCGGCTCGATACGAAAACGAATCAGATATTCACATGGCTAATGAGTGTTTATTCGTTGTTCTTTGTGACTTTTGCGTGCTAGTTGAGCTTCGCTTTCCATTCGCAGTGCGAAATAAACCTTGCTCAAGTCAATGTCGAAATCGAGATGGCATCGGTACTACTGCTGAGATTAGCCACGTTCTGTAAACAGATTACCAATTATATTAAAACGAACTCTCCGTTTGTGATTGAGGCTACGATGGTTGCCCTCTGTTTCGGCGCCATTACCAGCAGATATCTGATAATGATATAGTTTATACTAGTTTAGAAAAATACTCTAAAGTCCATGTAAATAATGAATGCAAATACAAGTCAATAATATTCTCTAAACAGAACTCATATTGTGTATTTGTGTGTGAAAATACTAGAACATAAGGAAGGATCTTTAAAGTCTGGGCTTCTCAATCAGGTGAATATAGAAGGCTGGATTCTGCACCACGTTCATCTCCTTGAAGTCGCCGTACAGCTTGTGCTTGGCCTGGCTGCCAAAGATCTCGCCCAGGATTTCCGTGAAGCGTTTCAGCTCATGTGGATAGTAGGAGAGACGGAACTCGCTGGCCAGCTTATTGCCCTCGATCTGATAGTCCATGGACACCAGAGCCGGCTTACCGCAGTAGAACAGAACGGATGTTTTGATGTCGGCGGTATGACTTGTCTGAATAGAAAAACAACAACAAAAGTAAGCTACAATTCGTGCAAGTCATGCGGAAAATAATTGATTTCAACTCGTGCCCCACCGGTGATAATGGAATATCAAAAATTATACAACTTTTGGCTTGAGATGACTTCGAAAATGTTCATAAAAATGATACGACGCTGTTGTTATCAGCGTTCGACGTCAGTTGCTATGCAATATGTTATTTAATTGTTTTTAATTAATGTCACCTCTGCCCAAACCTCTGCCTAACTTATATAAGAGTACGAAAATACTTACGTTGTAGTAAATGCTCTTGGCTGGCGTGGCGCCAGTCTCCAGTATGTTATCGTAGTTGCGGTGATCAATCAGCAGAATGCCACCGGGTTTCAGGCACTTCTCGAAGTTCTTGATGGCCTGCTTGTGCTCATGCTGATCCCCGGAGGCATCCATGAGATGGGCGAAGGAGTTGCCCAGGCAGATGACGGCATCGAAACCGCCGTGAATCTGCTCCCGAATGTCATCGTACAAAGTCAGCCAATTGGCCTCCTCAATAGCTGTTTGATTAGGTTGCAGTTAGCACTCGTAATGAAGGTTGCTTAGCCTAAAACTTACTCCACTTGTCGAAGGCGGCCTCTTTGCGGCGATTCCAGCGCTCCTTGAGTGCGTATTTCAGCATTTTGTCGGAGGCATCCACAGACACCACCTCGAAGCCCTCCTCCAGCAGCATAATTGAGTCCACGCTGCAAGCGAATTGTGCAATTACAACGTCGAATTACACCCGTGCTATGTTCGGTTCTTACCCCGTGCCACATGCCACATCTAGGATGCGCTTGCAGCCCTTTTGGCGCAGCAATTCAACCAAGAACTTCTTGTAGTTGTCTGTGCGCGAGTTCTTGTCCCCGATGAATATCTCCCAGACCTTGGCCGCCTTGCCGTCCGCATACTGATCCCTGACTCCTTCGGCTGAGATGCCCTCCGATCGGCTAACGAACACACTATCAGCAGAGCTTGTCATCTCGCACCGGCACTGGCAACAGATCCAACTGGAATAGCTGAGCCATGCCAATCCCACTTGCCATCAAGTCTCCGTCGGATGAATTCGATTCTTATCAGCAACAGCTGCTTCCTCACACACACACGCTCTTATCAATGCCCGAGCGCCAACATCTGCTCCTGGCGTACACGTTTCGCTTTTTCGTGTGACCCGACACTGACCTCGGGGAGATTACGCCTAGATTACGTCTACCAAAATAATGATTCGAAAATAAAGCGCTTCTGTTCACTATCGGAACAACACACTAAAATCAAAACAACAAAAACAATGACTAGTTTTTGTTTTTCAATATATAAATAAATATGTTTAGTGTCAACAATAAATTGATAATTTCTAGATTAAAGTGATATATTATTATTAAATACTGTTGTTTTTTACGTTGTAAAAACAAAAACTTATTTTTTTATTATATATTTAATAAGCTTTTCATTTATACGACATTTACTGAATATACAAAATATTGAACAAAAATATCAACCAATAAATAAAGTTAAGTTACGTTAGTTATTGTTTGGTATAGCGTTCAAATAGGGCGACGATTCATTTATCTAAAGAAAAAATCTGTTTAATATGTGTATTTTTAATAAATTTAGCGTATATGCAACTCTACAGTATATAAAAGTATGCACGAAAAATACATAAATATCATTAAAAAGGATCTTAATATATTTTATTTTTAAGAAGTGGTCTTCGATACACATCATTTATTTAAATTTTCCTTTTATCGATCATTTACTAAACTGCTTTTAATTCGGTGGGAATCCTCAAATGTTAGTATGGCCAAAAAGTAAGCGGGAAAATTTATAGGTACTTTGGCTTATCAGCTGTAAACTGTTGAAAAAAACCGTGTTTGGTGGATTAAAAATATTAATTTCAGGCATTTACATTGTACATATCACAATATTTATTGTAATACTGTTTATTGGAATAATGGCCTGCTTTTTTTGATTTCCTTACAACTGTTTATTGAACCTACAGACCTTTCACTATTTATTGTTCATTTATTTAATTAAGACATTAATTATTCAATACAATTTGCAGATATTAATTTAATATTAATATTGCAATTGCCAATCTATAATAAAAAGTCAAATAATGCGTATAAATTGATTTTATTTCAATTAACTTAGATATTGCACTGCGTTGAAAACTAGGAGTATTTTTAGGATTACACGTATTGATATTTTAAGAGTTATAATGGTATTCGTATTGCACCTCGTTTCACTTGGACAATTCAAGTCTTATCAGCTAGTCATGAGTTCGTAGAGAGTAAATAATATAAGATAATAGATTAAAATTCTACAGCGGTGATTACGTTTCGCAAGCAAATTGCATTGATATAGAATGCGACTGTGATTCGCCTGAAGCAATTAACTTGGGAAACATAAGCTCCGACTATTGTGTGTTTCTAAAGGCAATATATAATATAGAATTGGAATAGTGCGTTAAGAATTTAATCTAAATATGTTATGCTAAGTCAGTATCTATGGCAAATACCCCAGCGAGTCCTCCAGAGAAGCGCTGACAGCCCGCATCGACTGGTAGCTGGACATGCGGCTCTTGCTCACATTGCTCCTGATGGAGGCGGCCTTCTCGAGGGCCTTGATGTTGATCAGCAGATCGTCGGCACTGCAGGATTTGTGGGATGCGGCGCTGGAGCTCAGGTTTATGGGCGTGACCATGGCATTGGCGTTGTTCATCAGACGATCCGAGCTGAAGGATTCGCGCGGTCGATACAGCGAACGGCGGGAGGAGGCATTGGAGTGGCAACTGCCGCTGCTGGAGCGAATTGGCGCCGGCTTCAAGCTCTTGATGTCCGTGGTCTGGCTGAGCTTCATGTCCGCAAACACCGCTGCTGCCTCGACGCTCTTCTTCACGCTCAGTGCCTCATGTGGCTGCACCGGTTTGCTGCTGCCACTGATCGTGAAGAGCTCGTAGTCGAGGCCCAGTTTCTCTGCCGGCTTTGGCTTGCGATTGCCTGCCCGCGATCTGTGCTGTTGGTTGAGCGAGTCCTCGCTGACCGGCGCCGCATTCGGTGGCAAGCGCTGGCGCCGATGGCTCCGCTTGCAGTAGCATTTGCTGGCGCTCACACAGCTGTCCGTGTCGCACCACGTGGTGGCGTCCGAGTGCGTATTGGCCGAGTCGTGCTCCAGCGTGCTGTTCGGCTCCTCCTCCACCATCGAACAGTAGCACTTCTCATCCGACTTGCACGATATCAGCGAATGCCGATTGCCAGCCGCAGTTGCAGCAGTTGCAGCTGCAGCTGCCTGGCTTGGCTTCCTGCCATTGCCCATTGCCATGTTGCGCTCGTTCTTCTGGCGCAGCTTGTGGTTCATGTGCTCCGTGCGCAGGCTGCAGTAGCAGCGATCAGCCGAGGCGCAGGTGCAGGATTCCGAATCGTAGCTGCACTCCGAGCAGGACACATAGCTAGAGATCGTATACCACAATGAGTTCCCTCTACAGATTACATATTATTGGATTAACCTACCCGCTGCTGCTGTTCCGATGCAGACCTTGCAACGCATGCTCATTGCGCACCACGGAGACGTCGGAGCCACTTGTGGCAGCTCGATTGCGTTGGTGCTGCTGCACATGGCTCTGGCTCGTCGGCGGTCCAATGATTATGGGCTGGGTGAGCTTGCGCTTGTTGGAGCTCTCCGAGGGAGTAGGAGGCTCCTTGCTGCGAGGGGCCTTGCCACGGCAGGCACGGAACTGGCCCAGCTGGAAAACCTTTTTCAGGCTCTTGGTGCCAAAGAAAATGCTCTTGGGTTTCTTCTGCAACAGACAAAAAAAAAACCAATAACCTTAGGCATGAATTTCTACATGAGTAAACTCAGAAAAATTGGGTAGAAGTCGCTCTACCAGGAAGAATTTAAATCTTCCTCCCACTATCAGCTCAGACTAGGGAAACAATTTCTTATGCTGGTGAAGGTAGCGACAATCAGTCCTCAAAAGATATTCGATTTCGAGACATTGGACTAACGGAGGTTCAGAAGGGGTTACAATAGGTCTCTGTAGGTCGCTTATCCCAAACCTTATCCGAAACCTAACAATAATAATGTATTCTCTCACCTGCGATCCATTGAGGCTCGCCTTGCGCTTCTGCTTCTTCTTTTTCTGGCGCCGCATGATGTTCTTGGAGCGCTGGAAGAGCTCATCCTGGGTGAGCGTGACGGCGAGCTTGAGCAGAAACTCCTTGTAGATGGGCTTCAGGTCGTTGAAGGACATGCCATCCGCATCGATTATGGCATAAAGTATATCATCGAGCGAGTGCAGATTCTCGTGCAGACGGAATTCATTAAACAGTTCGCTGAAACCAAGTGGGGAACTAGAAGCATAATTCAAACGATGCCAATCAACCAAACCAAACCTTTTCACCAGGGATGCAAACAATGTTAAGCCAACCCACAGGCCAGGAGCCAGGAGTCTGAGGTCAATGTCTAAGCAACAACCAGCTCCTGACCCAAGTGGTTAGTATGAATACTCACCCTCCGCCACCGCCCAGCTTTCCGGAATTGGTACGCCGTGCCGCCCTCGACTTGTAGCGCGTAAGACCACCCGTATTGAGGAAGCTTCCCGATCTGGGTATTGCCACTCTAGTGAGTATGTCGCCATCCCCAGCAGCTGTTGCAGCAGTCGCCGCCACCAACTCGCTTATTTTGCGGGCGTTGGCATTGCCGTTGGGCATCGGAGTGGGCATGCCCGTTGTTGCGGGGTTTTGCTTTGGATGGTGCAGTCGGTTGACATGCCCATTGTTGCACACGATGTTGTTGTTGCCACTGCCACGCCCGGAGGCAGCAGCAGCATGCTTGTGACCAGCCTGATTGAGACCGGGAACTGGCGGCGCACGCTTGGTCTTATGCGACTTCCGTTTGCGCTCTTCCGTCGACGTCTCAATCTCGGCTGCTTCGTTGATCACATTGCTGTTGGAGCTGAGCGAGCTGCTCGACACGCGCTTCTTGCGCGTGGAACGTGAAGGCGTGCCACCGCCCACGCCGCCCGCGCCGTGCTTGGGACTCATGCCACTCGAAGTGCTGCGAAACGAGCTGCGCCGTCCGCTCGCGCTGGGCACAATCTGGGAACGGGACAGATAGTTGGAGCTGGTCAGGGCCGAGCTGCTGGCGATGCTGATGCAGCTGACGCCGTTCTGCTGTCGGGGGGTGCGCCGCTTGGTGCTCCGATGCGAATTGGTGCTGACATGCGCCATCAGGCTCTGGTACAGCGTGGCGGCAATCACAATGGCATCCTCGGTGCTCTTGCAGATGAAGCCATGGCACTCCAGCACCTTGGGAGCGCTTGCCGAGCGCATGACCACGGCGAATATGGGGGCATGCATGTGCTCGCTTTGCTCCACGGCCAATTGTTCTGTGGAGCTGGTGAAGAATATAAATAATTTTACTTTGAGCTTAACTCTGGGGAGCACCATGTATCAATATCTTGGGGAAAACACATTAAAGCACCTACGAGATGCTTCCAAGAGCACTCCAACAGATCGCATCACTTTCGCACTACGATATAACTATCACCAGGTCGTTTTCAATTATCTGGCTAAGCACCTATAGTATATAGTCTATATGAGACCCTCAGTGGTCTACCGGTCTCTCCTAACCTAATTCAAGCACTAAATCAAACTTGAATCCAATTTTTCACTTCGATATAATCAGTTCTAACTCTATTTTCAGTTCATAGGCAATCATCATCATAAGACCCTATTTATTGACTTATATAAAATATGCAATACCCATAATTCTTACTTATATTTTCTACAATGAAACAAGTTAAAATTTATTTTAATTATATTCCCCTAGTGTTTTTGGCTAGAAGAAACTGAAGAATATCTACCGAAAATAAATAATTAACTAAATAAAATCCGTACCATTTTAATTATAATTTTTCTGGTAACGGGACAAACCAAACAATAAGCTACATTACTGTTTATAATAAAATTAATAAAATAATATCTAGAAGAACCCGAACCTGAATCAAAACCAAGCGTTAGAGATGCCGAACTAAGACTTTTAAATTATTATTGAACTGTACTTCGGATCTCGAAAAACTTTTACTGGTCTTGTAACCCTTAATATTATAATTATTACAAATGTTAAGAACTTACTTTAATGGCTGGAATAATGCAGTCTTATCAATGTTATCGGGATCTGTAATGAGCGGCAGAAATGCTGCGCCTCCATCCGTATCGGATATGACAAACTTAACTGCCGACCACACGGCAATATTATGGAATGGTGTTATACTGGAATCAGCTTCCTCATTGTTATTATTCTTGGGTGAGCTGGGCACGGTGCTTATCTTGATACGTAATCCTGAGGCACAAATATCCAAAGCTCCCGATTTCAATTTCTGTGAATAGTAAATTTACTTTGCTATAGAGATTTCTCTTGAGTATTGTGATCGGCTTACCTTTTTGGTAACCTCAGCCAAGTAGAGCTGACGCAGTGGCTCCTGCAGACCCTGCAGGCTGGTCACCTTGTCCTTTAGCGGCAGGCAGCCCAGGCATGTCACATCGAAGCTATTGGTGGCATCCTTGGCCACATCCGTGAACAGTTGCTCGATCTGAGCCTGAACGCTGTTGCTAATGCGCTGCACATCGTTCTTGGCCGCCTCGGCCAGCACCTTAGCCGACTCGCTGGACTCGTGCAGGAAGCTGCTCAGCGAGCGTGGATTATCAGCCCCGGTGCTGGCCAGCTCACTACGTCCATACATGATGATGGAACGCGTGCGATGCGATCCCCTGGGATCGTCGAGGCGATTGCTGCGCATGGATCTGTTCAACGAAGCAAATTGGTAATAAATATATTGCATAACAATTTCATTATAATTTTTATTCTACTGCTTTGTTGTCTGTTATTTTAGCTAAGACAATTCATTAAGATATTAATATTTTAATATTATTATTATTTAAAACTTAACAGAATTTGGATTTCCTAAATTTGAGAAGAGTATTCTTGAGTTAAGCGAATCACTGCATCCTCCATACTCTTGGTATGATTTATGATTACAGCATTTAAGTTCGGAATTAAACTTGAACTTCAGAGGAGAACTGGACGTCCTTGTTTTCACGAATCATTTAATTTAAATCCCAAGAAATATTTAAAATGTGAATGTTGTATTTATTGTAAATTTAAAGTCAAGGGACGAGCATTCAAATATTTAATCTACTTTTCTTATTATTTATATTTTACTAAGTTCGTTTTATGCTAAATTGAATAAATTTATTCTCATTTTTATATTTTAAACGGTAATTTTTTATTTTCAGTAAGACGCGTTCCAAACATAATACATATAAGCATTGAAGTACACAACAGACTCAAGAACAAAATATTCAAAATTCTAGCATGGTCTGAGTGTGATATTGCCATAAAAGAGTCAGGGAAAAGCTTTAAACGTGAATGTGAATATGCCAAATGTGAATATGCTCCACAATAATTAAATAGTTATTTGCAATTTAATGAATTAAATTAGCAGTGGAGATGCGAAAGTCGCTAGAATTGCATTTCCAGATTGTCTTGCAAATTTGCAATAAAGCTTAAATGGTGCTCAGCCAAGTGGTGCGACAAAAAAAAGAAAAGAGTTTTGAGTTTGTGAAAGTTTCGCCTATTACCATCGATGAGCCAAAAACCACAAAATAACATTAAGCATGTTAAATATTTGGCTACAAAGCGACTACCACATGCTAGATGCTGGCTATAAACGGCTAGTTATGAATTGGCACTATTCAGAACAAACATCCTGTTGGAAGCGAGGGAGCCTCGAGGTGTCTGCCCACAAAAGAGGCTGAGCCAATGGCATATTGTCTGGCAGAACAAGTTTGGCTTCGGGAGAATCTGAAGATCAACAGGGGCAAACGCAGCGCCTACTGTGCCCAATAGAAGCTATTCCGTTTACCGCTAGTTGACATCAAAAGTCGGAAATGTTTCGGTTTTTTGTGTTTTTGTTTTTTGGGAGAACGTTGGCTGGGTGCAAGTGTTTTGAATATGAATGTAGATGGAGTGGACTCCAAGGGGAGCGGGGGACTGGCAAAAGTTTTCTATTTCTCTTTAATCAATTAGTTCACTCGGCGAATGTGTGTCAACGATATCGATGAATTGATGAATATTTATTATCATTAGAGCAAGTGTTGCTGCCACTCTGCTCCATCTGCCCCATCTGCTCCATCTGCCTCTCTGGGTCTTCGTCTCTCTGTCATATGCATCAAACTATCACCATTTCTCTCTGTTTCGAGCTCTGCTTTACTCGTCTCCCATACACATTCAAAGCTAACTGTTCATTGTTGCTTATGGAAATTTAAAAAAACGGTAAATGAAACGTTGATGCGACTCTTTACGAAACGTCTTTTACCAAAGTTTTATTTCAGTATCCAAACTATTGTCGCTGCAGATGCTTGTATGTGTCTTGTATCTTGTATCTTGTATCTTGTATGTCTGTATGTCTTGTAGTCTCAACTGTTGAAGCTGCGAGAACGAAAGTGCTGTGCGTGCCCTGTTGAAAGTTGCTTTCAACTGAAGCTGAGATATTATGCAAATGCTGTTAGCTGCCAGTTCCAGATAGTTCTAAGTCTGTAGCTTGTGCTATGCCCATAAATCTTAACTCTTAACGTTTAAAAAATAATGCATAAATCCAATGATCATTTGATTCGGCAATAACTTGATAGCATACAATATTTAGTTGCATGCATAGTATTTTTAAGCAAAGCCAGAGAGAGTAAATATACTATCACACTAATGACCTACTTATCATGCTAAAAATTTGTTATAAAGTGTGCCTTATCTATAAAAAAATTATTTGGATTAAGCTTAGGTTGCTTTGATTTTGCAGCAAGTTGTAAAATAGAATTAGTTTTCTGCAAAATTCGACTTTTATGTTTATTATCTCATGTTTGCGTTCATACAAATTTCTAATGAAACCCAATTTAAAACCAGTCAACACAAAGAACAGATCAGTCGGCCACTCCCGACCTTCAGATACAGTACACCCTGTATTTAAAATTTAATTAAAAACAATATTTATAATAAATCATACGAAGCGAGCGAGACAAAGGTCTGTTACGCCTCCTCCAGTCTGTCACATACAATTGCACAAAGTTAATCCAGATGATTACAGAGTATAAAAACTTTTAATAGGCAAATAACAATACGTTTCCTGATCTTCTAGTACTTTGAGGAATTATTCAGTACATTTTTCGCTCTGTGAATGTTTGCAAGTAACATACAACAAAGCAGTATAATTAAATGAATTAAAGCCGTTAAACGAGGGCTAGGGTTAGTGGTAGACTCACCTGGAATCGTCAAACATAAGATCGATCTTGAGTTTGTAGATCGAATTTCGACTGACACTCGAATTGTTTTCGAGCTGATCGCCGTCCAGTAGCCGAAAGCCCGATGAATTGCTATTGTTGCTTGCAGGTTTGCGATTGCGAACGGAACTCATTTTTGGAACTGCCACTGCTGTTTGTGTATCCGCTTTGCAGGAGGTTACCATCATCACACATACACACACACACACACACACTCACTAACAGACACACACAAACAAACAAACACACACACGCTGAATTGCAGCTCAGGTTTTAAGCTGAAGCGTGGCTCTTACTCAACGGCATGCTATTTCTCTATTGTTTATTTTTTAGTGGATTTTTTGCTGTGTTGTCTTCTTGTTGGCGTTGTTACTTTTCGGTTTGTTTGACTGCGATTTGTGTGCAATTAGCGGCAAATGAATTTCAATTATGCACATTGAACGTTAATTTTTCAACATTTTTAGCGAAATAATTGCTGCCATTACACAAGCACACGCACGCACACAGAGAGAAAAACTTCGAGTTAACACTTTGCATAGGGCGCACAACAAGCCGCAAGTTGCAAGCTCCAAGCTGCAAGCTGATGAATGACGACGGCTCCTAAGGTGTTTGCCTGCCGTGTGGCTTGTTGTTTGTTGTATGTTGTATGTTGTATGTGTGTGTGTGGCCAATCGTGTTGGCTCATTAATTAGCTGCTTGCAATACTGAAAAACCGACAGAAAAATAGTATATTTAAACAACAGTGAGGGCGAAACAGTTTCAATTAGATTACAATCGGTTTGAGGCGTATGAGTTTATGATTGTTTTTTTTTTCTTTTTTTTTTTGTTGCTCTTCCTGCAGGAAAAGCGCATATTGTCGAGTTTTAACTGCTTTACATCGTTGGCATAATTAGATTTAAACACAGGCCTGATTTTGGCTGATAAATTGCCACATAAAATGCAATTGTTGTGCTGCAAAAATATGAACTATTTGCGCGCAAGTTGCCCAAGTTGCCATTGCAAATGTATATATATCTATATATATATACACACGGAGAAACATATGCACAGTTATATATACGTTTGTAAACACAATAGATACGTTTTTTACGAACTACAAAAGCAAACGCGTTAATTCGACGGCTGTGTGTGGCGGCTGCATCTATTAGATACTTTCACTGTACCAACAGAGATATTTGCTGTAATTAGCAAATGCCACACACACTAACACACACACACACACACACAGCACTCTTACTAACACTAATGCACACACAAAGAGATCTAAATTGATATTTACATTTGGCTTCTTCAATATCACTCAAGTCAGCCCGCAACGCCGTCTAGGCTCTGCTCTATTCTAAAGATCTCGTAATACTCCGATACTCTAGATTTGCTGGCCACACGACATAGCTCCGATATAGCTATGATCCGAGTTCGTTGCTTGCCACTGTGCGACTGCGCGTACGCGCTTGGCTCAAATGTCGATATGAGCCAAGCTAACAGCCAACAGCCAGCTTACGACTGCTCCAGCCGAAGCGAAGTGAAGTGGCCAAAAGAAATGGCCAAGCAAACGGCGGAAAACAAAACCAACAACGTAACGGCCCTGGCAATGGGTAACTCCAATGTGAGAGTGTCTGTATATCTCTCTCTATATGTATGTATATATATAGATGTATATATATCAGCAACAACAACTATAACAATATTATCGCTGGCGTAAGTGGGTAGCTGCGCTGCTCACCTCTTTCGAACACACTTTGATGCTAGCCCAGAGGCTCAGGCGAAAGGGGTTTGACTCGATGAGTAGCAATCAGCGAGTTGTCTTTTAAAGAGGGGGCAGGAGTAGTAGCAAAACTAAAACTTATTGATGATCTCTTAGTTTAGTTCTAAAGGTACTCTTGGAAAGTATGAAAATCATGACTTAAATGAAGAGTGATTAATGAATATCGATCTTTTCATATCTTAATTTACGTAGTATGATATTATTGCTTAACCCAACTAACCACTAATCTTGGTCTGATTGGGTTTTTCTGGGTTTTCCCATATCCTCGCAGCAAATGCTGGACCTTTTTTTTCTCTTTTAATTTGATTTCATATTTTAATTTCATTTTTCCCCAGATTTTCTGCTCATATTTTTAAATCTTAATTTTATTTATTTTAATTTTTATTTTAACTTATACTTATTTTAATTTGTTATTTAATTTTTGGTTGACTGGTCTTAGTCAACATTTAAATAAATAAAATAAAAAAATAAAATATGAATATTGCAAGCTATGAATAATAGTTAGAGCACAAATATATCAAATTAATAAAAATTTGAAAAATGCCAAAGGAATACGAAATCAACAAATACGATCTGCAGTATTCCAACAAACAGAATTTAAATTTTATTAACTATGATTATTGACTACGTGTTTAACAATACAAATGATAAAAACAAGTAGTAAAAGGATATAGCTATAAAATGGGATTTCCTAATCTGTCCATTAATTTTGAGGGTTTTTTGATGCTTAATAAATGCACTAGCATTTATTTTCTATTTAAAAGTACTGTATGCCAGTTTATTTTTAGATTTTTATCAGAATTTGAAGTGCAAAAAATTTGAATTACAAGAAATTTACTAAAAACCCACCAAATTCAAGTCTTAAAATGCTAAAAGAATTTAGAATTTAGAAAATTGTGATAAATTAATAAAAATAACAGCGCTTACCATCTTAACCCTCTCTAACTAAGCCTCTGCCAGCATGTGTGTATGTTTGTAAGTTATGCCCCGCTGAATGCTTCAATATGAGTAAGTTTGCTTCTGCCGCGGCTGTTGCTGATGAAGATGAACGAGTCTGCTCGGGTTTTCATCATCAACAATCAATGCTCAACTGATCCGCGTCGATCACTTGGCTAATGCTGCATTATGATGTTAACATTCAGTCCAGCAACCTTTACAACAACAACGACATTAGATGGTCAACAGTTTTGGCTGTTTGCACAGATCTGTGAATGGCTGAGCATTTACTCAAAGGTTTTCGAGCTGCATTCACTCCAATGTCAATACCAAGTTTGGGGATTGGGGATTGGGTATTGCGGATTGGGGATTGGTCCGTTGCCAGTACCAGCTGAAACAAGTGAATTTTTATTGTGGCCGGGTCCCGGCTTCGCTGTTGCCATTTGCGCAAGTTTTGACTGAAAAAGGGGGATCGCATTGGCGTCGGTGTCGACGGCATTTTCGAAATCAATGACCGTGGTCAAGTTTTTTATTGTACAATAGTTGGAGCTGCCTGAACTCGTTTGTCCGCATCCCAATGGATTATTATAAAATGCATTCACTTGGAGTTTAGACAAGATCAGTCTAGCATAGAAATACACACCAGTATAACTTAAAGGTAGCAGAGGGTAACCCTAGAAACTAGTTAACATGGAAATTGCATGCGACTTGGGCACAAATGTTGTTCTAGGCTTAATGAAGAATATGATAATTAATTAGCAACGTTTTGTGTGCCTGCAAATAATAAATTGAGCCAGTGTAATGTGGGGTTAGCTTAAGTAGGCATATTAAATGCAATCTAGTTAGTAGAACTGTTTAATCGGCCTGAGGAGTGCTTTATGGCATCATAGAGATACGATATGCTAATAAATAAGTAAACATCGTTTTCTGTTACCAAACATATTTTTCTGAATTATATTTTAATTTGTAATCATATCGGTTCATCAACTTTGCTTGTCAAAAACTAATGGATTGTTTATTAGTCTATGCATTAAACTATTAATCATTTGTGCACACTTTATAATAGTTTTTAGTTATTAGCAACTATATAATTTTTAATCAAAACATGTTAATTTTATGTGCAATATCTTTTAAAATATTTGATTTGAAAAATACTGCATACAATTCGAAATTAAATCATACTATTAACTGAAATATAAAGTCTTCGACATTGCAATTATTTCAAGCTGGCGTAATAATTAAATAATTGCCATTTCAAACTTTCTAGATGCATCAACTCAAGTATAATTTTAAAACATTACCTACAGTACGTGTTCCTTTCACATGCTTTACGACATTTGTGACTTTGAAACCTTGCTTCAGCCAAAGATTGTCGGAGGTTATAGGCATACTACAAGTCTTTGATATACTTTTTTCGGAATAATCATACAAGTACACGGCCTTAGTTTAAACGCCGAACATGTTATTGTTTCACTTTTAATTTTAATTTGTTTTTTAAAGTTAACCATCGCATATTTGCATAATTAATTTTGTGTCTTTTGTTTGCCAGTTGATTCGAACCGAAGATGTCAAGTTGTCGAGTTTGTTGGATTTGGTATTCATAAGATAACAGTTCAAAGTTACGACTAATTAAATTGTATCTACATAAAACAAACAGCTAATAATCCGGCATTGTGTGGATGCGTATATAACTCTTACTTTTATGTCCCCGGAGGGTACTGCCTCCCCTCCCGCTTCCTCTTGAGGCATATTCCATTCCCGTACCCCTTTGATGATCCATACACAAGTGTCTGGTTAGCTTTTTCTGCTTTTCTTTTCATTTCGTTAGCCCAGTGAAACAGTAAACAAGATGCCAACCTTCAGATTGGAAAAACCTGTATCTACGGCCGTTTTTTAACAGTTATCTTTGTTTTTATCTTATTTTACGACTATTCGGACTGTTAGAACTTTCAAATCGCTTTTACTTTTACAGATATGTTGGGATGCCAGGAATATGCATTAGGTTAATGATAGTTTTCCATATTTATCTGAAGCTATCTGGCAGCCACTATAGAGTGGATTTATTTATTTATACGTTTTCCTCATTTCAGTTGCAATTTCATGTTGTACTCCACTGCGTAAAATGGCAATTGTTTTAGTTGAATTTGAAGTTTGAGTTTGAGCTTGAATTAGAGTTTGCTGTTGTGGAATGGTTGGGCGCCGTTAATGTAATTTATCTAACAGATGCACAGCAACAATAACATGCTCATCATGATGATCACTTTCTCTGTCCAATTCTGTCCGTCTGCGCTGTCTCTCAGTCCGTGTTTAATTGTTTAGGTTTGTTTTATTTAATCGCAGTGGCAAACGCAACAATTTAAAAATTAGTCATACACTACACTCATTTACTCCGTACTCACTATGCCTGAAGATACAGGCGCACTGCTCACAGTTACAGATACAGATACAGATACACAAGTATATAGATACTGACTGCAACTTAGGCGTCCCCTCCCGAGTCTGTTGGATACGCTTCATTCCTTAACTTGAGCTTGGGATGGGGCTCAAGCCTCGTCTTGGGCTTGGCTCGGCACTTGTGTCTAGCATTGCGTATCTGACAGGCAGCTGCAACGTCATTTGGCTGGGCTTATTTCGCATACAAGTTGAGCACATCCGATTTGTGATGGATTGGCATTACACGGATGTATTATATAAACTGCAGAGCTTGCTTTTGGAAAGGAAAACTGTAAATAAGCCGATCTGCCGGCTTACAAAGCTACGTTCTGCTCAGAGATAGCAAATAACTCTTAACCGTTTTTGCGTTGCGAATAATAATAATAATATAACCGAAAATGTATTTAATGCATTGGAGTGTTTTTTGTTTCTCTCCTTCTATAACAATTATAAATAGGAGATTCAATAGAGCCCTTTTTACTTTGCTAATAATAATTATATAAATTTATACTACTATAGTATTCTGTGCTAGTTTTAATAGATTTCAATGAATTATTTGAATAATAAATATTAATATACATTTATTTTGAAACATTATTCTATAATAATACTAATAATGCAAGGGAGGTTTCTGTGAAGATTTGATTTACCTAAAAGAGCATTTGATCGGTTAATGTCTGACTTTTTGCACAAAGAGTTCGTAAATGGGAGTTATTTACGGACAAGGAAAACTGGATGAGAGTTATTTGTAACCTCTGGTTCTGCAATTACTATTTCTAAATCTTACGTTATTTCTTTTCAAAAATATGGCATACCATTTTATTTTCCCTTCGTAAATTCGAGATGTAAAATAAAAGTTAATTCATTTTCTTTCCCATTTACTTCTGATATTAATGTCGGTTACATAAGACTTGATTCTTCAACTGTTTTTGCTATTCAATTGTCACGATTGCGTCATAAAGTGAAGCTAATTTTGATGACAGTAATATACAATATAATAAGCTAGATCGGAATCTCCGACTTTCTTCTGAAATGTTGTGACTTGAGCAACGTCGGTGCTATAATTTGGGGTAACTTTTGGGTTGGCCCACAGCAACAACCACGAAATGTGGCGATTGTGTCACGAGTCATAGACGAAAATGCTCCACAACAATTGTCACATTGTGCTGGGTAGTTACGGCATTTCTCTATTACTTCTTCAGCTGCTCAACAATGGTAATAATGCCTGCAAATATACTATTACTATATATAGTTTACAGCAAAAGAGTTGAGCATTTGAAGAAAAATAATGTTCGTGTTTGCGAAAATTGTTTTACAATTGTGTTAAAAAAAAAACACTACACGCACCATCATCATTCAAAGATAGAGAAAACGAGCGAATGAGAGTTTAATGGATACCTTAGCGTAATGAAGATGCCTATCAATATTTAGCTAAAGTCCATGGGATCTTGGCAAGAAGCTGCATTGTGTCCCAGCCCTATGCCATATGGAGACTTAAGTATATGTATCTTGTATGCAGCTCTTTCAAGTTATGTTAGCTATTTCGAACAATGCAGCCATAAGGCGAGCATTACGGCGTAGATAATGAAATCTCACAAAGAAATTGCTCAAAAAAGCGTGACGCGTGCCGCTGCTCATGAACTCTGAGCCATAAATTGCCCAGAGCACACAGATGCCTACGACTAGAAATAATAATACCCATACTCAAGTCTAATATACCTAGACCTAACGAAATATGCAACCTTAGCGGTGCCTGAGCACACAAAATTCTTATGGAAATTTAATTTGGGCTTTCAAGTGTACTTTATTGCGATAACTGCCTGTTGAAAGAAATCTGTTGCGTTTTTCGGTATTTTTATTGCACAAATGCTCGGTGTACATAATTCAAGCCAGTATTTTGTTTTCTTTCCATTCCAGTTCGGGTGCTAAGCGACTTTCATTTATTTCGGTCAGCTGAGTTCAAATGGCGCGTGCTTTGTGGGTCAGTGGAGAAGACGGTCTTCTTGTAGGTGGTACTACTGCAAATTATAGGAGTTGAAGTGGAAGTTGTTGCTGAACTGCTCATTGACACCATCAGATTGTTGCTTAAAACGGTAACTGTTCTCTCGTTATTGTGCTGTTAGATACGATCATAATTCTGGTGTACCGCGCAGCGTTGAGTGCGGATCGTTTATCGGGTCTTAGGGAAAGTTGCGCGCACAGTTTCGAGTGAATCATTTGCATAGTTGCCGAATTTGCAGATTCTCGGGAAATTAACGACAGATTAACAGGAGAAGAGCGAGCAAAGAGCTGATATAATGCCAACATAAAATATACCAGTAATGTAAAAGCGCTTTAGTCGGACGTAAAATTACAGTTGAAGGAAAGATATCACTGTTCTAAATATAATTTGGTCATTATACGGAAGAGCCTATATACCTAAATACCACTAATGGTTTGCAAGATGTTTTAGATTTTTTAAATCTTTTCCCATCCCTGTTAACTACAACAACAACGAAAGGATAAGGGAAGATATTTAACAGGTAATAGTAAAGGGCGGGGTAAGTGGCATGTACGGGAAACTGGGTAACGAAAATTGCTGGGTCTGCCAGTATCGGTTACGTTCGATTGTGACCTTTCACCCGACTGATCTGCTTCGTCTTTACTGGTTTGATTTCCCCTAACCTAATAGACCCTTTTGTGTTTTTAAAGTAGAGAGTCCAAAAACCATAGCTGCGTAGAAAGCAATGGCAACAGAAATGAGGAACTCATGAAAAAGGAATCAATTAAAAACTTTGTTTAATTACTGCCACTTTTGAGATGTATTTAAAAAAGGCGATGCCATACGACTTATTAGCAGGTGCTTATAAGTAGCGCGATGAAACAACAGTTAAGTAGCTGTAAATACGTGATTGGAATTGTCTCGACGTCTCTGGCTATAAGACGAACACACATTCGAGTACTCGTATCTGGTATCTGGTATCGGGTATCTGGTTGCCTACTTAGGTGAATGCATTCTGATTGCCTGCAGGCGAGGAGTTATGGTTGTGACCCACCTTTAGAACTGGTAGCTGGCGAGTGATCGGGCAACAAGTTGTTGCCGCAGCTGCAGTTGCAGTTGCAACTGCCACAAGCAGCGCATCGATGCTCCAGTTTCTAAACCATAGACCTGTCACGCAGACGCCGTCTTGAGCAGAGAAAACTCTGCAAAAATAATTGCAAGAAAACTTGAGATCCCTGCTTGAAAGAAGCTTGGACAACAAATGCGGCCGGACAAACGGACGGACAACGGACAACGGACAGGCGGCGCTACATCAGTCAATGATGGCCTATGCAATATATTGTAAGTTGAACACGTTGCGCTGGAAAATGGCTTGTCGATCTTAATTGAATAAAAGATACCGCTAATCGAATAATTGTATGTGCCTGTACTCTAATATGCCATTTACAGCTGCTACCAAACATAGATGAAGTACAGTTGCCTAGACCAACTATAGTGCTACTAGATGGAAGCGTTATATGTAATCGACAATAATTATTTTTGACGTATTACGAGAGAAGTTACGTTGACTATTGAATTCTTACTAGTTTAGTTAGAGCCATGCAAATCAGATCTGGAAGTGAATAATTTTCTTTCTATAAATAAACTGAGGCTAAAAGGTAAGGCTTAAAGTGAGGCTTAAAGTAAATAAATTAAACAGAGTTGATCAAACTTTTTACGCTTAATAATTTTCAAGCGGCAACGAGTCGTATACGCAATATTTGTAAATGTTACTTACCGTGTTTGTGAGTTAAAATATATAATTTAATATGCACTTTATATTTTATTTAGGGGAAATTGTTTCTGCTTCAGGCTGTATAAACATATTTCTCTTATAGTAATTATTAGAATATCAATTCTAAATCGAGTAACACACTTGTTGTTGTTGTTGCAGGCACTTTTCAAACTTTCCGATGATTTGCATTTTCCAGCCGAGTGAGAAACTGCAGACAAATCAACGACCGGAGCGCGTGAGGCCAATAACGAGACTAACAGCTCAAGAGCAATTTAGCAGCGTCCAGAGCCGCCGCATCGACGTCCACTTACAGTCGCAGCAAGTTTTTCCAAGCAACGGCAGAATTTGAAAGCAAAACAGAAGTAAACACCGAGTCCAACACCGAAACTCTGTCTCAGTATCTCAGCGGCGACTTCAGGTTATGTGCAGAGTGCGCGTAATCTCGTCATGTGCTTGGCCAGTTGCTGGAGGCTGTTGACGATCGTGGTCGACAGATGGCGACAGCTGACGGGGGATTAGCTGTAAGTCGTGGCCTCTGGCAGCTCATGCCCATAATTAAGACAGTAATAGCAAACATTTGTGTAGTTTTTAAGTCAACACCGCATGATGTTTGGGGATTACAATTAGCCAGCCTTTCAGTGGGAACTATTGCGGCAGGTCAGTACTTAAGGCCCATATGACATACGCCTATAGTCTATACTTGTCCTCTCGATTTTCCCAATTCCCGTTGCCAAAAAGTAGAAAAACCTGCGTGGGTAGTTAAGAATGCCCCAAATATTGCATGTGTGCTCAATGGGGGCAGCTTACAAGCATATTTGACCAATATTTGCGTGAACCGTTAGGTAGATACGCTGGCATCGAGGCTAGCTCAAGGTGGCCTAGTCATATTAATTTATGCCTGGCCTGGACCAACTCTGTCGATCGAGTGGAGCCACCTAAATGGAAAACAGGTTCTTTTCAAATTGGGTCAATCTTTCAGAATGCCGTTGCCAGAATCTTTGGCCATTGCAATTTCAAAACGAGTGACGGTCTTCGGTGCAGTCCCGTAGACGATGTTCGGCCTCCTGCTTGTTGCTCCAGAAAATTGTGTCAGTTCGAAGAGGTAGCAGCTTTAAGAAGTAATTCTGCTTAGAGGATTAGTTGTCGGGCAACAACAAAAAACTCTTGTCAACCGGTTGCGGCATAAGAAAAATATGCGACATTTAATTGGGCCATTCCATGAGGAGTTGGCTCGTATTACGCTGGATAACCTATTTGTTGATAACTCGTTCAATGTACTTGCTATACGGTTTTAATATAATATAATGTGGGGGTCTTTTAAATAAATATCCTAATTAATTTTTTTTTAAAATATATACATGTATGCATAATAAAATCATCACTCGACATAACAATATACTTCTATGCTACTTTGAAAAAGAATAATTATTATTTCATAAATTTTTGAGCCGTTTGAATTTAGCGCGTTATAAGTAGTTGCATGCTGTCTGATATACAATTTGTTTGTTGTCATAGCAACCAGCTTCTAACATCTTATTTAGCCGTAACAGTTGAACAAATAATAAAATTGGCCTAATGCCGAAAAGTATGCAACACTACACAGCTACCCAAAAAAAATTAAAACAAATAAAAAAAATACTTCTAATTAGAATTAATTATCGTTAATTAATTACTACCAAAAATCCACAAAAAATTCTAAATATAAAATAAATAAAAAAATTGACTTGTTGCATACTTTCGAGGGGTTGTTGTTGTTGTTGAAAAATTAAACAAAAATAAAAAAATACTTCTATTATTATTATTGTTATGAAATTTTCGCCAAAAATGCAGAAAAATAATCTAAATATGAAATAAAAAAAAACTGGCTTCCTTATGTGCGAATTCACAGAAATATTAACAAATTTAGCAAAATAAAATTTCAGCCACATGTGTGATTCAAAAACTTGCAACCACCTGTGGAGTCAAAAAACAGGGCAAAACCACTTGTTGATTTAAAGACCAGCTTAAAAGTATGCTGCATTTATGTCCCGGCAACATGCAACCTGTGCGAGTCGAACACGCAACCGAACAGCCGCCTTGAAAATGTATAGAAATGGTTGCAAGCGAGCTCGCTACGAACGCGCTTCAAACGCACGTCAGTCAACTGCCGACATTTGAACTGAGAGCACGGACTTATTCGTGTTCTCCGTCCCATGCGATGTTGTCCGTTTTCAATGCTAGGCATAAAAAATTATAATAAATAAAAACAAAATAAAAAAATACTTCTATTATTATTATTGTTATGAAATTTTCGCCAAAAATGCAGAAAAATAATCTAAATATGAAATAAAAAAAACTGGCTTCCTTATGTGCGAATTCACAGAAATATTAACAAATTTAGCAACTTGCAAAACCACCTATTGAGTCATTAATTACTGATAACTAAATTGTCTAATTTAATGAATTAGTGTATTATATATTTTAGAGGTTAGAGGTTTATTATGGGTGCTATAGGATATAGTCAGCCGATGTCGCCAATTTTTTTATAATATATTTAGATTATTTTTTAGATTTTTGGTAAAAATTTCATAACGATATCTCCAATAGAAGTATTTATTTATTTATGGCGCAGTTTTTTGACTCAACAAGTGGTTGAAATTTTTTGACATTTTTTGTGAATTTTGGTAATATACGTTTTGTTGCATACTTTAAGGCCAAACGTATGTTATGTGAGTTTTATTGATTTTTGGGCGTAAAGGGGGAGTGGCATCCACGATTTGAAATAAACTTGATCTGCGTATTGAATACACCTACATATAGCAACGGCTTCTCTAGTATGTATAGAGTTTAGGAAATCTCAGCGTTCATCCAGACAGACAGACAAACAGAAAAACGGACAAATGGACAGACAGACGGACATCGCTAAATCGATTTAGCTCGTCTCACTGATCAAGAATATATATACTTTGTGCCTGTTACATACGTTCTGACAAAGTTATTTACCCTGTTTTTCACATTTTTTAAATGGGCACAGGGTATAAAAATATACATATATACTAATTCATTAAATTAGTCAATGTAGTTATTTTTCAGTTATTTCATATTATTTTGGTAGGTTAAATTGTTTTCGTATCTATATCACTAATCTTATCAATAACATTGGCGTTAACAGTGAGAACCCATAAACAAATAGAATGTTAGTCTGAAAGTGTAACCCGCTTGGAATGGAAGCAAACATAACGTAAAATGCGTGCCTCTTATCTTGTATTTACGGCCGTATTCTGCAAATTCCTGCTACCTATAACAGCAGGCAAAATTCTTGTCGTATTTCCCTATGACACGCCATCGCAGTGTCACCTTTTTTCATCCTATCTGGAAGCTTTGGTGGACCGTGGACATGAATTGACTGTGATTCATCAATTTTTGAATTGTGAGATGTTAAACCTTGTACAGTCAATTTACGTAACAAATCGATATAAAACAGATGCTGGTAAGCATTGCACTCAATTCAAATTAAGATTTTATATCATTAATTAATTTTCAAATAGATATAATACAATATATTCAAGCGAACACCGCTATGGGCAAGTTGGCTTCAATACTTAATTTTATAATAAAGACATCACTTAACATTCTGGAGGACCAAAAAGTGCAGGAATTGATGCGATCGAATACAACATTTGATTTAATGATTATAGAACCATCGAGTACGGATGCATTATTTGGACTTGCAGCCCATTTCAATGCTAGTTTAATAGGTGTGGCTACCAGCGGAGCAGATTGGAATTTAGATACATTAGTTGGATTTTCTGCGGCGTATGGGTCTAGTTTTTATACACCTATTAAGGGAGGATCAACCTTGATACACCAGCTCAAAAATTGGTTCATCATATCTGAAGAATGGATGATACAGCAAATGGTATTTGTGCCAAAACTTAGACAGATGTATACGCATTTCTTTGGAAATCTATCACTGAGCTTCGAAGACATGCGCCAAAGTTTATCATTGATACTACTAAATCAGCATTTCAGCCTGTTTTCCGCCAGAGCCAATGTGCCTGGCATGGTGGAGGTTGCTGGAATGCATATACCCAAAAAGGTGCCATCTCTACCTCTCGATCTGGCTAAATTTATTGACGAGGCCGAGCATGGTGTAATCTGCGTATCCCTGGGCTTGGAAATAAATAGCAAAGACTTGACAGAATCCACACTAACTATACTACGAGAAACTTTTGAAGTTATACCACAGCGCGTCATATGGAAGTATGAGACGGAACCGAATTTCAATGTGAGCAGTAAAATTCTGCTCAGAAATTGGCTACCTCAACATGCAATCTTAGCACATCCGAATGTTCAGCTGCTTATTTCCCATGGCGGTATGTTAACGGTTATTGAGGCAGCCCATTACGGAATACCAATGTTGGGAATGCCCCTTTACTTTGATCAGTTTCGAAATGTGGAGCTAATGCTAGAAGCTGGGATGGGAGAGACTTTGGACCCAAACAAGATGACTAGAAATAGTTTTGAAAAAACTGTTAGACAGATGACAGACCCGTTATCCTCATATCGTCAAAATGCAAAAACAACTTCGCAACGATTTCGGGATCAATTAGTGCATCCTCTGGACACGGCTGTTTATTGGACAGAGTATGTCCTGCGCTATAAAGGTGCTCCTCACATGCGTGTGTCCGCTTCAAATATGAGGCTAATCAACTACTATAGCCTGGATAATCTACTAATGGTATTTGGGCGATTTGCACTGGTCGGCGGATTAGTTTATTATGTTATAGTGACACTAAAGAGATGCTTTGGTTAAATGGATATTTCAATAGTTAAAGTAATTTTAATTTTAATTAGAAATGATTTCAAAACCATTCAAAGAGATGCTGTATCCATTTCGAGTATGAATTATTTTTTTATACCCTGTGCCCATTTGAAAAATGGGAAAAACAGGGTTAATAACTTTTTAATATTATCTATTATTAATTAAAAGAAAAGACTGATGAACTATATTATGTGCTAGGATATAACCCGACTTGAAATATCATTGAATGAAAATATAAATAATTAAACATATGTGTAAAATTTGAGAAATAAGTACGGAAAGTTGTATGTTTAAACGAAGTTGAAATATAAAATTATCTTATCTTAATTGCGTTTTATCATTCAAACTACATGTGCGGATTGCTTAGTGAACTGACTAATCGCTTATCTACAGTACGTGAATCCTGTTAATTGAAATTGTATGTACATCGATTAATTCCTTCAAATTTCTTTAAATTAATCTTTAATTTATATTATTGATTTTTTTTAATCCTTCCTTCAGTAGAAGAAGGCTTTTATTTTAATTGACGCACAATATAGTCGCATCGAACAGCTTTGCAACGTAAGCCTATAGTTTAATGAGTGTGGAGCTATTCTGTTAGGTGTGGAGTGTTTTGTAAGTAAGTTGCCAGTTTTAGGAGAATCTATTTTATTTAACAGCCTGTTGGTAAGTAATACTAAGTCTAAAAGCCAATTTTACTGCTTTACAGATTTTATTTACACTTTTTAAATAATATACTAATTCTGAAAGTTAGCCAATTTCGTTATTTATCAGTGAAACGAATTTTATGAAAACTAACGAAATTAAATATCTATACAAAAAAAAATGTTGACGGGGCAGATCAGTCGAACGTGTCCGACTGTAGAATACCCTGTAGAATTGCAAATATAATTCTATTAAACTGTCACATGAAGCGTAGCAGCCATGCTTCTTCTTCTTCTTTTTTATGTGAGCCAGCTTTAATGGCTGCGCTGCCAAGGGGCGAGCATTGCAACGCCTGCAATATTGTTTCGTTAATATCTCATGTGTTTATTAACCGATTTCAATGAGCTTTTCAGGATAGGTTTATATAATAAAAGAGAGTATATACTACGAATAACAACCTTATATGTTGGTGGGTTAAATTGTTTTCGTATCTATATCACTAATCTTATCAATAACATTGGCGTTAACAGTGAGAATCCATAAACAAATGACATGTTAGTCTGAAAGTGTAACTCGCTTGGAGTGGAAGCAAATATAATTTAAAATGCGTGTCTCTTATCTAGTATTCACGGTCGTATTCTGCAAAGTCCTGCTACCGATTACAGCAAGTAAAATTCTTGTCGTATTTCCCTATGACTGGCCATCCCAGTGCATACTTTTCACACCCTATCTGGAAGCTTTGATGGACCGTGGACATGAATTGACTTTGATCCATCAATTTTTGAATTGTGAGATACTAAACCTTGTACAGTCTATTTACGTAAAAAATCGATATCGTACAGAGACTGGTGAGTATAGGAATCAATCAAAATTAGGAATATTGCCTTATTAATTAATTTTCAAATAGATATCATAGACTTTGTTAATCTTAAAACCGCTTGGGGCAAGATGACTGCCATACTCAATTTTACATTAAAGACATCACTTAACATTCTGGAGGACCAAAAAGTGCAGGAATTGATGCGATCTAATACAACATTTGATTTAATGGTTATAGAACCATCGAGTACGGATGCATTATTTGGACTTGCAGCCCATTTCAATGCTAGTTTAATGGGCGTGGCTGCCAGCGGAGCAGATTGGAATTTAGACACTTTAGTTGGATATTCTGCAGCCTATGAGTCAAGTGTATATACATCTCCTAAAGGAGGATCACCTTTGATACACCAGCTCAAAAGTTGGTTTTACATATCTGAAGAATGGATGATACAGCAAATGGTATTTGTGCCCAAACTGAGACAGATGTATACGCATTTTTTTGGAAATCTATCACTAAGCTTCGAGGACATGCGCCAAAGTTTATCATTGATACTACTAAACCAGCATTTCAGCCTGTTTTCCGCCAGAGCCAATGTGCCTGGCATGGTGGAGGTTGCTGGAATGCATATACCCAAAAAGGTGCCATCTCTACCTCTCGATCTGGCTAAATTTATTGACGAGGCCGAGCATGGTGTAATCTGCATATCCCTGGGCTTGGAAATAAATAGCAAAGACTTGACAGAATTCACACTAACTATACTACGAGAAACTTTTGAAGATATACCACAACGCGTCATATGGAAGTATGAGACGGAACCGAATTTCAATGTGAGCGGTAAAATTCTGCTCAGAAATTGGCTACCTCAACATGCAATCTTAGCACATCCGAATGTTCAGCTGCTTATCTCCCATGGCGGTATGTTAACGGTTATTGAGGCAGCCCATTACGGAATACCAATGTTGGGAATGCCCCTTTACTTTGATCAGTTTCGAAATGTGGAGTTAATGGTAGAAGCTGGGATGGGAGAGATGCTGGACCCAAACAAGCTGACCAGAAACAGTTTTGAAAAAACTGTTAGACAGATGACAGACCCGTTATCCTCATATCGTCAAAATGCAAAAACAACTTCGCAACGATTTCGGGATCAATTAGTGCACCCTCTGGACACGGCTGTTTATTGGACGGAGTATGTCCTGCGCTATAAAGGTGCTCCTCACATGCGTGTGTCCGCATCAAATATGAGGTTAATCAACTACTATAGCCTAGATAATCTACTAATGGTATTTGGGCGATTTGCACTGGTCGGCGGATTGGTTTATTATGTTATAGTGACACTAAAGAGATGCTTTGGTTAAATGAAATTTTCAATAGTTAAAGTAATTTTAATTTTAATTAGAAATGATTTCAAATCCATCCAAAGAGAAGCTGTACCCATTTTGAAATAATTTTTAATATTACCTTATATTATCAAATATTAAAACTGTGACATGACAATTAAAAGAAAAGACTGATGAACTATATTATGTGCTAGGATGGAACCAAAATTGTAATACCATTGAATGGGAATATAAACATTTAAACATATGTGTAAAATTTGTGAAACAAGTACGGATAGTTGTATATTATTAATAAATTGACATGTCAAATTATCTAAACTAAATTATGTTTGTTTATAGTCAATTTAGATTGTGTAAAATCTCAAGAGAGGAGAAATAAATCGGAAAAGGGAGATCAACAATCAAATGATTATGTTCCGTCTGTGCAGTTGTTGAATCGCAATATAGCCCAGATGAAACATGGCGAATGAACCAACCTACTAGGAAAATGCTTCCTGCAATTTCTCGTTTGATGGGTACCTGACGTGCATTGGGAGGACCCTCTGAACTGAAGCTCTAGAGGGGAATGGGTTGAGAATGGGGAGTTGATTGGGAAGCTTACTTACCCCTTTGCTATGGAGGGTGGGCGTCGCACAGTAATCAAGCCATGCTCTGACGGTTGGAAGGAAACCTGTTGGCTCGGAGAACGTCTTGTAACCCAGCTGTTTCAGTGTATCGACTGAGGAAGTTACGCAGTACCGACCGATCGCTGCGTGCGATAAATGAATCAGATTTCACATCTGTTTGTCGTTGGAAAGCCAAACTTCCGCGGAATAGAACTGCACCACTAGGCTGGTCATTTCTTGATTAAACAATGGCTAATATATCGCACTGGCGGTCTATAAATAGAGACGTACACGACCAACAAGGCAGCAGTTGAGCTTAAAGCGTGTGCGCTTCAATCCCAAGATGAAAGCAATTCTGATCCTGACTATCCTGGCTGGAGCTGGAGCAGCAATCGACTATTGTGCACTGCCCACCTGCCTGGACAAGCACATAGCCTGCAATAACAACGGGGTAAGAGATCTTCCTCTTCTAATCCCCAATCTTAACGTATTTCCCTGCAGAACTTTAGCAAAGAGTGTCCTGCCGATGCACGTGAGGTGCCCATCAAATCCTACGAAAAGCTGATCCTTTCGCTGTTCAATGAGCTGCGCAACAATGTGGCCGGAGGCAAGTTGGAGGGGCTGCCCAAGGCGGTGCGCATGGCCAAGATGACCTGGTGCGATGAGTTGGGCCATCTGGCGCTGTTCAATGTCAAGACCTGCCAGTCCCTGCCCGACAAGTGCCGCAGCACTGAGAGGTTCGCGTATGCCGGCCAGAACAACGCCATCTTCAGCTACAGCGGAGCCGAGTCGGAGTACACGGATGCGGAGATCATCAAGGAGCAGATTGAGAACTGGTTTGCCGAGCGTGCCAACACCTCTCCCGAATTGCTGGCCAGCTTCCCACAGGAGTTGCCCAACCAGAATGCGGCCAAGTTCACCATCGCCGTGGCCGAGAAGAACACCCACTTGGGCTGTGCCGCCGTACGCTTCTCCCGGGACTACTACAACCACTTTGTGCTCACTTGCAACTTTGCCACAAGCAATGTGATCGGTCTGCCCGTGTACACGCCCGGCGACAAGACCACCTCGGGATGCAAGAACCGTTATGGTGCCGCCTTCGACTATCCCAACCTGTGCTATGCCAAGGAGATCTACGACAACGAGAAGGTGGTGCCCGACATCAAGCTGTTCTAGAGGACCACGACATGAGAGTAGCATAGCTTCAATGCTTGGAATATGCATAACTATAAAGATATAGAATGTTAAGACTGTAGTGGCATGGTAGTAAATACAATCAACAGCAAGAAACAAAAGATAATACTCGAGTTTTACTAATTATTGCTTAAAATAATTGAAGTTTGTATTTAGTTGATATAGTTATTAGCTATGTCAATCAAAGCTGGAAGAACAGCGCAAGTGTCTTAAGCAGAATAACATTTACATGTGCTCCCTAATTAGTAACTGTAGTTATATTCCTTACAAACATTTGTAGAACAATTTTACCAAGTACACTTGTTAGCCAATAACGACTCAGTCATTGCCCTGATGCTATTTATTTAGAGAAAAACCAAATTTAATAGAGCTTCTTGTGATTTGTTTCCCAATTTTTTGCATTTGTATGCCTTACTTTCCTTGGACAACTCATAAAATCTGCATTTCAGGAAATAATCAAGTATGTTGCTTAGGATCCAGCTTCATGAACGCAGTAAGAGATTATAAGATATTTGGTAATACTAGCAACAATAAAATAATTATAGATCGAGTTTCCAATCTATTGTACATTACATAGTAATAACATTTCTTGCAAACATCATTTGTTGAACATTTTTAGCGAGTATTTTCAGCCACTTATGACAATTGCCTTAATGGTATTTGTTTATAAAATAAAAATTAACAGAACTCATGGCTTGTTTGATTATGTTTGGATGATGTTCTAGCCAACATTCCCATCCACACAGATATAATTTCATCATTTCTCCTACAAGCCATTATAAACTTGCACATTTACTCAACGGCAACAATTAAACAATTATAGATCGAAGATCTTATCTATTGCACATTACAGAACTCAAAGAAAGATCTTGGCCCTGTAAAGATCAGGCAGTAACACAAATAGCTTTAATAATGCACACAATTAGTTTTAGTTGTTTTTAGCTTATTCAAAAACCACATTTATTTATGTTGCGCCGACTTTACCGCAGCCAACGGAGGTAGAAGCCAGCGCAACACCAAACAAGAAATTGATTTTCAGATGTTACGTTTATTTTGATGCCAAAGCCTGGACTTAGGCGGTGGCGGCGGCGGCAGCAGCAGCGCTGGTGGCAGCGGCGGCTTCCTCGCGCAGGCGATCCTTCTTGAGGGGACCCATGAAGGCCAGCTTGTCGGCCGGGGTCTGGAAGCGACCATGACCCATCTTGGACGAGGTGTCGATGAACTTGAGCTTGATCTGCTCGAGGGCCGACCGCTTGGTGTGGCGCAGCAGCGATTTGCGCAGCGTGATGACGCGCTTCTTGGAGCCAATGCAGCAGCCCTTGATCATGACGAAGTCGTTGTTGACCTCACCGTAGTGGGGGAAGCCGCCCATGGGCGTGATGCTCTTGTCGGTCAAGTCGTACTCCGTGGAGGCGTTGTTCTTGATGACCTGCAACGACGAAGAGGGAAATTAGAACGCAGTCCAGGAAACTCAAATGGTTGCTTGAGAAGGTGTGCTATCAGTCCTATCATTATATATATCACGGTTTCTCAAGTTTTTATAGTTTTTGATGTCGGATACTTGAATGGTGTTTATCATCATTAACAGCAAGAGGGGAACACAGGGAGATAGGGGTCGGTTTGTGTGCCTACCTTGCCGTCGAGGGTGTGGATGCCAGCGCCAATGCGGTAGATCTTCTTGTTGATCTCGGTACGGTGATGGTAGCCCTTCTGACCAGCACGTGCCACCGTGGTGGACACGCGGGATGGATGCCAGGCGCCAATACAGGCCACCTTGCGCAGACCCTTGTGCGTCTTGCGGGGCAGCTTCTTGGTGTGCCAACGCGAGGTGACACCCTTGAAGCCCTTACCCTTGGTCACGCCGACGCAGTCGATCATCTCGTCCTGACCAAACACATTGCTGACGGCAATGGGCTTCTCCAGATGCTCACGCGCCCACTTGACCTTGTCCTCAATGCTGCCGCCGTTCAGCTGGATCTCCATGATGTGCGCCTTCTTCTGGCGCTGCTTGATCAGACGGATCTGTTGAGACACAAGAAACGCGGATTAGCCAAGCAAATAAAAAGGCGATTCATTGATGGGACTGTGCGTGATATGGTTTAACCGAGCGGTCACTGCCTGAATGGCTGCGCAGCGTTACTGGAATATATCAAGCATCGCCACCCGAGGGGCAATTTGCTCTGCGACGTTGCATCCATAGACTGTGCATTGAGGGGCACAGCGCGGATGCCTTTTAGGCCAGGCGCAGCGACCGCACCGAGATGCAATCGCCGCACCAAGACCAAGGACGTCGGAATGAGATGGAATGGAGGTTTTTGATGCTTACCTGCGAGTGGGCAATCACGCGGATGACCTTGCAGTAGCGCAGCATCTTACGGAAGTCGTTCTCGATGCTCTTCTTGCCGAGATCATCGGTCCACTTCTTGCTGGCCTTGGTGAAGGCCTTCTTCTTGCTCTTGTACCTGATTGAATGATTGAGTAGGTGTTTGGGAACAATTAATGCCATGCGCGTGTTCGATCACATCAAGGCCAAGTCTGTGCGGGCTACAGCGGGGAATATACAGAACGGGAAGAGCACCTCATCGCAATTGTTGCAGCGAGCGGAGATGGCAGCTTCCAGGACGTGCTCACTAGATTCATTAACCACAAAACAGATGGCCAATGCAGCTCACACGACTTGCAAATGTTTTGAAAGCTCTCTCAGCGAACTGATCCAAGAACTTTATGGTTTCCATTGAGGAATTAGATAAATGCAATCAATTCAAATATGAGTTTTTCACGTGGCGCAATCTGCGGCATTGCCGTGATCAGAAGGAAGGCAGCAGAGATGGTAAAGGTGTCTCAACAGGATTTTATTGCTCTTTCAGATACCATCTATCATCATCCAGCAGCAGATGCCACAAATCGACGCCACGTGCTTTCCCCCACCCCTCCCCCCACTCCTAATATGTACATACCAGTTCTTATAGAAGCGACGACGGCATTCCTCGGACAAATGCTGAGCCCAGACGTTGACCAGGGCGCGCAGACCGAAGGGAGTCTCGATGTAGCCAACGGCGCCCACGACAATCATTGGTGGCGTCTCCAGCACAGTCACAGCTTCGACCACCTCCTTCTTGTTGATCTCTGCGGGGGGCAAGCGGTACAAAATGTGAGGTTAAGCACGTGCTTTTAGATTTAAAGATTTCGGTTTGATTTGCAGATAAATCAGTCCGCCCTAGTATAATAATAATCACGGTTGATCATGTTTGTTCTAACCATAAATTTATACTGTTCCTCATCATTAAAGTGCATTTTAACATCGATTGCTAAAGTATTGGGAAATAGTGGAAACTTACTTGAACCCGGACGGTCCGCTTCACGCACAATGTGCGTCATGCCGGCCTTATAGCCGATGAAGCAAGTCAGATGGACCGGCTTGCTGGCATCGTCCTTGGGGAAGGCCTTAACCTTGCCACGATGGCGGCAGGAGCGCTTCTTGGGGTAGAAGGCCATGGAGCCATGGCGAGGCGCTGAGAATTTACGATGAGACTGTAACAGAAAGCAAATATTCACATTTCACATAACTTGCAATAAAAGGCAAACTCGTTTTTTTTTCTTTTAGGTTATGGCACGTGTCTACAAATTTTTAATTTAAATTACTTAAGCAAGGCTAAATCGCAGCAAATTTCTTGTATGCATGCATGCAGTTGATGCAGCGGATTGATTGATTCGCCATATTTTAAACAATATTTCAAGCACTTTATCTTGATTAATTTTCACTTTTATGTAGAGCTCAACTTACCATGACGTCTGTTCGCTTCAGACGATGAAACAAAAAGAACGGAAGTGCATGAACGGCACACGAAGTTGGCTGCGCTTCGATTTTTTCCACACTTTTTACGCAGGGTTGTATTTTCTTGACATCGAACTGCCAACTCGCGCCAAACGTGTCGACTGCCAACTCGTGCCAAGTGTGTTGACTGCCAACTCGTGTCAAATGTGTTGACTGCCAACTGACTGCAACGCAATTAACCAACACTAAAGACAACAACATTGGCGCCGGCTAAAAAATAGTTTCTGCTAATTGTACAATTATTTAAGTTAAAAGTGAAAAATGCGCTCCGCTGTAGTATCCGATCACTCCGTAGAGTTCCCAGACGCCATCAGCTGCTACGCCATATGCCCAAATGACTTCGCCTACAACCTGGTCTGCGTCGCTCAAAAGGATCATCTGTCGCTTATTATGATAAGCCTGCCGGCAAGTTGATTATGATTGCGACTATAGTTATACCCTGTGCTTTGGCAAGGCACAGAGGGGTCTATTCTTGATCAGGATGACGAGCTGAGTAGATATATGCATGTCCACCCGTCCCTCTGTCTGTTGTCCGTTGGAACACCAAGATCTGAGCAACTACAAGAGCTAGAGACACAATTTTTGTTATGTAGGTTCTCCTTAATGTATTGCCAAAGTACAAAGTGCAGAGTCTTCTACTGTCGGATACTTCCGACTGTAGCTTCTTATCACATTATTAAACCTGTTTGCTTTAGGAGGAGAGCGGCAACTTTGTGTGGAACCACGTGCAGGACCTGGAGGTGAGCCACGAGCGCTGCCACGCCCTCGCCTTCTCCCCGGACACCTCCCTCAACTGCACGCCCAAGAAGGTGACGATCTGCGCCTCCGTAGGAACACGGGATATAGAGCTATATACCACCGATCTCAATCAGTACAACAGCGTGCAGAAGCTGCACGGGCACACGGACTACGTAAACGACGTGGCCTGGGTGTGCGAGGGGGAGCTTTTGGCCTCCGTCAGCGACGACTTCTCCTGCAAGTTCTGGAGCCTCTCCGGCGGTGCGGAGAACATCATCACCTTCTGCCTGTCCTCGGCCGGGATGGCCGTCAAGTGCCATCCGGAGGATCCCAACAAAGTGCTGGTGGCTGAGAAGCGAGGTGCGCCTATTAATTATCGATCAATATCGATTTATCGACCTTTCGATATTTCAAAATATCGCTATACTTAGTTAAACTTAGTTTGTCCGTCGGATATGTTGGCCGTCAGTTAGGTTGTCCGTTAGATATGTTATCCGTCTTTTATGGTGTCCGTTTGAAATTGTATCTGGTGGATATGCTATCCGTCGGACATGTCCGTCAGTTATGTTGTCCGTCGGTTATGTTGTCCGTCTGATATATTGTTCGTTGGACGTGTTGTTTATCGGATATGTTGTCCGTCGTTTATGAAAATACAGTATTCGAATCCATAAAGGTTTGGAACCACGTCACGAATATTTTATAAATTTTCGTAATACTAAACTTGGTTTAAACGACATTGGCATTCAATTTTGTATTATCAATTATTATTTTTTTGCCATTTAAAGATCGAAATAGCCTTGTGCGTCCTAGCGATACCATTTTCGGTATGTAGGTTCTCCTATGCTGCAAGTAGATATAGTTTGTTTTACTTTTTTGATAACTCTTCTCATTCCCCCACTAACCAAAAAGTTAGTTTAGCAACAGTTTTATGTTTTAAAGCTACAGTTCTAAAGGTAAAGACTGAAAATTTGGCATGTGAGTGGCCTACGGCAATCTCTGTTGTGAATAAGAAACAGCAAATATATGCAACAGACAATAAAGTACAGGGTCTTCCACTGTCGGTTACGTCCGACTGTAGCTCCATCCTTACTAATTTTTCAATATATGTTATTGTAATAAGTTATATATTATTTTAGGCTATATTACTAGTATAGTAATTACGAACTCTGCATTAACTATATAACATATCTTTCAGGCATTATCCATTTGTACAACGTGCGCAGCAAGCAGACGATCGTCTCCGTCGAGGCGCCCAAATTCCCGCTGATGTCGGCGGATTGGGCCAACAGCAATCGGTTCTTCGTGACGGCCCTGGCGGGCGGGGATATTGTGACCTGGGACCTAAACCGGCCCTTCATGCCGGTGGACGTGAAGCAGGTGCACGAGGACGGGGGACGCGTGGTGCGCTTCTCCCCTGGCCACACGGAGATTGCCATGGCCAGCATTGGGCGTCCGGAGCACACGCTGAAGGTGTTTGTGGCCAAGTCGACGGTGCCGCTGATTGAGGTGCAGCTGAGGACCTACGGGGGTCTGGACTGGCATGCGCGGCTGCCCTACGTAACTGCGGCCTCTGACAAGACTCTGCATTTCTGGAAGGTGCAAATTAAGTGATTCGTTGTACAAATTCAAACTGATTTTTAAATATATGCAACTGGTCAGTGTTTGGTATTTATATTGATATTGAAGCTGTTTTAACTGTAAACTCCTCAAATGTTTCAACTTAATTATGAATGCGAGAGTTCGGCCAGATCACATTAATTAATTTCTCGGGGGCTGGCGTCCGAGCGAATCGTCTGCAATAAGCCATTAAATGTAAAATTGATATAATTGTTTCTATTTAATATATATAATTTTTTTTATGAATTTATCTTGTGTATATGGATGTAGATGGAAATATCGACAATATTCATTTTAATTTAAAAAAATTAGTTGAAATTCTTCAACTTTTTAAATTTCTTATATAAAATGAAAATATTTCCAAACAAAACAGATTAGTTTTCAAATTCTTGACCATATTAATTTCTAAAGAAAAATGTGGGTATATTTACGAACAAGAGATTATTGAAATTTTTTACTATTTATATATATAATCAAGTAAAAAGCAATGTTTTTAAACAGCAAATTATTACTGTTTAAATTTGTAAGTAAAAGACTGTAATATTTTTAAACATAACAAATTGATTAAATTTGTAAATTTAAACAAAACTCAAATTTTAACTATGTATTTTTAAACCAAAACAAATATTTTCAACACTGTTTATATATTCGATAGCAACACCATATCGAAATACCGATATTGCAGCGATATACAAATCGGTATTTTCGGTATTTGCTTGCATGGCGGCAACGGTCACACTGCTGCGCAAATATTTTATGTTGTTGAATAAAAAATACAATTTATAAAAACAAGGCAAATATTGCACCTAAAACTGCTTACAAATCCACAAAATATGTCCAACCCGGAGACACAAGTGCCCAGTCTGCCCATGCCGCCAGAGCGCTACATCAGCAACTACACGGACGAGAACATCAGAAGGAATCGCGCGCCACGCCCACCGCCGCCCCCTTCGCAGCATGAAGTCTACAGCATGTTCGGCATTCAGTACAACAACGACGAGATGATACGCTCTCTGGAGTCGCAGAACATTAAACGGCTGATCCCGCTGCACTTCGACCGTCGCAAGGAGCTCAAGAAGCTGAATCACTCGCTGCTGGTCAACTTCCTGGATCTGATCGATTTCCTGATTCTGAACCCGGATAGTCCCAGGCGCACAGAAAAGGTGACTTTTGGTAGGGTATAGCGCCCATTATAGCCTGTAAAAACGGTTAATAACCTAGGGATGTAAAAGCCAGAGGACGGCGTGGCAGACCCTACAGAGTATATATTCTTGATTAGGGCCACAAACTGAGTCGATTTAGAGCTGTCTGTCCGTTCGTCTGGTTAAGCCCGTCGATCTCGGAAACTATAGGAGCTAAGTCTGTTATTTTTGGTTTGTAGATGGGTATACTCAACACGCAGATCAAGTCTATTTCAAATGCTGGATGCCAAGCCCCTGCCACCCACAATGAATGATATAAAATACATTTGCCAGTTTAAGAGATACAAATCTATTTGCATAAATTCTGTCTTCAGTAGTCAGTAGAGATCATAAATATTCAACGATTCTTTAATTTTCATCAAAATCGGTCTTCATTAATTGTGGAAAGATTTGATAAATAAAACTTTTCTTATATACATTTAAACGATTTCATGCGTGAGAGAGATGGAGTGTGATTTTGTTAATTATATATTTCAAATAGAGGGTACAGGGTATTCTACAGTCGAGCGCGTCCGACTGATCTGTGTCGCCCATTCTGGTGTTAATAATATCTTTGTGTTTTACAGATTGACGATCTGAGTTTGCTGTTTGTGAACATGCATCACTTGCTCAACGAATTCCGGCCGCATCAGGCACGTGAAACCCTGCGCGTCATGATGGAAATGCAGAAGAGACAGCGCGTGGAAACCTCAACGCGCTTTCAAAAGCATCTGGAGCGTGTACGGGATATTGTGAATACGGCGTTCTCCGCATTGCCCGTGCTGTTTGATGACGAGGAGAACGGCGGCGCCAATGTCAAAATGGAAGTGGATCCCTTGGAATCGAATGCTGCGGCTAAGAATGATGCCAGCTATCAGCATGATCGCATGATGTGCAAGCTGGTGGATGATATTGATTAGGAATAATATATATAAACTACTATGAAAACTATCTATAATATGTATAAGAAAAGCGTACTGTCCAATATATTTATAATTTTTAATGACAAACACTTTCGGCTCCACTCTTTCTACGTCATTGTGCTCGAAATGCGAGATTTTTCTGAATTAATTAGCTAACGCCATGCGTGCTTTGATAAGAGAATACTAATTTATAAACCCCATTGGATTTCACCACGATGACGTAGATAGGGAAAGTATCTCTTAATAAACTCAGCATGATGACTGATATTCCTGATAGCTAAACAAATAATGTAATGAGCCGTGCTCCAAACGTGATAGCTTTTCCACAGCATCGCTGCCTTTATGTTGTTAACTCGGAGCTTATCAGTTGTATCTTTTTCGGGAAGCTTATTAGCTGTATGGAAATCTTCTGAGTATAAAAACTAGTTTATGTGTCTATAATCTTGACTTCTGTGTTGTCTCTTTGATAAGATGTGTGAGGTTTTAATGAATCTTCATTTTTTCTGTCTGCTATAAAGCTCTGTGCCATTCATAAGAATGCATCATTTGTCACCAGACAGGGCAAGTGTTCACAACCTGCGGAAAATATAGAGAGTAAATCGGAAATAGTACTTTTCTGTGTAAAATCGGTGATAAATTGATATACTAGGCATACAAAATATTCAAAGTGTGCATTTCAATTGAGCGAGCAATTAATTTCTCAATTAAAACAAATTGTGATAAATAAAACAGACTAATCGAAATATGTCTGACAATAAAGCAGCAAGTGTTCAAAGTGAAAAATCAAACGGTAATTTTTGTTATCCTTCACAATGCAATATAATAGGTGCACATAATTAAATCTAGTGATAACTTATCAGTTAATTACGTTCGTGCTCTCTAAAGTGACTTGCGAATTCGCTAAAGCACTGATTAGCTACTGTTATAAAATGCAAAGATATCTTCGCTCGAAATTCGCTTGGAAAATGAATTTAGTTTCTTAAATTTGCAGTGGTGGAAAAATATTAGAATATAATTTAATAAATTAAAAACAAAACAAAATCAAGAATCTGTGTTTTATTTTATCTTGGAAAAAAGTGCAATAATAGGCAATAATTATATCCTGTCGTCATTATTTTGCCCAATATTTGTAATAATAATAATAAAACGCATTCGATATTTTTGCTTCTGTTCAAATATGTAGTTTAATATTATAGGGAAATTGTTATTTAGAGAGCATTGTTATACAATTAAAGAATTTTAAATCCAGTATGGAGTAGCCGATCAACCTGTCGCGCCTGGCTGTAAAATATCCTTCACAACAGAATAATACAAGATTGTTTTTTGCTTTATTAAAATAAGATCTCTTAAAGTTCTTTGTCACCAACATTTTGGCACATTTTGAAAACAGTTCGAGCTTAAAACTAAAGAGGTTTTTGTGTAATAAACTGTAATAAAGAAAACGTTCTGAAATAATTTGCGAGATTTATGAGATTCTGATCTCTCGTTAATCAGCCGAAGGTTGAGCATGTTGTCCATAGTCCAAGGTCGCCAAGCCACCAAATGCAACTATGGAAGGTCTGTTTTGTCAGAACTTTTCATAAAAAGGGTTGCTTTGTCAATTGTTGTTTTGCGTAGTAGTATGGAGTTGCTAAAACATACAAGAGCAAGACAGACATAGGTCATTAGGACATTAGACAGCATGACAATACGTTGAAGTTGAGGCAGGTCTTAATATTCTACATTAAATAAAGCAATCTAAATCCTTGATATTTAAACACTCAGTATTTACATTTAATAATAAGTATTTCAATTAGTTGTATAATTGTTTAGGAAAGTTTAAACATAATTTATGTTCATTTATTAGACCCTTTACTTTAAAAAAGTAAAAAGGGTCTATTAATTTAGTGCAAATGACAGCTGTGTGTAACAGGCAGAAGGAAGCGTGGTAGACCCCACAAAGTATATATATTCTGACTCAGGACGACGAGCTGAGTTGATATAGCCATGTCCGTCTGTCCGTCTGTCCGTCTGTCCGTCTGTCTGTCTGTCTGTCCGTCTGTCCGTATGAACACCTAGATCTCAGCAACTAAAAGAGATAGAGACACCACCTTTCCGGATTTAGGTAGTCAGCTAATGCAAGCAGATCAAGTTTGTTTCAAACTTTTGATATCTCGCCTCCTTCATCCGCGAATAATCAAAAATCTACACCTACCTCAAAAATCTCGAAAACTATAAACGCCACAGCAGCCACAATAATAGCGCTACAGACTTGTAATTTGGCATGTACGAAGCCTAAGGTATTCTTCACCAATGCTATATGATTATTTATGATTTGAATTAGAAATAGCGAAGATATGCAAGAGACAATCTTTTTCAAATTGCGTATATGTGCCACTGCGGCCACAATAATATAGCTACAAACTTGCCATTTGGCATGTACGTAGCCTACAGAATTATCTGTCGATTTTGTTTATTACATTACAAACGGACAAGAAACAGCGAAGTTATGTAACAGACAATTTTCTTATAAATGTATGTAAGTGCCACTACCGCCACAGTTTAAAAGCTACATACTTGGGATTTGGTATGAACGCAGCCTATGGCATAATCCAATTATGCTGTGAATTACATTACAAACGGAAAAGAAACAGCGAAGATAGGGCATACAGTTCAGCCACCTAGATCTTGCAGACTATAAGAGCTATATCTACAATTTTTTGGTATTTAGGTTCTCTAATGGAGCAATCAGATCAAGTTTGTGTAGGTTTTTTGATTACTCCTCTCATTCATCCGCAAACTAAAAAACCAATTTAGCAACAGTTTGCAGTTTAAAAGCATTAGTTTTAAAGCTAAGGACTTAGTATATTGCATGTACGTTGTTTATGACAATCTCCATCGATTCTGTGAATTTCATTACGATCGGATAAGAAACAGCGAAGAAATCACAAAGTAAAGGGTCTCCTACAGTCGGTTGCGTCCGACTGTAGCTCCGTCCTTACTGGTTTTTATATAATATTATATTATATTTATATATTTTATTATATTTGTTTTTCCAAATAATCATTTATATATTTATTTGCTGCCTTTTATTAATTACGCGAATCAGAATTATAGATTACGACTTGATGCTAAATTATTAACGTCAATGCCCTCGGGCATTGCACACACATAAAACCAAATAGACTAGAAATACAATACATCAAATAAATCAAATAATTATATTCCGTTTTGCAATCGTGGTTTTATCGGAACCGGTTCCGAACCTGAATCGAACTGCAACCGAATATTAAACGGAACTTAAAACTGTACTCTGATCCTATTAATATCATGCATATATTACTTATGATTAAATTTTAAATAAATACCTCTTATGATTAAAATAAAAATATTTATATATTTTATGCAGAAACCGATAACGATGCAAATTCAAATAGCACAGCAGTGGCCTCAATTGGCGCTTCGGAGGATGCCCCGGCGGTCTTTGACAAGGCGATTGTGGCCGCGGGATTTGGACGCTTCAATTTGATCCTGTTGCTGTTGGCCATTCCAGCGACATGCGCAAACATGTTCGAATCGACCACCATGTCCTATATACTGCCGATAGCCGAATGTGATCTGCACTTGACGCTGACGGACAAGGGCATATTGAATGCCTGCGCCTATGCCGGCATGATCATTTCAGCCGTGCCCTGGGGCTATTTGGCCGATACCAAGGGACGTCGACGCGTTCTTGTCTACGGTTATCTATTGACCTCAATTTGTGTGTTTGGCAGTGCGCTCAGTCAGAACTTTATCATGCTGGTGATCTTCAAGTTCTTCGGCGGCCTCATGTAACTACACACTACCTCAATCTACTATATTTGGTTTATGATAATAACTGCTCTCTTCGGTCTTTCAGAGTGAATGGCCCTGCTGCGGTTTTGTTTACATACCTAACGGAGATGCATGGACCCAAGTACAGAGGCCATGTGCTAATGGTGCTGGGCATGATAACATCCACAGCGACGTTGCTGCTTCCCATGCTGGCCTGGGGCATCTTTCCCAGGGACTGGCACTTTGTCTTCTTCGAGAGCTTCAACGGTAGGTGCAACGCTTGCGTTTGAGATAACATTCCCTAACTAAATTGACATTTCAGTGCATAACTGGCACATCTTTCTGTTTGTGTGTGCTCTGCCCAGTTTAATCAGTGGATTAGTCATCTGCACCCTGCCGGAGAGCCCCAGATTTCTGATGGCACAGGGTCGCAATGCGGAGGCCTTGCAGATGCTGCAGTTCATCTATCACATCAACACGGGCAAGCCCAAGGACACATATCCGGTGCGTATATTATATATATAGCAGAGCTCTCAAAAATGTTCGACCAAATGTTTAATTAGGTTATGCTCATGAGCGATAGAGCAAATAACAACATACTCTTTTATAGACTCAGGCTGAGATTTAGGCTGAGACTCTCCGCAAAAGAGTTTTCCCCGTTCGCTGGCTCATAAGACAGCTCACTTGCGACTAGATCCGACTAGATTCCGCGAAAAATATTCATTCAACAATAATATATAAAGACTCTTTTTGTTGTAGTTGTTTTGCTTAGCGTCATGGTTAACTCCGAACACTAAGCGAATCATCCTCGGTTGAGATGAGAGCATCTCGGTCAAAGGCACTCTTAACTGCTCTTTTCGAGAGCTTTACGCAAAGTGTCCGGTTAGAACCGGTCAATTTTGAACAGCATGCAAAATAAGTAAATTTTTTTTCCGAGCTCTGATATATCGCTCATTTACCATCAGAGTGTCATGATGTTGTTCGTTGGTTAATAATCTATCTTGTGTCAAAATTGCATTATCCTATCTTCAATACACATAGCGTGAGAAGAGAATATGTCGTTTCGCTTTGTATGGAGATACACAGCCATTGCAAACTTTAAATCCGTTATCTCGAAACACCCTTTTTTGAGTTATGACACTCTTGAAGTATATGAGTGATATGTACTTTTATCAACTTTAAACTTATTATTATTATTGTTTCTTTTGCTATAGATCAAATCACTTGTGCTGGAGGTGCCCAGTCGTGAGGCAGGGCAGAATGAGGTCGTCTACACCATTGAACAGAAGCCAGCGCCCGATGTCTTGCCCAGTAAGCGTCCATCTCGCACGCTTGTGGAGAGTCTACGAGCTGGCATGCTGCAAATGAAGCCCATGTTCCACAAGCCCCTTTTAAGTCTCGCCCTGCACTGTTACATCATGCAGTTCTGCATGTTTCTGGGCATGAACACCATACGCCTCTGGCTGCCACAGCTATTTGCCTCCATGGCCGAATACGAAGCGGAGCATATAGAAGATGCTGATGCATCGCCGACCATGTGCACCATACTCGCATACAGCGTCAATAAAACCGCCGAGACAATTACGAATCATGAGAGTGCCTGCGCTGTGGTACGTGATAGCAGTTAAGGCTGATAACAGCTGATAAGAGTTTGGCTACTCTCCACTCTCTCTGGCTGTTTCTGCTGCATACAGACTCATCTATTTTCCTCTATTACGTTTCAGCCCAAAACAATCTCCATGGACATGTATGCAAACAACATCATTGTCTCCACTTGTGGTGTGGTGGGTTATCTCTTTGCCGGCGTTCTGATACGGCTGATTGGAGCTAAACGTTTGTTGAGTAAGTTTAATCTATATAATATATAGACATAATACATATACAGTAGAATCCGATTATAGCGACATTCAAGGGACCGACGATTTTACGTCGTTATATCCGGAAGACGCACTATCCGAAAGGAGCAAAAAAAAATTTTTTTTTATTTTATGGATGGCATGTTCGTAATAGGTTTTAAAATAAAACAAATTAATTTTTTAATCAAAACAAAAAATTTAATACAGTAGAATCCGGTTATAGCGACTTTCAAGGGACGACGATTTTACGTCGTTATATCCGGAAGACAAAATCCATGATTTTGTTCTTTTTCGTATTAAAAACACAAAATCCATGATTTTGTTTGCTTCTTTTAGCATTGTTAAAGAAATCAAATTTTCCTCTTAAAAGTTTTTTTTTTGTTTCGGCACGTCGCAATATCCGGTTGAGTTGTGAAAAATCTCGTCGGTATAAGCGGTTTGACGCTAAAAGCGGAGACGTTCTAAGCGGAGGCCCTTTCATATAAGTTTGTATGGGGACCAACCAAGCCATCGAGTTTTCGACGCAATAACCGGTCGGACGCTATAAGCGGCGTCGTTATAACCGGATTCTACTGTATATATAACATGTAATATATTAATATTATTAATGTTATGTTAATGGACTAGATTGTTCACTTACTATCAACGTCAAGTTTGGAGCTAACAGGCTACAAAAAAAATCTTTAATTGGGAGATATACTGAAGGTCAACAATAAGATCCATCAAAATTCTACATTCTAGTGCTTTAAAATCGCCATTTTTTTATATTTTAGTGCATACATATATACATTATATACACATTAGATAGAATTACCGTTTACTTTTTGTTTGATCCGTTTGGAAAATTACAATCAACGTAAGATTAATCATGATGAATCGGACTTTCAATTAAGAGATTTAAGTTTTGTTTCTTTACTTTAACTTTATTTTAAAAACATTATATTATAGACATAAGTGTCGACATATAGTAATGAATAATCCCATATCATATTCGCAATGACAATAAATGAATTATAAAGAGATAGGACATGGACTGAACTCAACTATTCAAATATCCAAAATTTTGATGGGATTTCATTAGGGGCTTACTATCTACATGATATGTACGTCCACAAATTTATTAAAAAAATATATAATTTTTTTATATTTATTTATTTTTTTTATTAAAGTTGATTCAAAAGTGGTGTAGCAATGGATTTACTTATATACATATATATTTGTGCTAATGCTGTTCTTTTAATAAACAGTTTAATTGCAATAATAGTTTAAAAAGCTGTAAATCATAATTTAATTATTGAAATTTTGAACTTGATAATGTTTGGGCTAAATGCAAAAAAATTTGTAAACTGAGCACTTGTTAAATATGTTTTTCCATTGGGCCGTTGAGCGAAGCGTGTGTGTATAATTAGTTAATAATTCATTTACATGACAATTTAATTAGTGTGTTTATATCTCTCACAGCTTATGGTCTATTCATCTCTGGCATACTGGGAGGCGCGCTCTATTGGTCCATCAATAGCCTCTCCACAATCATACTCTCCTCGGCCTTTGTGACCGTGGCCGGTGTTGCAGTCTCCTCACTTCTAGGCGCGGTTGTGGCGCTTTTTCCCACACAGTTGCGGTAGGCGGAAGCTACAAAGCCATTCCAGATGATAGCAAATACTAATATACCAGTATTATTGTACTCTCTGCAGCTCTGTCGTGGTGGCCATCGCCATGATGTGCGGTCGCCTGGGTGCGCTATCGGGCAATCTTCTCTTTCCGGTGTTTGTGCAGATTGGCTGCGTGCCTCCCTTTGTGATGGTCGCGTCGGTTATGCTGCGTAGGTTTATTTTTGGACAAAGTTTTGCCTGAATAGTAATTAAATTAACTATGATAATGTGTATTTTGTGTCTGTTGCAGTTGCTGCTGTGCTCTCCGTGTTTGTGCCCAACCCCAAGAAGGCCGCGTTCACATGAACAACTTTCAGTTGTTTGCTTATCAAATAGAATTGTTGACAAGTTGTTAGTGTTAGTAATAGCAGTCGTTGTTAAATATCCTTAATTTATATTAAAACTACTTTAAAAGCAAATGCTGCCTGAGGATTATTTATACTGTATATTCCAGCCAATTACCTTGTTTATTTTGCCCCAATGCAGTCAATGATTTTTAATCAACTGCAGGCGAATGTGTGCATCAGCTGATTAATTAAATCATGGACTTAACACACATAAAGCTGAATTCAATGGGAAATCGTAATATGTAAATCTCATTAACATCAATTAAGCTTGGCAGTCTGTGCTCGAGTCTCTGGCAAAACAACATTGAATGCGGATTATGCAAGAGCCGAGAAATACAGTTTCTATGAGCTCCTACTTCAATGCTTACTGAAGGATATATGTTACCTAATGCCTAATGAAATGTTTCACATTTTGCGGTAAACAGATTTAGTGAGAAGACAACCACTTAGTGAATGAATGAACATGCAAATTTAATTACAAATTCTGTGCTCTATTTTCAAATCAACATAGCAGGCTAACGTGTATGACGTATCTTTATCAAAACCTTTATTTTAATTTTATCTCTTGCTTGTTTTATTTAGTCTATTTAATGGAAAAGCTTTTAAAATTGTTTGTATTTAGTGACTATTTAGATGGACAATCAGAGCGTAGATTTTGAGACGGCAATCAGTGCTTGTGGCTTTGGTTTATTCAATGTCTACATCATGTTCTGTGCCCTGTGGTGTCTAACAGCCGTGGTGTTCTCCGCAGCGAGCATGTCCTACGTGATGACCACGGCGGAATGTGATCTGAAACTAACAAACGAGGATAAGGGATTTATGTATGCTTCATTCTATGGAGGTAATTAGCAGACCAACTCGGTTCAAGTTCATACATTTTCCAAATATCATTTCATAGGCATGATCATATCGGCCATTCCTTGGGGATTCATAGCGGATACATTGGGACGTCGCTGGGTACTCATCTATGGCAGTTTGATTGACTGCGTCGTTGTGCTTGGCTCCTCATTCAGCCAGACCAAGTTGGAGCTGATGGGCCTCAAGTTCTTCGATGGATTTTTGTGCGTATCTATGCCCCATTTTAGTCACTTTAATGCAATTTGATTTCAATTTAAAGCGTTTGTGGCCCTTTCGGTGTGATTGTCAGCAATTTAGCCGAGTTCCATGGCCAGCGGTACAGGCCCTATATTCTGCTCTTTGCTGGCGTCAGCCTCTCGCTGGGTTCCATCCTAATGCCCACAATGGCGCATTTTATGCTGCCGGCAACTATTGAATACAGCATCGGTAGTTTGAACTGTACGTAGTATGGGTGACTTTCAATTGAATTATATACGTGACTGGCACTCTTTTCAGTTAGAACATGGCATGTGTTCTTGGCTGTGTCTGCCATACCCACGCTCATTTGCGGAATTCTGCATTTCTTCATTCCGGAGAGTCCACGGTTCCTTCTGTCCGTCGGCAAGAACGAGCAGGCATTGAGATGTCTGCAGCACGTTTATGCTGTTAACAAACGTACAAATCCTGATTCGTATCCGGTAAATCGGCCTATTTGCGACTACATCCGATATGCATTATATGAAACTCTTTCCATTAGATAAAACTACCTCCAAATCCCATATCGCCGCAATCGGAACCGCCAATTAGAAACATCTGCCTGCGAACCAAGATGGCCTTTGTCAATGGCGGGAAACAACTAAAGCCATTGTGCTCTCAGCCATACCTGGGACTCTCCTTGCGTATATTTATTCTGCACTTCTGCGAGATCATGTGGTAAGTATTGAGCAAAGATTGCATTCTGTTGAAACAAATATTTTTGGGCATTATCTATGACATCTATATCTTTTTAAAGGTATGCGGTAACATACGACATTTCAATGTTCTAGTATACAAGGTTTTATTTTAATAATTGCAACAAAATGACGGTTTATCTTAAGCGATTTAATTGTTGCCGTTTTGAAGATTTAATGAATTGATTCAATTTGATTTAGTTGTATTTTTTCTGAGTTGTATAAATCATAAGAAAATTTGATAAGTTGCCCTAATCGTAATCGCAATAGTGCACATCTTGAAACAATAGTTATAAAAAAATCTTCCGAAAACTACAAGATAACCACAAAAAAAATAATACTCATCGAAATTATTTAATGTGGGTTTTCGTCAAAATCGTAGTGTAATTATTAATAGGTTTAACCTTTATTCATTGCTGCAGTCTGAACTCGGTGCGTTTGTGGATACCTCAGCTGTTTGTGACAATGCACACCTTCGATAATGAAAGAGAGGCTCTGATGTGCGATGTGGTCTCCCATATATCGATGCGTAGCGCCAATATCACCATCATGAAGCAGGAATGTCTAGTGGGTAAACATATGCATATTACGAACATATATCACTAACTAGGCGACTGAAATATATAGAATAACCCTGCCAAGGATTACAGTGATAACATAATAATCGCATGCACGGGTCTGTTTGCATTTCTAGTGATATTTCCATTATTGAGGGTACGCAAAATTGCCAGACACCTGCTGAGTGAGTTTTATTTATTGTATTTCATCAAGAACAGAATAAACAAAAACTTGAAACTATTCCAACAGAGATCTGCCTGTTTATAAGTACATTCTTTACCGCCGCTCTGTACTTTGCAAACACCGTTCTGACGACCATCATATTAGCCTCGGTGTTCCTGTCCATCATGGCTGTTTGCACTACGGCGGTTATAACCATGGCTGCTGTTGCATTTCCCACGCTTATGAGGTTGCTTGATTCTACATATTTATAATATACAGTCAGCCTTTTAATAGATACCATTGCAGAACCACGGTTATATTGATGATCATGACGTCTGGTCGCATTGGTTCGCTCCTGGGAAACCTCGTGTTGCCGTACTTTATAAGGATCAACTGTTGGGCTCCATTCGTTTGGCTTACAATACTTATGATAAGTAATTATTCCGTACGCCCTGATGTTAAATAACTGTTATACCTAAAACCCTTTTCAGTTGCATTTATAATCTCATTGTTTGTCAAGGTGGATATTCAAAAGCGTCTGGACGACTAAAGTCTATGGCAAGTTACTCAAAGGAAATCTTGTAGTATAGTAATACGTGGACTGAAGAATATTAGATTTAAGAAAAACAAAAACAATACTACAAAACCTATTTCAGCCATCTGTAAAATTTTACATTCTGTACAACCATTTTACAAATTATATAACATTTTTTTGTATTTGCGAATCTAAAATATAATATTTAATTTATAAATTAAAGATTATAGATTTACTTAATAAATTAGCTCAATATTTTTTAAAATCATTTATCAGGAGCATATCTTCTCTATTTTTCATCATCATCATAGACTACGATATATCAAGAACTTAAAACAAATTTGGTTTGCTTATGATGTTGGAGAACTTACTATACATACAAAAAAAATGGTATATCTAGCTTCTATAATTGCTGAGATCTATACATATGTTCATACAGACGGCTAGACGGACATGGCTACATTGACTTAGCTCGCGTCCTGAGCAAGAATATATATACTTTGTGGGGTGTATCACGATTACTTCTGGATGTTTTACATTTTTAATTTGCACTAGCTTTATAGATCCTTTTGTAGTACATTTTTAAAGTAGGGGTCTACAAAAAACTAGTGAATTTCGGCTTAGTTTAAGGTTAAGCAAGTTTTTCGTATGCTTTGCTAGTAGTTCATATGATTCGAACATGTTTGCCAATAATGTATTCCATGCGACTGAATGGTTTTAGTGGGTCGATCAATTGAATCAGATGTGAATCCACAATTAAGTGGAGACCTATGCCACTATACAAGCACGTCAAACAGCAAACTATTAATTTAGATTTCGTATCACGCCGAAGCAAGCCAGGAAGGAAGGAAGGAAGGATGAAAGGAATCAGACAGCGAATGTAGTAGATGTAGACGAATAGACAGACAGATAGACGGTTGGACTGTTGGACGGTTAGACAGACAGGCACTTGAGAGCTTCCTCGAGTCAACATGTGTCAATTACCGCTTGACTTTGTTTTGACAGCATGAGAAATGGGTTGCAAGTTGATGTTGGAAGGCGTTGAAGGCGTTACAGCCACATCCTGTTGTCAAGTGAGTAGAAAGGATAAGGTTACTTTGGCTGGCAGCACAAGAAATTGGCCAGAACTAAACTACAAACAAACAGCTGAGCAAGTATCGAAAACTTCTTAAGCTACATTTTTGCTTGATTTATGTGACAGAGCATTTAGTTGTATGGAGACAGAGCGAAGCAAGTTTTCCCTTTGTAATGGCTAATGTGAAAAATCACTTTGGCAGCCGTTGAAGCGCATATTGAAATTCATTTCTGCATCTGCTAATTAATTGCTGACCGCAAAAGAATAATTAACTTGCCACAGCTGCATAAAGCACACAATAAAGCCAATGAGACGATGACAGAAGGAGGAGCAGTAGGAACTCTGGGTGGGTTTGACAGTAGCACAAATGAGCATAGAAATTAATCAACGTTTTCTGTTCGTTTTCGATGTGATTAAAATGTAATTAGCTTTGTAGTAAAAGCAGCTCAGTCAAGCGACTTGATTAATAATATGGTATTGTGTCCTTTGTGGCCATTAGCTTTTATGCCATTTATGCATACTAAATACACCATGTTAACTTCCCTGCATATTGAGCTTAAATTGTAGATTCTATACCCTGTACCCGTGAAATGGGTAAAAGGAGTGACCCTACAGATATGCTAGAGCAACCGTTAATAGGGTTTTCCCAAGTTATTTGACGCTGTACTTAAAAAAAGAACAGAAGGGTTTGTTAAATTAGTGCAATTGTGAATAGGGTGTAACAGGCAGAAGGAGGCTTCGTAGACCCTACAAAGTATTAGGACCACAAACTTCCATGTCCGTCTGTCTGTCCGAATACATGCCAGAAAAGTATTTCAAAATCAGACACACACACACATAGCTGGCTGAAGAGTCGACTTAATCAGTTCAAAATATATGGACGGGGCAGATCAGTGGGACGGAGGCTACAGTCGGACGTAACCGACAGTAGAAGACCCTTTACTTTGAGTATATGTACATACAAACACAGTCAAAGCCACGCACACTAACCTACCCGCGTATGCAAGGCACACCACCCCCCCTCTGCCTAGTGCGGCGAATTGTCCGTTCCATATTTTCGCTGTTTCTTATCCGATCGAAACGAAATTCACAGGGTCAATAGAAAATATCATAAGCTAGTTACGTACCAAATTACAAGTCAATAACTTTAAAACTGTGGCTGCAGTAGCTTTTTTCGGTTTGCTGGAGAAGGGGGGGAGGTATCCAAAATGTAAAACAAACTCGTGCTGCTCGCGAAATAGGAGAATCTAAATCCCGAATATGGTGTCTCTAGCTCTTATAGTTGCTGAGATCTAGGTGTTCATACGGACGAACAGACAGACAGACAGACGGACAGACGGACAGACGGACAGACGGACAGAGGACATGGCTATATCGACTCGTCTTGTCGTCCTGATCAAGAATATATATACTTTATGGGGTCTGCCACGCCTCCTTTTGGGTGTTACACACATTTTCTCTTTGCACTAAACTAATAGACCCTTTTTACTTTTTTAAAGTAAAGGGTCTAACCAGTGATGTTTTTTACTATTCTCTCCTCCAATGTATTTTGGAAATAATTGTACTTTTATGAACTTGATTAATAACTTACAAATTGCATCACTTTAATATGACAAAGTATGGAAAATTATTTATAAACAGCTTAACGATTTATAAATAATTTTTTCGGTATTAAAAAAAAAACTCGCTCAAATGAGTTTTACCAAATCAAACAAACTTCTGCGGTTAATATTTTATTACAAAATATTACTGGGAATTAATACCTATTTTCATAATTTGTTATTTCATAATATTTTGCATTTGTTCGATAATTTGATAATTTAAAACCGCAGCAAATCATTGTGATATTTATGAACATTCCGTTGAACTTGCAACAACAGCCTAAAGGCCAAACAGCCAGATTATGACAGAGTGCAAAGTGGGCCGTACACGAGTGCATCATTAAGAGGGTCCCCAGACTGCGCTCCATAAAACCCAAATACAACAAACGCGCATAAATTTAACATAATAAACATGTGGAAATCGCAGGGAAAGTGAAGGGCGAAGGCTCCAAAATGTGTGCAAAAATATGTTCACTTGGTTAGAGAGGGGGGCGGTGACAAGGGGCGTTGATGAGCGTGTTGGAAGGGGCGTGGCAGAGCATGTAATGTATGCCATAAACTAAACGCAGCAACAACATAAAAAGCCAACGAAACAGGGATGCATAATCATGGCCTGAGAGGGGAAATGAGCTCTGGAGTAGGAGGAAGGGGCAGCGGGGTGCGCCTGGGGGGCTAGTTTTGGTGCGAAGGTGTGTTGGAATACGCCTAAATGGGCAGTCATAATCTGAAATGTGCAAATACAGGAGAGCGCAGACACAGACACCGAGCTAGACATAGGGAGACACGCACACAAGCAGTTTGTAGACTTTGGCCAACACAAATACAAATGCAAAGACAATACACAAACACCAACACAAACACAAAGGCAAACGCACACATACACATACGCACGTCCTACGCATTTACCAGTTGGTCCGTCCACTGTCCTTGCTCATGTCCTCTATAATGATTTGCAGGTCATTCATCATATCAACGCGGGCAGCGAGAAATTCATTTGCCGCAAGGGCAGAAACTCCAGCACAGTGACAACAACAGTTACCACAGCAGCCAGTGTTGCCAAATCCGCTATTTTCCCGCTATTTTCCCCGTTAATGAGCATTTTCTAGAACATGCTTGAAATTCGGTTTGGTAGACCCTGTACTTTAAAAAAGTAAGAGGGTGTATTAAATTAGTGCAAGTGACATATGTGTGTAACTCCCAAAAGGAGACGTGGTAGAACCCATAAATATGTATATTCTGATTCAGGATGGCGAGCTGAGCCATGTCCGTCTGTCCGGCTGTCTGTCTGGCCGTATAAACATTCAGATCTTAGCAACCAAAAGAGCTACACTCAGAGAAAAAACCAAACCATTCTGACTTGATTGCAATCCAGAATGGCTTGATTTTAAGTAAGTTTTGGATATTTAGGAATATTCCAGATTGATTTAAACCTTTTCTGTCTTGAATTAAACTTTTATTTATACTTAAATCTATCCTGATGTTTCTTGAATCAATCCTGTTTTTTCTTAATTCAATCGTGATTTGACTTAAACTAAAACAAAAAAAAAAATCGTTTTTGTTTTGTATTTTGTTGTTGCATATTTTATTACAATAGTGAATTATTATAAATAATTGAATAGTAATATTTAATTTTTACTCATATAATAATTTTTTTAGTACTTACCTGCGGCAGGAATCGAACCCGGGTATGTTCCCTGCTGTTGAGTAAGATAATACAAGTTTAATTAAATATTTAGCCACGAACACCAACTTGCAGCATACTGGCACGCCTATTAATGCTGCATGTTTTTGATGGAAGTTGTTTAAACAAACAATCTGCTCAAATCCAGCTTTATTTTCTTCACTTTTGTGTGTGAAAATTGCAAAGAGTGATTCTAAAAAAACAAGGTACAGGTATTTACACTGTTGGTTACGTCCGACTTTACCGTTCCGTCCGACTGAACTGCCTCGCCCTCACTGGTGTTAAACTTTATTTGAGTGTGCTACCCATCAAAAATAGCTTTTTTTATCGGCAATTGGCAACACTGGCAGAAGCAGAAGCAGACGCAGAAACACAACCTGAGCCATGGCCCAAACAAAAACCGATGGCAATAAGTGCAAAATACAGCAATAACAATGCCCACAGCAAATTAGAGAGCGCAAATCGTCGCGACGCGTTCTCTGCCTCTCGTTGGCAGTTCGCCTAGTGTTGCCATAAATGTTGCCAGCAACATGTTGCCAGCCGTTCATTACCGCTGGCTGGCTCTCAACAGGTTGTGTTGTGCAAATGTTGCCAAGCGCACACACCGCGTATGCGTGATGTGTACTGGTATTGGTGTTTTCGGCAGCTCGCAGGATAGCTTGTAGCCACAATGTAAAGCTCGCAGTCGTCGGCAGCACTCGGAGCAGCAAAGAATTGTGCACGCGTAGCGCTTTAAAATCACACATATTCAGCTCCCTGTAGTTGTGTGCGTGTGCGTGTGTGTCTGAGTGTGTGTTTGATGATATTTCTAAGCCTCAAAGCGGAGGCCTAAACCTAAGCAAACGTCAACAAGCTAAAGCCAAACAACACAAAAGATTTAGGCAAGATTTTGCTAGGTGCATAAATTAAAATAACAGATTAAATTTGAATGTTTATTAAATTATTAATGTGTAAGTGGATTTAATATAAGTGTGACTTATTGCAAACGTTAAAAAGAATTTAATTAAATTAAATGTTTACCTGAAGAGTTCAATGTGATAAAGTGTTTATAAAATCAAATCAAGTTACTACGTGTTTTATTTAAATGTTAAACTACTTATACAAGTAAATATAATAATCAAACACAATTCATCAATTCTCAATTAATATTATTAAATAAATTGTTAAGATTAACTAGCGTCAACGCTGCGTATGCGTAATTTCTGTGCTTACAATTAATTCAGTGTGGCCAAGGCGATTAAAGTTTTTCCGCTGCAACTGGTTGATGGTTGCCAGAACCACAAGTTACGCTTTAAATCCGAACCTTATACGTTTAATCCTGAAATGCCGCGTGGGGAAAGTCAAGATCAAAAAGCGAGTAATTAAAATCCCGCAAAGGATAATGTGCATTTCCGGTTAACTACGGAGTACGAAATACGAAATACAGATTACGGACTACCGACTTCTGACTACATGGTCAGCCACAAGGTATTCCATGGATTTACCGTACAATAAGTTGCCGGACAACCGCACGCGCTCATTACGCAACGGAACGACGACAAACGCTTAGCGTGTCGTCTCCTCCCAGCGCCCAAGTCCCTCCGCCTTTGCACGCTCTGCTGACAATACGTTAAACGTATACCGTAAGGGAAAATGTCGGAAATTGTGGATACGGAACTTTTGGTGAACTGCACAATTCTGGCCGTACGTCGCTTCGAGCTGAACACCATTGTGAACACGACTCTATTGAATACCCTCAACCGCACCGAGGTGGTCAGTCTGCTCACCGGCATCATCGACAATCGGGACAATCTCGAGAGCATCAATGAGGCAAAGTAAGTGTAAACGCCAGCGGCCAACACAAAACACCGTAAGGCATTTGCCACAGCAATGGAACGCACATTTTGGTACCCATCAAATGGGCAGAGAGGGGGCTAATAACTTTGTGCAAATGTATGTAACAGCCAGAAGGAGCTGAGCGGATCTAGCGATGTCCATGTCCGTCTGTCTGTCCGTTTGTATGAACTGAGAACTTTAATGAACTGTTTGAGCTGAGATTTCGGGAACTATAGGAGCTATAGCAGCCTTATTCAGAATGTAGATAGATATCACACCATCGCAGATCAAATTTAATTCAAATTTCAATCCAATCGGTAAAAACTAAATAGCAAGCGTAGTATTGAATATAGAAAGTTGTTATTTAAAATGTATACTCTCTATCATTATATTTATATACCCTGAAAAGCTCATTAAAATCGATAATCAAACACAGAAGATTTTAAAGAAGCAATATTGCAATATTGCATGGTACAAAAACTAAGAAGAAATATTGCCGCTGCGCTTCGTATAAATTTGGTTTTTATTATATTTAAATCCCGCAGTCGGGAGCGTCCGACTGATCGGTTGCATACTTATCGGCTGTTTCTGCCTTACTTTGATGTCATCGGAAGGGGTTTGATTAAATTTAGCTATGCGCTTGCCGCTAGTAATTTGCGTGAAATTTCCTGGAAAACATGCACTTTAAGTAATGCAGACAACAAGCGAAATTTATGCAAATTATAGACTGCACTTAGAGTGAAGCTTCATTTTCTTGGATAGCCTTTCAGAATGAAACGAGGGCAAGAATGGAAAGCAAAGGTAGCAGCAGAGCACTACTCGGGTTTCCATGACAGCCGCAGATAATTCCCAAGTTAAATTGTTGAAAAACTTTTAAACTTTGCCAAAAGCAAAACAACATTTATAATTGGAAAGTCATACTAAATATACGCAGAGAAATAGACCAATATGCCAATAAAGAGTGAAAATATGAGTGCAATTTAATATTTTCCGCAGTTGTCATTTAAAAGCAATTATTTCAAAATAGATTTTCATTGGAAAAACACTGAAATTGGATATTGCAATTTCGCTTGCAATTTCTAATTGAAATGTATAACTACGGATATCCATTCAAAATTAAGTATTGATTTTGCTAAAATTATAATAGATCTTTAAATATTTATAAATCGAAGAGCCATGTCCGTCTCTCCGTCAGTATGAACGTTAACATCTCAAAAACTATAAGAAAACTAAATTCGTTTAAGATATTTGACATTTTTCAAAAGAGTTTTTCATAATATATATAATACATAATTAAAAGTAATATAAGGATACATTCAAGCAAATCCAGTTAAGTCCCTTTTTTAGACCCTGTACTTTAAAAAAGTAAAAGGGTCTATTAATTTAGTGCAAATGACAGCTGTGTGTAACAGGCAGAAGGAAGCGTGGTAGACCCCACAAAGTATATATATTCTGACTCAGGACGACGAGCTGAGTTGATATAGCCATGTCCGTCTGTCCGTCTGTGTGTCTGTCCGTCTGTCCGTATGAACACCTAAATCTCAGCAACTATAAAAGCTAAAGACACCAGCTTTCCGGATTTAGGTAGTCAGCTAATGCAAGCAGATCAAGTTTATTTCAAACTTTTGATATCTCACCTCCTTTATCCGCGAATCATCAAAAATCTACACCTACCTCAAAAATCTTGAAAACTATAAACGCCACAGCAGCCACAATAATAGCGCTAAAGGCTTGTAATTTGGCATGTACGTAGTCTATGACATTATCCACCAATGCTTTAAATTAAATTATGATTTGAAACAGAAATAGCGAAGATATGCAATAGACAATGTTTTGCAAAATGTATTTATGTGCAACTGCAGCCACAATATTAGAGCTACAGACTTGTAATTTGGCATGAACGTAGCCTTTTGAATTATCCATCGATGCTGTGAATTACATTACAATCGGAGAAGAAACAGCGAAGTTATGCAGCAGTAAATTGTTTTATAAATGTATGTTAGCGCAACTACAGCCACAGTTTAAAAGCTATAGACTTGGGATTTGGCATGTACATAGCCTATGGCATTATCCATCAATGCTGTGAATTACATTACGAACAAAGAAGAAACAGCGAAGATAGATCAGATAAAGAAGCCACCTAGATCTTGCAGACTATAAGAGCTAGAAATACAATTTTTGGGCATTTAGGTTCTCCTATGCAGCAATCATATCAAGTTTGTTTGGGTTTTTGGATAACTCCTCTTATTCCTCCGCTAACCGAAAAACCAATTTAGGAACAGTTTGCAGTTTCAAAGCTCAAGTTTTAAAGCTAAAGATTTGGGATGTGGCATGTACGTAGTCTATGACAATCCCAATCGATGCTGTGAATTACATTACGGTCGGATAAGAATCAGCGAAGAAAACAAAAAGTACAGGGTCTCCTACTGTCGGTTACGTCCGACTGTAGCTCTGTCCTTACTGGTTTTGTCACTGAATCAGTTTTTTAAACGAATAAAATTTGGCGTGGGATGTAAAACATTATTATTTCATATTGTAATTCAATTTAAGATGAAAGTTTCAAATTCGAAACATTTTATTTACCCTGGTTATTTGCTAAGTGTTACGATCCCATACTTAAAAAAAGTTCAAAAGGGTATATTAAGTTAGTGCAACAAGCAGAAAGCTGCGTGGCAGACTTCACAGGGTTTTTGAGAAAATAGGGTTTCCTACAGTCGTTTACGTCCGACTGTGTGTATAATATGATCTGGTTTTTTATAACATTGGTAATAGAAAATTGTTTTTAAAAATTTAATCACAAAAAAATTATCTGTTCTTATTACGGTCTAGAGTATATATTCCGAATGACAATATTACACTTGGTATTCAACCTTCTATGTTTAATTTCATAAAGTTAAAGGGGCCGTGGCTTTTTAAAGTTTTAAAACAAACTTGATATGCGTATGGTATACCTACAAACCAAATATGGCTGCTCTAGCGCTTATAGTTTTCGAGATCGGACGGACAGAGCTACATCGACTCAGCTCGTCTGCCTGTTGGGTCTGCCACGCCTCCTTCTGCCTGTTACATATGTACATTCCGGCATAAACCCTGTTTTTACCTATTTTTAATAAGTATAGAGTATAAAGATTCTCAACAAAATTACTAAAAAACTTTTAAAACAGAAACAACATTTCTGAACAGGACTGAAAAACGGAAATCTGTTTATCAAGTTTTATTCTACGTATTTGAAATGTTAAAAATAAACGAAATATGGCAAATTAAATGTAATTTATTTTCGTTTATAATCATTAAATTATTTTCAATTATCCACCAGCTGCTTTAATGCGATGCGCAACAATAAATTTGCCATCTCGCAAATATTGCGAATATTGTCCAATGTAAATCGAGCTGGAATAAATAAATAAGTGCACTTTGTGGCATATTTCGATTGTGTGCGATTAACCAGCACTTAATACCCGTTTATCTATGGTAATTAATTTCTGGTCAACTGACACCCGTAATAATTGTGTAAACATGCAAAATGCCGAAATTAATATGCGGCTTTAAAGCGCTTAATTCCATAATAAGTTACTCTAGCTCTTGGCAAATGAAAACATAATGGATTCCGACTAATCACCAAAGTAATTCATTGTATTAAATTGAATGAAATGTATTTTGTGTTAGAGCCACAAGTTTTACAAAAGCCCAATGGCAATTTAATTATCGAATAGCAGTTGATTAGTTCTGGGTATTGGTATATTTGGGTATATTTGGGGATAATTTTGCAATAAAATGACATAAAATGGAGAGATTTAAGAAGAAATGGCGCAACGCTTTTAGAATATACTGTGCAATATTTATGTGAAAGTCAACACAACATTTAAGCCATCGTATGCTACAGAACTATAGAACTGATTTGTCAAACACTTGACTGAACAAGCACGAACATGTGCTCAAGAGTGCAAGCAAAGTGGAAATATGGCATTATTGAAGCAAAGTTAAGGACAAACAAATAATGCTGCTACAAGTAAGAAAACTCACACAACAAGTCGTCGAGAAATAAAGTTAAATGGACTTAAATTGTCTGCAACAATGGCAGAGAAACTTAGTAAATGAAATACAGAATTTATAAATTTATAGTTTTCATAACACTTGTTGAACAGCTTTCATAAGCACGTTAATTGTGCATAGGAAAATAGTAAATAACTCTGTCAATTTCCCAGTAGATCAACTTGTGTTTTACTGCCGAATTAAATCTATCTCTGCAACATACAGCATATACCAATATAACTTTTGCCATTTAGTTGAAGTTTCAAAGCGAGAACTTGCAACAGTTTTGCAATGCTTCCTACACAAAGTGTTAAATGCCCTCAGTTCGGTTTATGAAACTTTTTCGATTATGCTCTTTGTATTGTGGCAAACAACTGAATTAACAACTAAAACTGTCTGCTGTACACTCTTGAGTATACGACTACTAGATATGCTGTAAATCGCTGTCAAATATTTGTATGTAAACTCCACAGTTTTCACAAGAAAGGCTTTAATAATTTTTTGTAGTTTTTTTTATATATATTTAATATATTTCTATACAAACAAAATATAATAGAAATTCTGTTTTCATAATTATTATTTTATTCAATTTAAAATATTTGCGTACGAATGTTGTTGATTTATTTTTAGAATTTCTTAAAACAAGTTCATTAACTTAGTCCGTATTATTTTCATTTATCCATTGAGCAAAGCATTAACATTTTTAGTAAAACTAGATGTAACTTACATATCTAGTATGTTAAAATATCATATTTCAATATATTTTCGACAAGTTTAATCCATCTTAATTTTTTGCTTTTATTTTATGATTTTTTTTTCAGATATATTGTCATTTAAATCTGATTGCAACACTTTCCTAGTCTGTATTAATGCACGAAAGTTTCTGCAAATTCTTCTTGTTTTAAATTTAGATACTTCAGCCACCTTTTTAAAGGCTCTCCATCTCCATTGTAAGGTATAGAATTTTTCAAGTACAATTTTATTCTGGTAACTAGATGAGTTGATTGGCGTGTATTGACTGCAGTTGATGTACAGGGTATCAAAACAATGAAGGCGTGAGCCATTCAAAGGCACGCAAATGTAAGGCACGAGGTAATATAAGCCACGGCTTAACGGCAACACAGAAAACACACAAAATTTTGCAAATTGCTTTTTTAGTGGTAAGAGTGAAGTAGAGAGTGAGATATATATATGGAGAGAGAGAGAGAGAGAGAGAGAGAGAGAGAGAGAGAGCGAAAAAGTACAAACTGCGAAACGGCAAATAATGAAATTCAGAGCGAAACTCTATGCGACAAATCCCTGACAGAACTTTGACAAACAGACCAGTTAACAACAGCAACAACAACAAATCCAGCTAGGACTACAACAATAACAACAAATGTCAAGGGGAGAGGCAAAAAGTTTCGTCACAACATGCGCTGGCCAAAAAAATAAAATAAATACGAATAAAAGTAGGAAAAATCTTCAGGTTTTATTTTATGCCAGCTTTGCACATTCGTTTTGCATCTGTGTGTGTGTCTGTGTGTGTGAGACAGTGTGTGTCTGTGTGTGTAAAGTAAATTGGCGTTCTTTATAAAAGGCACTGGTCAAGGGCTTGGCCTCAGTGTTCAGGTGAACACTTTATGAATATGTATGTGTCCGTATTTATATGCAAGTATGCGTGTCTCATATAAGTGTGTATTTATGCCACATAAATGCGCGCGTGTGCGTGTGCTGGCAAGTGTTGCCCCGTGCCACTTGACCGTATGGGAGTTAAGCTCATTATGAGGCCTCTGGCATGCGGCTTAAACGCAATCAGCGCAAATGCCATGTCCTAAGAATAGCCGCTGCCCCCCCGCTGTCCCCCGCTCTGTTGCCAACTTCAGGGAGTTGCCTCAACAGCCGGCACCTCTACTACTTACTTATTACTCACATGAAGTTAGTTTAGCGACGGCGTCGGGATTAAGGGACACACGTGGGCCCACAGTGCGTATGCGTTATTTAAACGCAGCCGTGTTTAAATTCAATCAAATTACAGTAGCGAAATAAATATAATTTAAGATATTTAAAGTCTAACTTTTTCACCCAAGTTTTTAACCTTTTTTCCATTTTAATAAGCTTAAATTTTGGCGTAATTCATTTTTAAACTCAATAGTTTAAAGTTGTAACACTGCTTGTGTTTCTACAAAAATGGATTCTAAATGAAATTTAAAAAAAATATATAAATATAAATGAGTTTAAATAAAATAGCACATAAATTAATATCATAATCTTACTTTTTTGCCTGTCCATTAAAGCATGAAAATGGACGCGCTACTACTAAAGAGGGAAGGCAAAGCTTGCAATATTGTTTGCTTAATATCTTCCGTATTTTTTAACGGATTTTAATCCGCTCTTTGGGATAGACAGATTTAATGATATAGAGTATATTCTGAATTACAACATTCTATATTCAATATTAAGAAACATTTATCATTTGAAATATATTTCATCTCTGTGAGGCTTTTCTAGCTTTAATAGTTTCTGGGATTTAGCGTTCATCCAGACGGTCAGACATACAAACAGATGGGGCTAGATAATTTTGGCTTGATGTTTTGATAAATAAAATATCCACCTTGTGGGGTCTGTTACGCCTCCTCTGCCTATTACACACTTTCTTCCAAAGCTATTAACCCTGTTTTACCCATTTCATGGGTACAGGGTGTGAAGTCAAGTCAACTGAAAATACTGGTAAAATTAATGGAACATTTACGTCCCTCAGACATCTTTAAGCTTAAATATGTTGCTTTCGAATAACGTCTATTAATACCCCTAGTAGTTCTTCTGTTATGTTGTGTGTTGTGCAGTGTACTTAGAGCTTATGGCACAGCAATATGTTGTGTTTAAAGCGAAAAAACACAAATTCTAAAGCGTCTTTTGGCGTTTTTATGTTTATGACATTTCATACGCTTATTGATTCTGATCCGCATCCACTGACAAGGGGCATAAAGTACACACAATTCACTACGAAGCCCAAGTGGCAGCATAAGGAATGTTTCCTCACATTCCATGTCCATGTCCATTTTGAAAAAGCATCCTTTGGGTATTTTTATGACCTGGCTCTTCGAATCCAATCACAATTTCAATGTGCGCATAAAAATAATTTAAAGTACTTCAAGCAGAACACTGGCTGTAATGGCCATGGCTAAAAGCAATTGTTTGGCTTAGCTTTTGTAGACAATAACAAAGCGTTCAAGCAAAAAAGGGCTACAAAGGGATAAATCGCTTAAGTTTAGGTATGCGAATGTGTGTGTGTGTGTGTGTGTGTTGGCCTGTCTCTGTATTTATGTATGTAGAAGTATGAACAAGTTATTCAACCAAAAGCCAGAGTTTAAAAATAAGCACAATTATGTTGGCCAGTTTGCAGCTGCACCTAATACCCTTCACCCTTCACCCTTCACTCTGCACTCTGCAGACTGACTTTGTTTGGTCATATTTGAATGAAACAAATTTTTCAATTAACTTATTGTTGTATTCTCGTTTTTGTTTTTGTCATTTTTGCCATTGTGGTTGCGAATTGACCACTGCCTGGCCATAAAACAAATCCCCTGTTGGGCTGCCCAGGCCGGCAATTATTATGGCAAGGACATTGCAAAGCGAGAACTGCTAAAAACATGATATAAGCAAATAGAATAGTGCCATTGTTTGTGCATGGCATAAACTCGACTCAAAGATACTCTTTATTGCAGTTGGTATATACAAGTAAAACTTAACTATTTTAATTGGTCGAGGGAAAAACCAGCAATTGCCTCCATAAGTAAAATGTAAAATCCTCTTACTTCTTCTTCTCTTATACACGAACTTTGCATTTGGGGTTAACAAAAAATGTTTGCCTTTGTTTCGGGTCAAGTTAACTTAGTTTTTAAAGTTTTTTTTCTAGCTTTTTATTTTCTTGAATCGGCAAGTTTCAAGCTTAAGTGTTTACTGAACTACATTTTGCAAAACTACAAAATGTATTTCTAATTTATAAAATATGCAGCAGAAAATATTCAATCTAAATATGGAAATTGGCTCTTCTATAAATTTTAGCTACTTTAAAATATAAACTTACTCAAGAAAATATAATTAGAAAAAGATGGATTTTGTGTATTTAACATTTATTATATTGGTTATGCTGGTGAGAAAAATAATCATCTTTGCTGATGATATGATTGACTATACATTAAAATGGTTTTAGGTTTAAAGTTCGATAAATAAATATGAATTAATTGTCTTGAACAATAATTTACAAGTTATTTATTTATTTATTTACTTGTGTTATAAAATTTGGAATATATTTTTATACCCTGTACCCATTGAAAAATGGGAAATACAGGGTTAATAACTTTGTCAGAATGTATGTAACAGGCAGAAGGAGGCGTGGCAGACCCCACAAAGTATATATATTCTTGATCAGGGAGACGAGCTGAGTCGATTTAGCCCTGTCCGTCTGTCTGTCTGTCTGTCTGTCTGTCTGTCTGTCTGTCTGGATGAACGCTGAGATTTCCTAAACTATAAAAGCTAGAGAAGCCGTTTTGGTCATTTTTGAAAGGTATGTACCATACGCAGATCAAGTTTGTTTCAAATGTTGGATGCCACGCCCCTGTCGCCCGTTATGGACCTAAAAAGAATTCATGTATTAATTAAAGAGATACAAATCAATTTACATGAATTTTGTCTTCTACGAACTATAGAGGTGGCTCATATCTACCAATTCTGTAAATTGCATCCAAATCGGTTCATAATTACGAGAGATTTGGCGATTTAAAGATTATTCGTAAATATGTATTAATAGCAGACATTTACATACACATATACATATGCATGTATGCATCGAACATGTCAAATCGAACATGTTGGCTGCGGCAGTAGCAGTGGCAGCGGCAGCGGTGTTGCCAGCTTGTTGGGCTGCGTTCATATGTTTGCTAAATAATTAATAATTAATTTACTATTGTTGATACATATTATATTTTTTGAACAAAATAATTTATATTGTTTATTATAATACTAAACGCTAATAAATATCGTACATATTAATAAATTTAACTCACACTATATATTTATTTTTAAATGTTGCCAATAAGGCGCGTAATAGCACAGGCGAATGGGGTTGCAACAGCATCTGCTACTACCGATTGGTGTGGCCAGATTTCTATCTGCGATTTGCGTTGCTATAACGTTTTGTGCTTAATGTATAATTTGAATAATCCCAATTATATTTTTCTACAATTTTTCAATATTGTTAACATTTTAAAGTACAAATGTATTTTGGCGTGATCCGTTGCGTCAAATTCATGCGTAAGAAATAAAATATTCTGAATTAATTATTTATAAATAGATTAAATTATATTTAAAACATTTTAAATTATATACTGTACGGGCGAGCGCGCAGCGCGAGCTGTGGTACAGGGTATAAGACAGTCGGCCCCGTCCGACTGATCTGCCCCGTCCCTATATTTTTAAATAAAAACATAAAATAAATTTGTGTTTATTGTTAGAATAACTGTGTATAGTATCAATTTTCCATTTGCTTAAATTTATATCACTCAATATATTCAACTAAACAACACGAATATAATCGAATATACTCATAAAAATACAAATAAAATAGCATAAACATTTCAATAAAATCAATCAAATTTATGCAATTGCTTTATATGAATTTACTGGTATTTTTTGGTTTATTCAGCATTTATATGCTAGATTCCATTCAATGCAGAAACGATGCAAAAATCCGTAGCTGCTGCATATATTTGTCGCATTGTTTCAGGCACTTCCGGTACGGCTCCGAAATAGAGACAGCGCTTGTAAAGTGAATAGAGATAGAGATGGAGATAGAAATAGACAGAGAGCGGAAGAAAGCGCCAAACTGAGCGAGCGAAAGAGCCAAACAATGAACTGTGTCAATCTGTGCTCATAAATCTAAATTGAAATGGGTCTCATTTGCGTTGCATGTGCTGCGTACGTGCCATCTTTTAGCAAACACACACACACTGACAGAGCGATAGAGAGAGAGAGAGAGAGAGAGAGAGAGAGAGAGAGGGAGAAAGAGAAGGAGAGACACACATTGTTTCATTGTTGTTTTTTTCGGATTCTCACTCGATGATAATGAGCCTGATGATGCGACTGAGTGGCCATGATTTTGACAACGGAAATCGCCTCTGACCATTAGTCAAGCATCGATGGGCCTTAAAGGGTTGCCAAAAGAGCGCATTAAATAAGAAAAACTGAGAAAAAAGGGTTTTCAGTAAATGGATTGCCCTAACTTAAATTTCCACAATATCAATATCTATCGAAAATCCTGCAGGGGCTCGCTGTCTGTCTTAGTCGCAGGCAAAAACACACAATATTTCAGTTGAAAGCTCATTAATTTCGGTCCAGACGTTTTTTGCGTAATTTTATTATGTTTTCTCAAATATTAACGAAGGTAATTTATTTGCCTCTAAGCTTCTTTACCTCAAGGGTATGCCAATGAGAGGCTTTGGCAGAAGGATTTAATGGACTTGCAATGCGAACTTTGTGTGGGCATTCTGAGAGTCTCTTTAAAGGAATTTGTTGCTTAGTTTTATGGCTAACAAGAGCTTAATTATTTGCTTTTTGTCTTGCCGTTCTCATTATATGAAGCTGTATAAATTCTCTTTGTTTTGTTTGAAAGCGAAACCTCCAGGCTGGCGCATAAAATTCTTATAAGGTTTCAGTTCTGACCGAACTAAAGGCAATTATAACTTTATTCATAGTTTTGCCATAGTATTCTTGGCTTTTCGTTTCCTGCTTTTCGTTTCCTGCTCTTATGGTTAACGAGTTGAATTGATTTTGCAATTTGAGGTGTTTCGCTGAGCTGCTACTTAAATTTCCTTTTAGCTGCTAGCTAATGAACTTCTTAAAGACGTGACTCGGTGCACGCCAGTATATTTCATAACTTCCACTTGGGCCGCAAAAGTTTTGGTATAAGTTTTTGGTGAAAGCTTCATAAGTTGTCCGACTTTACTTAGCAACAGCCACAACTTTTCATTTTGCCATTTGCAATTAGTTGTTTACCACAGTGCACTCACTCACTCACTCAGCCTCTCCCTCTCCCTCACCATGACAAAGGCAAGAGCAACCATAAAAACCTCCCAATTTGGTCTGTGCAGTCAGTGCATGAAAAATGCAGACTCAAATAATAAGTCAGAGCAAACCATATAAACCAAACTTGCAGCTCTCATTTGCCAGCGAGATACGGCAATAACAATTTGTATTTGTATTTTATTTCATTATACTCTTTACCAATGAAATGGGCGAATGTAACAGGCAGAAGGAGGCGTGGCAGATCCAAAAAAGAATATGTATGCTTGATCAGGGTGATGAGTTGAGTCGATTAAGCCATGTCCGTTTGTCTGTTTCTCTGCCCGGCTGTCTGTCAGCTGAGATTTCGGAAGCTATAAGAGCAAATTAAGTTTATTTCAAATGTTAGCTGCCACGCCCTTATCGATAAAACCGAATAATATTCAGAATACATATATTCTACCATCATATTTTACTATTCTAAAAAGCTAAATAAAATCGATTAAAAAACACAGAAGGTATTAGGGAAACAATAATGCAGGCTTTTCCCCGCTTTAACTATAGGGCACAGTTCTTTTTTATAGTCGGGCGCGTCCGACTGATCGGCTTCCCCATTCTGGATTCAGTCCCATGTGAATATTTGCTCTTATTCTAGTGTACGACAGTATTGCGCGTGCTTAATAATAACGTTTACTGACGTGCCCTCTTCAACGCCCTCTCCAGTTACTCCCTGGAGCAAAGTGTTTAATTGGATAATTTGTGCCAATTTCGTAAACTGCAGTTACATTTTGTTGCAATACTGCAGCTGTCACTCCCACCTGTACTGTTGAAAATTATTGCAAAACTATGATTGATGTTAATTTTCCTGATTGTTTGCCGACGGGGAACAATTCATTTTCCAATGCAAGTTAAATGCGAACGGTTTGTGTAATTGTGTGTGTGGGTGTATAAAAGAAATTGATTTTCATATTAAATGTCTTAATGCAGTATAGGTCGAAGGTTATATTTTAATGCACTGCAAGTTGTATAAATTCGGAACATTATTTGAAATCCGGCGTGGGAATATTATAATATTGAATAATGCTTGAAATTCTGTAAAATATGAATATGCATTAATTATTAAATAGAATTATTTTTGAAATATTGTTTGAGTAAATTGTAAACAGCCAAAAATGTCTAAAAAAAATAAAATCTGGTTTGTAAATTTATTTTTATATTTAAATATATAACATATTATATATATTTCTATTTAGCCGCACCCCATTTTCGTCTTAATAATTAGGGGGTATAGTTTAAAACGTAGTATGATGTACGTCTTGATCGGTTAATCGGTTAGTAAGCACAGAAGCTATTTAAGAACAATATTGCATGCTTTGTTTTACTTTCTCTCTCTCTGACAGAGCGTTATAAAAGTGTAAAAATCTAAAAGCGAATGGTGTTCTACTATCGGTAGCGTCCGACTGTGGCCTGCCCAAATTTTTTATGTGTCTGAAATTGTATTTTAATATAATTAAAGACAGAAATGGGTTTTTACCTATTCTTGAATTTGTTGTTCACATTATATTAAGTACAATTACATATATTATATTATAAATTAAGCATTTATTTGCCGTTGGAACAGAACTCTCGACTGTAGCGCATTCACTTCTTATTAATTTATCAAACTTTCAATGCTGCTCAAGTTCAATTTATTTCTTGACATGGAAATTTCCACCGAAAATTCTGCCAGTGGTAAAAGAAAAGAGAAATAATTTAAATAATAATAGAAATGTTGGCACCATTACAGGGTCGCTTGATTATAGGTCCGAAGTCCAAGTCACAAAAGGGAAACACAAACGTGTTTGGGGCCACAAACGGAAATAATTTGTGGACCTTTGGCACCGGCCAGAACTTCCGGGCCTGCCACTTTAACAAGATTATTATCATTATTACAACAATTATTTATGCTGCTGTTTTGCACTGTTTACTGTGTCATGACAGAGATTCAGCAGGAGCTGTGGAAGTTAATTGGACTATTACCGAACAACGAAATTAACTTAATCAACATAAATTTACTTAAATTGCAGTGAATATTAATTTAAGCTGTTGCCAAATTGTGGGCTCTACTTTTTGTTCTCACTTCCCCAAAGTCTCTCTCTTGCCCTTGATGTCAGCTGCAGTTTTTTGCCGTTATTTATTGACTTTTAAAGTTTAGCCTGAGGAAAACAGCAATTAACATAATTGAAAGCAGTAGCGGCATTGTCTATCTGCGTCTACGCCTGGCTATGTACGTATATATAAATTCCTCTTAGCCCAAAAGTAGGCAACAAAAACAGAGCCCTCGTGTGAGCAGACAATAACAAAGTGCTTCCGTTTTCTTATAAGCTATAAGAGTTGGCTGCTGACAGCTCTCTAGAAGCACCGCCAGAAGTATACCCTACATTTAAACTGTGAGTCGATAAAAAGCATATCTGTTCATATGCAGATGTGTTTATATAAATCTGATAATTTTGCTAGTGGTTAGTAATCTTTTCGCACTAGTTTTAATATTTTGCAAGAATTAGCTTTGATTCTTACCCTACCCCTTACTGTGTCGCAGTCAAAGGCAGGGTATGCTTGAGCGTGGAATTTGTCGCCAGGCAGCAGCCGCAAAATGCAATTATGCAAATGAATTGCAGCGTATTCAATTTTCAATTCATAGTGCACTCACATATTCACGTAGATGTTCACTTGGCACATGTAGTCATATTGAATTAAAACAATATGATAATCGTGCTGGCAGTTGCCATTTGGCACATGGCTATAAGCTTGAATTAAGCGAGTGCTGTAAAAGCTTTGCTTGGAGTAAAGTGCAATTAGCTAATTTTTATTGAAGAGTTTCCTTTTTGCTCGATGAACTCAACTATAATAAAAGCAAACAAGCAAATAAACTACAGAAAACAGACAAATTGTGTTGTTTGTGTTGCGAATGGACCGAAAATATTTACTATCCTTATATACACACACCCACACACACATAGATCAAGTTATCCGACGTAGATGTATCTGTGTTACGTTAATTGTCTGCCATTGTTTGAGCCAAAGTTCCGCACACGAGTCGATAATCAAATCGATATTGTATTGGCCCTCGCAACTAATTGGCCAAATTACGAGTATGTGCGGTTTACTAAACACATAATTAAATGTGAAATGAATAGTTCGTAAGTTGAGTAATTAAGCAAATGAGAAAATTTACAACATTTATATGAGAACTCTAACTGTGTTATAAGCTCCAAAATCTTTGGTAGACATAAATGAGACTACAGTGTCTGTTTTACAATTCAAAATTTGATAATATAGAACAAGAAATCTATATAATGATTTTATAAATATACATTTTTAATTTCTAGTGACTTGCATGCTTGCGAAGAATAAATATCTTTAATGTTCAAGTGCATTTTTCATTAAATGTGCAGTAATTACAGACATTTTCATACACTTCAATTGTCAAAGCCTAGCATTTTAATCAATTCAGAATTTTAATAATCATTCGGGCAACAACAAAATGTAAACTCTTTGCGAAAAATTCTTGTAAATATTGTAATTATTTAGGATTTAATCAAGTGCGCCAGACTGCGCAGTAAAAGCAATGTCCAATATTATGTTTTCACTTTGTTTTCATTGCAAACAGTCTCAGTTAACAGATTAAATTTGATTTCAATTACTGTCCAGTGAAGTCTGTGATGCTGCCAAAGCCGATTAAAGGGTTTAACTTCAAAGTATAAACTGAGTAAAAAATCATATTCTCCAGGGAAATGTTATACAAAATTCGGACAGAATTTTAGGCACTTTAAATTAAGTAAATTATTGCTCAATGGATTAAAATTTAAACTTGATGTGTTAAATGACTAAGAAATATGCTAAAGAATTGTATATTGAATAGTTTGTTTATGAAATATTTTTTTGTTAAGCACATTTTAAATTATTTGATGATTTAATTATAGAAAATCATGAATTTCAACTCATAAATGTTTAATTGTTTAAAAAAGGTTTCAATTAATGTGTTAGAAAAAATATTTAATTCAATAAACAAATGCTGAATACAACAGAACAAACCACAAAAAAAATCAATAACACAGAAATAAAGCCTTATCTAATAGCCAATTATATAGCATGTCATACATATATTATGCATTAACAGAAGGGCACGTTATATTTTATTTCAGTTGAATTGTTGTTGCTATAAATAATCAAATTGACATCTTTTTATTACGGAATATTATGAATAATTTAAAAAGTGATTTATGGCTTTAATGAGTCATGCAAAATACAAACTATTCTACAATTAGTAAAAGAAATGAAACCTTTTTTAGTTGTGTAGTGGATATGTTAACATTGGCTGTATAAAGTAGCTGTTTGCTCAATTAGGTTTGAAATACTCAAATTGTGGGAATAAGTGCGATTGATGTTAGAGCAAAGTGCTGTCAAATGCCAAACCAAGCACAGTCATTTCATTACGCATACGGCATGTTGCACACATATCTCGCCTAACATCTGAGTACCAACTTTAGTAACTCAGGCATAGCATGTGGCATTGGATTAATTAATAAGTCTAGTATTGAGTCAACCACTAAATTGTCTGCCAGATTTTATCGGTTCAAGTGGAAATGCCACTTGAACCATCCTTACTAATTAACTACTTAAGCAGACGATTCTGCTTAGCAACAGCTACAGCAGGCTTTTGGAAACACATTGTGTATCTACACAATAAGTTTGTAGCAGAACGGATGCTGTACAAAACAAAATCATTTAAAATTTTAGATTCAATTGGCTGCATTATTGGGATTTACGCTTTCATCAGAAGTTTCCGCTTTCAATTTGCGCTCTCATGTTTGAAATTCATTGATTTTCTATTGTTAGTTTGGGCCGAAGCAGGTGAATTTACTTTAATATCTGAATCCGCTTGTACTTCCTATTCTGTTGCTGGTAGATTATTTCAATTGAGCTTGTGTAAGCTTTCAAACACAGACGAAATCTGTGGCTGGCAAATTAAACATAAATAAATATCTGCAGTTGCTTGTGAGAAGCAGATAAAGTAATCTTAAGTTGGCTTGAAATTTTAGCAATTTAGAAATTTTCAAATTTAACAAAAATAAAATATTAAATCTATAAAATCTTTCAGCGCTTGATTGCCTTATAGTAATCTCTCTCTATCTCCCAAAGCATTCTCATAATTTCTTGCACTTCGAGTTTGTTTGGTAACTTTGTTGAAACTTGGTTTGATTTGATTTCCAATGCAATTTATGCAGTTACCTAAGCTGTTTTCACTTGATCAATCTGATTGGAAATACTTGAAACTACACAAATTGACTGGGGTAATCTCAGTCAAGTAAACCATAAAAATAAGAGAAATCCGAGCTTACCCTTAGAGGTTGATTCAAATCCTCTTGCCCCACAATTGTGAAGATATTTAATATTTATATGGGTGTAGTTTTATTGCACTCACTGTAGCGTGAATTGATTTGTGCGCTGCTGAATATTCAGATATACTCATGAGCTTTTTCAAGGAGATTTTCTATATAGAGTATGGCATATTCATATATATATTTCTTGTGGTATTGCTATTTGCAGAGACTTTCTCACTGAGTGTTTGTTTCCATCGCCCACACGTCCGTATGAGTTGCCTTGGGAACAGAAAACAATTTGGGCCATCGTATTTGGACTGATGATGTTTGTGGCCATTGCGGGCAATGGCATTGTTCTATGGATTGTAACAGGTAAGCTCATTCTCCTCCCTCCTCCCCCTCCCTTTGCGATGGCTTTAAGCTGCAGCAAGCAATTGCAAGTTGTAAATTGAAGCACTTAAGCGCGTGCGAGTGGAAATCGCGCATTCGCCTTGTATGCCGCATCGATTGGTTGCTCGCTTTTGTAAAGGCCTTTTGGGATGATGGGATGATGGACCCAGGCAACTGCCAAATGGCAACTAATATCCGGAGAATTTGCTTTTTGTTTTTTGTGTTTTGGCATCGTCACGTTTAACATTTTTGAACATTTTCTGTTTGCCATCTCTCGTTTCTCGTTTCTTGTTCGCTTTCATTCCTGCAGGACATCGCAGTATGCGCACGGTCACAAATTATTTCCTGCTGAACCTAAGCATTGCGGACCTACTGATGTCCTCGCTGAACTGTGTCTTCAACTTTATATTCATGGTGAATTCGGATTGGCCATTTGGCTCGATTTATTGCACCATCAATAATTTTGTGGCTAACGTAACGGTTTCAACGTCGGTCTTCACTCTCGTTGCCATCTCCTTCGACAGGTGAGCTGCACCATTAGTGCGCATCTCTCTTATTCCCATTAGCTTTACATGCATCCCTCTATCTGTCCCTCCATCTCTCTCTCTCTATATATTCCGCAGATACATTGCCATTGTACATCCACTCAAACGTCGCACGTCACGGCGCAAAGTAAGATTCATTCTCGTGCTGATCTGGGCACTCAGCTGTGTGCTCTCGGCTCCGTGTTTGCTTTACTCCAGCATCATGACTAAGCAGTAAGTACACACCTAATTCTGGTATTATATAAAATCTCTATAACAAATAAATTTATTGATATGTTACGTTTTCCTTGCGTTCAAAATATTTATTTTGAAAATTTGTCGGATTTTTTTGAAATATTTAGCGTTTTATTATCCTATTTTACAATTCTTTTTGCGCGTTCCCTAATATTTGTAGCGTCGTGTCGCTTTCCCGCGCTTAGTATGACCAGACGCATCTGTGCGTTATAATCTCTAATAGTAATAATACTGGATTTTAACAGGGTTCACAGCATGGTAACATCTGCACAGCTTGCAATATAAATTAACGTCTGCATACAAATATAAAATTCAAAAGATCTTTCATTGTTTGAGTTATTTTGAAATGCCGGGCCAAAACAAAGACCTATTAGGCTTTTATAAAATCCACAATGTTTCATTGTTTATGTTCAATTCCATTGTTTAGTATATTTTCATAAAAGCTACAGTTTTATATGTGGTTTAGGGTCTTTTTTTAAAGCTTTTGAAATATTTTACGTGCGTATGTTTATGTCTTCGTTGCTCCCGACTAATCGTTCCAGGTTACTCCGCCATTTCTGACATCCATATTGAAATTTTCTATTTAATATACGCTTCTCTAATATTCACCGTTAAATGTGTGTATGCGTTAGGCATTTGCCATATTTTGCGTATATTTTTTCTCGACTTTCTCCACCTGCCAGGCAGGCGGTAATAAACATAAAGAACTTTTGTAAGCCGTAGCTCAAGATACTTACACGTAGATACTTATCACTCCAGCCCCAATTTTATCTTGACGCCTGCAGTGCAGTCGCCTGCTGTGTGAACTGTACTCGCATCCTTATCGATTCAATGTTGCCTCTTCGTCTCCGCCTCCCCCGCTGCGACCAAGCGTGATGTGTTGTTTAGTATGCTTGAGGCAGCTAAATGTTGCTTCGTTTTTTTTTTTGTTTTGCTGTTGAATGTTGGAGGCGTCGATCTAAGGCGCCTAAATCTAAACAAGCTGAGAGCGACAGTCAGTCGCATCACTTTTCATTTGAATTTTACGCAAATTTGCGTGCCTCAATGAACCAAACAGCACATTCACCTAATAGAATTGAAGCATCTTTTATTTAGAGCTGGCATAAAAGCGGCCCTCAAACATGAAACGTTGCCAAGGACATTAGGCTGCACTACCAGCTTTCATATAAGTATAAATACTTACCACGCCGTTGTACAAACCTAATAAATGCCTCTTGATATTCTGCTGTTACATTACTATATTGTATATGGTTTTCTAATGTAGTCGAGGCTTTTGAGGGCTAAGCGGTCTTTAGCATTAACCAATCTTTATTAAGATTTGCTTCATTATGAGCAGGCTAAATTTAGTCAATATAGAGCATAACAGTAATTTGGCTTCTTAGAAGTTAAATTTATGTAAATTGATGCATACTATACATTAATATTTATATAAAAATAGTACAACATTATATTTCGGGAATATCTTTTTGATTTATCATTGATTCATTGATTGATTCATTCAGTTGAGCATAAACTAACCAGAAGAACAAATTATTTTGATCTATTTTATAAAGATGTTACCCATTTTTCCCTCTCGACTATAAATAATTGAGTCAACTTTAAATTGCACTCCACACAGCGATTTCTAAAGCCATGCAATTTGTAGTCCGCACACCGTATTCACAGTAATTTGACCAATTTCTGTTCGGTGTAACCTCAACGAGACTGAAATCGATTTAAATACGTTTAGTTGGAAGTTGGTGAAAAAACCCGTACAATCAATGGAGCTGAAGGTGACAGGCGACCGCAGAAATTTCATTGGTCGAGTGGGCAACTGGGATCATTGTGTGGGGTTGGACCGTTTATTACCTGTCTGTCAGGTGCATTGTTAATGGGTTGCCCAACAACAAGAGTTACAACAAATCGGTTGACAATGAAGGAGCCGTCTCTTTTAAGTGCTCTTGCTACGACGCATACAATTTGTCATAATTCTGCAAATTAGGTTTTCAATTTGCCATTAAACAGGCAAAAATAAATTGAGGAGAAATGAAAGGAAAACCTTTTCGTCTGGACAATTTTCTTGTTCAACTTTTGGGTGTGAATATATTTAAGGCCACTTTTCGTGCACCGTTGACGTCTCGGTAATTATTATTATTAAATGATGGAAATGTGAAGGGGACAATTTCCAAAAGAGCACCTTTAGCAGTTACATAAACTTGAATAGAAATTTCTAGAAGCAAGTGTTGTTTGCCATAGCACTCACAGAGCTATTGTAATTAATTTTGCAGCTATTACAATGGAAAATCTCGCACAGTTTGCTTTATGATGTGGCCCGATGGCAGATATCCCACATCCATGACAGATTATGTGTAAGTATACAAACTAATAGGTCATTGTTCTGTCTTAACTTTGAGTTTTCTGTAGGTACAATTTAACCATATTGGTCTTAACCTATGGCATACCCATGATTGTCATGCTCATATGCTACACTCTGATGGGTCGTGTGCTATGGGGCAGCCGTTCGATAGGAGAGAATACGGATCGTCAAATGGAATCAATGAAATCGAAGCGAAAAGTCGTTCGGATGTTCATAGCAATAGTCTCCATCTTTGCCATTTGCTGGCTGCCCTATCATCTGTTCTTCATCTATGCCTATCACAACAATCAGGTGGCATCCACAAAGTATGTGCAGCACATGTATCTGGGCTTCTACTGGCTGGCCATGTCCAATGCCATGGTCAATCCGATTATTTACTACTGGATGAACAAGAGGTAAGACAAAAGAAAGACAATTGAATCCGAAATAGTTGGCAGCAGATAACTTTTTTTCCAAATGAACTGCAAAAATATTTTTTAAACTTTTTCTGAGTTTTGGATTCTGTTTTGAAAGTTTGGTGACTTGCTATAAATCCTTACTATCAAGATTTCTGCCTTGGGATGTATATTATTTGTTCTTGTACATTTTGTACTTGCATACATTAAGTTACTAACGATAAATTTAAAAAAAAAATGCATACAACTGCTGGTCGTTTATATGCGCTCAACAACAGTAGATTGACAGGGAAAAAGTTTCAAACAATGTTAAAACAAGTTGAAAGCAGGCAAAGAAATAATTCAGTGACTATAGAAAGAAGCTGGAGATGTTGTAAGACTCCAAATTTGCATAGACTAAACATAGTGTGGGAGGGAAGCCAACATTTAAGCAGCAGCAGTTGAAGAAGCTCCAATTGCAGCACATAGAAGGCATAGAAAGACTGAAACTTTTAATCAAGTGCGCATATAAAAAAGCTAAAAAAGATGTCTTAAGTTGTAGCTCAAGGTAATTATTTGTAAACAGGTAATTAAGGTTTGAAACTTGGGTGTAAACAGGTAGATTAAGAAATACAGTGGAATCCGGTTATAGCGACATTCAAGGGACCGACGATTTTACGTCGTTAAATCCGGAAGACGCACTATCCGAAAGGAGCAAAAAAAAAATTTTTTTTTATTTTATGGATGCCATGTTCGTAATAGGTTTTAAAATAAAACAAATTAATTTTTTAATCAAAACAAAAAATTTAACACAGTAGAATCCGGTTATAGCGACTTTCAAGGGGCCGACGATTTTACGTCGTTATATCCGGAAAACAAAATCCATGATTTTGTTTCTTTTTCGTATTAAAAAAACACAAAATCCATGATTTTGTTTGCTTCTTTTAGCATTGTTAAAGAAATCAAATTTTCCTCCTTAAAGTTTTTTTTTGTTCGGCACGTCGCAATATCCGGTTGAATTGTGAAAAATCTCGTCGGTATAAGCGGTTTGACTCTAAAAGCGGAGACTTTCTAAGCGGAGGCCCTTTCATATAAGTTTGTATGGGGACCAACCAAGCCATCGAGTTTTCGACGCATTAACCGGACGGACCCTATAAGCGGCGTCGTTATAACCGGATTCTACTATATTTAGATGAGTTTTTCAACAACCGAATTTGTGCATTACAATTTTCTCTTTGAGCTCAGACTCAATTCAGGGTAAACATCTACTATATAATTATACGTTTTCTATCCTTCCAAAACAGATTTCGCATGTACTTTCAACGCATCATCTGCTGCTGTTGTCTGGGCCTCACGCGCTATCGCTTCGATTCGCCCAAGAGCAGGCAGGCGACCAAGAACAGCTCCAACCGCCATACCAGAGGTATGTATGCAGTCTGGCTAAGTGTGGGCATGGCTGTGGGAATTTATAGTGTGTATGCATGTCTATTTCAACATTTCCAATTCGACGTGCAATCTGCAGCGGAGACGAAGAGTCAGTGGAAGCGCAGCACAATGGAGACACAAATCCAGCAGGCGCCCACCACTTCGTCGAGGGACAGACAGACCCCCCTCGGGGGGCAGGGCATGAACCACACGGCTGTGGAGTGCATCGTTGAGCGGCCAATGGATGACAACAGTTCGCCCATTTGCCTGTCCATTCACAACAGTGTGGGTGAGCGACAGCGTGTGAAAATCAAATATATCTCCTGCGATGAGGACAACAATCCCATCGAGCACGAGCACGAGCACGAGCACGACTCGAATAGCAGCCATGGTCACGGTCGCAGTCACGGTCACGGTCACGCTTATAGACATGGCCGCAGTCGCAGTCACAGTCACAGTCACAATCACAGTCACAGTCACAGTGCGACGGCCATACAGCAACTGTGATGGGAAAGTTGTTAAGACACACAGAGCGGTTTCGATAATACTACGTTTCAACGAGAGCCAATCAAAAGGAAAGAAATTTCATTTGTAAATACTGTTTACGATTAAACGATAAACGATTAACGAATTTTGTGGTTGTTAGCAGCAGTTAGTTATACCCGTTACGAATATTAGCCTATTAATACAACAATATTTTAACCTTTCGCTATTTCAATTTTGGTATTTGCGGCACAGACAGAATAAAATAAGAGCCGCTAATACTCTAACCGATGTTCCGTTTTTAAGTAATAAATATCATCGAAGAGCTGTAAGTTTTAACTGTTGTATAAACTAGGCTAAGTCCATACACATATGGTATTCTATATATGTATGTTCTCTGTGTATATCTATAGATATTTATATTTATTGTATAAACTCTACAACTCTTTACATTTCCAAAATGTTTGCTGTATTTACATACACATGCAATGTTAATGAAACACATATTTTGTTTTAAATTCAATATAAATTTGCAATTTTCTTGTGTTAAAGCATAATGTGCTTTGATCGGTACAACTTCAAAAAAACTAAAAAGTTCGATCAATGTTCTATCAAACACGTACAGTGTCTTACGACTTAAATGAACCAAACTACTCTAGTCAATTGTAAATGCAAACATAAACTTTGGGTTCCATTTGAAAACTTTGCGACCTTTTTTTATACAAATATTGAGAATTTTAAGCTGAATATTTTGAGTTGCTTGCAATATAAAACAGGAGTAGTTGGCTATATTTAAGCTCTAAGCAACTGTATGGTTATATGAATCAGATCAATTTAAATATGATTTCTGAGGAATTGTTAAGAGTGCTAGCAATGTTTTTAATTGGATAATTGTTGACAATTTCATTTGTTTTATACACTTTTGTGCATTCGACCATGCGGCTCGATAAACGCTATCGACATATGTTTTATATTGTAAATTGTATTATTCTTGCGCATATTTTCTGTTGACAGTACGGACATATATTTTAAATTACATACATCTGTGAGTATATATATCTGTGTTTATTTGTAAATAAATTGTAAAAAATATATAAAAATTTTAACAAAGTGTGGAATTTTCAACGGCTGTCATTGTTTTATTACTGTGGGTCAGCGCTTTTGGCAGGATAATAAAAGGAAAATCGCTATAAATACAGCTTCCAATAGCAACCGAAACAACAAAATGGAACAGTTGAAATGAATGCAAATCAAAATTGTAACTGTGTATCCATGGCAACTATAACTAAAATATTTGAAAGGCGATGTTTTTGCCAAAACAGATACATTTTTTGTCATAAAGTTTAATTTGCTATATTTCATTTGTTTTGGATTATTTATTGTTAAATACGCTTGCCTGATTTTAACTCTTCATTAAATATGTAGTTGCCGGTCACTTGGCATACAATTTGCATGGACTTTTCAAAAATTATGAAATATTTTGGCCAAAAGACATCGAGGCAGAGTTTGAATGATTGCTGAAAACTCAATTGAAAATTCACGAATTGCAGCTTTAGGCCATGCACGAGTTGGTTCATGAGCCTTTTAACTATTCAATAGACGATACGATATCGAGGCCAAAGGTCGTTGCTGTATTCAATGTATGCAAATGAGCTCGTCACCAAAGTGCCCCTAACTCATACAATTTGGAAATACTTTGGCTTTTAGGAGTGCATTGCAAATCGAGACCAGCAGCAGCTGTATTAAAAGGATTTTCTTTACACACGCAGACACAACTTGCATGCCTTAACAAGTTCAGGGAAAAAAGGTCAGTATTATTTAAATGAAAATGTCAATAAATGGATTACGATTCCCAGACAAAATCACATTAAAAGTATTGGGAGTGAAGTGCTTAATACAATTTGAGCTCGTATTGATTTGCAGATTTACATTTACTTTAGAAGAAGCATAATACACTTGGCATCACCCTACAAACTGTTTTCAGAGCGACCTATACCAAACTACCAAAGAGCGATGCAAAATACTATTATATAGCAACCGCTTGAGTTCGCAAATAACAATCTTTAATGGTTTGGGAAACAATTATAAGAGCATTTCTATGAAAGAAGCTCGGATAGTCTCTGATTATATATTTATTACATATAGATACAGTATTACCTAACTCAAATCTAAGTAGTACATACTACATACTTTCATCCCCTGCGTCGGCTGATACATATTTATTTTTGCTCATTAATTTACATTTGTGTAATCAGAGCGACCTATACCAAACTACCAATGAAGAGCGATGCAAAATACTATTAGGAAACAATGATATTATAATAGCAGTTCTATGAAAGAAGCTCGGATAGTCTCTGATAGTAAAAAATATAGATATAGTATTACCAATCTACCTAACTCAAATATAAGTAGTACATACTTTCAGCCGCTGCGTTGGCTGATATATATTTATTTTTGCTCATTAATTTACATTTGTGTAATCAAATTTAATCTTAGCAAATTTTCTCAAGGCCAATGCCGATTGGACCATAACAGTTCGAGTTGTTAAGTGTGGAATACATTTGCAGCTAACTTTTTAGCCAAAGAATGTTTTTTATTTTCTTGTCTCAACAATATTAATGCGTACAAATTGCTTGTTGTGTTAACTTGGCGATAAACCCTATTTACTGTTAGCTATTCGCTGTTTGTTGTTTGCCATTTGCTTTCTGCTTTCTGCTATTTGCCATTTGCCATTTGCTGTTTGCTGTTTGCTGTTTGCTATTTTGTTGCCTACAACACATTTAGCGTAATAGGATTTTATGGGTTTTCACACGGCGAGCTGGTTGAGCAGGGGAAATAGGGGGAGACGATTGTAAGTAGGCTTCCATTGAAATGTCATTTAATGGAATGAAAGCATAAAATAACAATTTGCATAATAAGATGATTTTCGGTTACGCGGTTTCTATTGCCATGTCATCGTATCGAGTTACAAACTTGCTTTTACTTTAGGTCATTGCCATAACAACACAAAGCCTTCGAAATCCAGTTGAAAAGAATCCCTTATGTACTTGCCTATCATATGACATCGTACTTTTTACTACGTCTTTGACTTAGCACTATGGCTCATTTTTCAAAAACCTTGCGTAAATATCAAATTTTTTGTTGCAAAGGTCGAAAGATTGATTTTAGTATTTATTTCGGAGTTTTAGCGAGCGGCACTCGTAAAAGTGTGGGTAATTTTTCGACTATTGTTGATAGCAAAAAATGCACACATTGGGAAAATAAATATTTTCGTTCTATATAGTTTAAAATAAGAAAAACTATTCATGATGAAAATATTGAAATACGTCACTTTTGGTTATTTATGCCGAAAAATTTGTTTCAAAAATTATAAATATTTTTTTTTAAATATTACACCGTTACAAGGCCACTGATTTTCGCAATATGTTCCACTGTGCGTTTTCTGTTGAATTTCCAAGTGGCATAAACCCCAACACACACTTTTTCTGTCAAGTGGCAGGCACATTAAAAGGCAATCAATTCCCAATGGCATCCCACAACATATGTACAAATGCTAATGCTTGCTTGTGGATGGCTGGCTGTGTGTGTATGAAAAAGAGTTTCAAATTCAGTTGACGCGCAACAAGTTGGCCAACTAATTGGCAGCTCTAGGAAACTTTTCTGGTTTTCCGAGTTAGCTAGGTGGCTCCAGGAAATGTGGCTTAACGTTTTCCATTTGTACGGCAACTCAACTACTAATTGCTAGTTAAATTTTTATTCTTATAAAATGTTAAAAACAGTCACTTATAAGCTGCAATAAAAATGCAATTTGCCCTACGCTGAAAAGCATCAATGAACGTGAATTTTATTGTGCAAGCCTTTAAGTCGACTTTAGATTATTCAGCGAATTTATATAATACAATTAGCTTTAATATACTGGTTGAAACCAATTTGACAACGCATTTTGTGCGTTGGTGAAATAAACATTTTGATAAAGGTCACGCATATAGAATAAAGAGTACAAATGTAATTCTATAAATATTCAAATAAAATAATTTTCTCTCTCTCATACCACCACAAATGTCATGTCACTGTCAGATGCACAAGTAATCTCGAAATGTCTGACTTCTCTCACATGAAATTCTTATAATAAATTCACATACGAGCATGTGTGTTTTGCTCTCTGCTGTTCGCATTTTGGTTCATATTTTGGTTGTTGAGCAGTAGCACAGGAAATCAAAAATACAAGCGAGAAAGTGAGTGGGAGAGATTGAGAGTGATGTTAAATGGACAGCTTCACATCAGTTGGACTCGGTAGATACTGTGTTCTAATTGGCGGCAAATTGACAGATATCGAAGGCACATAAACATTGTTAAACAATCGATTAAATAGTTTAACAAATGGACAGATTAGTACATCAAACATTTAGCAAAACATCGTAGCAGGTATTGGAATTGGATTGTTGAAATCTAAGCACTCGATTTTGTTTCAATGAGTTTAATCAAGCCGTAAATTATTCAGACAGGAATTTTATCTTCTCACAAAAAATTTCGTAAAACCCGATTAAATTAAGTATTTATTTAGCATTGAAAATGATTGGTTTTCTTTTTAACGGTACTTCGTTCGGTATTTTGGCCGGATTGGCTAGTGCTGCAGCTCTCGGTTATTGCGTTTATTTCGATAAGAAACGTCGCAATCATCCCGACTACAAGAAGAACATCGCGGAGCGACGTCGCAAGGCAAAAAAAACTGAAGAAGCTGATGATGCACCAGTTTTAACCGATCAGAGGTCAATCGAACAATATTTCATGAACGAACTGCACATTGGCGAAGCCCTGATATCAGAGGGCAACTTCGAGGAGGGAGCCAATCATTTGATGAATGCCATTGTAGTATGCAACAAGCCAGGCAAATTAATAAGTGTACTACAATCCACGCTTCCAAAGCAAGTTTTCTGCATGTTGGTACACAAGTTGAACAATTACAATTTAAAGGCGAACAAACCACAGAATATGATTGATGTATATTCTGCGGGAAATGCCGGTGCAGACGATCTCGGCGTTGAATGACAAGGCAATGTTAACCAGATAGTAAACATACTAAGTTTATCATTCTTATTTGATCATTGAGAATTAGCGGTTGCATCTTGAATGCACGTGCTGCAATTAAATAAATAAATATGTAGTGATTGTTTTCAATTTAACAACTGAACTGGTGAGCTTGGGTAAGTACGATCATACCCGTTGCGAATGTTTGATTTTGACGTGCTTAAAGCATTTATCTGCTACTACAAGTTTTTCTCTCGTTTTCTATTATTAAATTTTACAAGAAATTTGCGTATATTGAAAGTTAGCTTACACATTTCACATGCAAAAGAAGATTTTGACTTTTCAAAGACTTTTCAACTTTTTACCAAAATGCTTAGCATACTTTTTGGGGCATATAAAACAGAGTGGAAGTTTTCCTTCTAGCCTAAGTCTGTGTCTCGCATCCGTCTGTGTGTACGTATTTTCTGAATGGCACACAACCATTTTATTGGTAAGGAAACGAAAAATGTGTAAACTTTGCCACGATAATTTGCGTTGTTGCTGTTGTTGTGAGTGCCTCTGAGCATATGATGAACGTGAAAAAAAATATATTAGAATTTCGTAATTGAACCTGCCAACACATACTTTGACAATACTTTGCAAAGTATCCGTGAAAGTTTCAAATTAATGACTTTAATTATATTGTCAGACATAACAAACCCCGGCACTCGTAAGCCATCGATGGTCAGCCAAGTTTGTGGAAGTTGCCCAGCTTAAAGGAGGCCATGAAAAGACTGTATAGTATAAGTAGCAACAGGTTAGGTTCCAATCACTTCCCGTTTGTAGTTCTACGCTCGAGTGCAGCCTTGTCTGTCTATTCGCTTAGCTCACAGTTTGAAGTTTAAACACCAATGTCTCCTGGTTCAAGTTGTCAATTAATTATTTTTAATTAGCATATTTTACACTGTTTACTTGAGCAATTATTTTAATGAGATTATTATGTTTATGCGCATTCAATTGTTACAGTATACTTTGCCTTGTCTTCTCTTTTATAGAGCTGTAAGATTTGCAGGCTTTTCATTAAGCTACAAAGAAAAAGCTTTGTTTAATAGCATTTAAAATAGCTTTAATTCATATGAGTCGTCGATTATAGAATAAAGATATTAATGAAGACTAATAGCATTTTTTTAATGGCATTTGAAATAGTTTTAATTCATATGAGTCATCGATCATAGAATAAAGATATTAATGAAGACTAATAGCCCAGATTTTATTTTGAATTTATGTTAGATTTAGCCTTGATAAGCTTTAACTCAATAGCACTCGAATAAATCCAATTTATGAATCCATATCTTGTTGTCTTTCCTTGCAAATTTGGGAAACAAACGTTCAATTAAAAGCTAATTTCTGCTCACGTTCGAAATTCAAATTTGAAATACTGAATATGTGTGCTGTTGGTTTAAGAGCACATTTGCATTGTCTGCTGCCGGATCCATTTTATTTGCCTAGTTTCTGTATTTGATTTGCTTGGGTTCACTGCACACACACACTCGCTCACAGATTCGCCTACAAAATGTGGTCCCTGACACTTTCCGGTTGCATAAATATTTCTCACACTGGCGCAGACCAAATAAACTGTTCCCGGGGGGATCGGGTGTTGGAGATTGGAATGAAATGCTGTTGGTTTCTTGGCATTGTTTGCTTGCATAAATTGGCAGTCGAGCGCAAGGACATTTGTCATTGGCCGTGGTCCATGTATTGGGTTTGACCTTTCGTCTGAACGAACCCCATCAACGGCGAGTTTAAATTGTGTTTATGCAAAGTTTTCTTTGTGAGCCGGCATAACTTGACCATTGCTAGCTGAAGCTGTCGTGTTGACTATTAAAGAAACATGTGGCGAGTATTAACCCCAAGAGCTGCAGGCTTCGCCTTGACAAGGGCCACTTAACTGTCAAGGCAAAAAAAGAGAGAGGTCGATAATCTGAATAGAGTTGGGTTTCGGATTTTCATGCTTGGATTTTCTCTTTGATTTGTATTTGGTTGTTCCCGACGGCTGCACAAAATACAGCAATCCCAAGAATTTTCACGCTGAAGTACTATCAATATATTAAAATGTACATCTCGTCTGTTTCGTCGGGAATTCCAGAGCAACCGAGAGCGAACTGCACGTTAATCTAATTATACAATTCTCCCTTTGTGTTGCCCCTATTTAGCTGAAATTACCGAGACGACAAACGACATTCAATGGGGGGTCAGGTATGGGTTGACTGGGGAGTGCAGCTTGCAGAGTGTACATCAGTAGTAACGCCTTCATTGTTGTCAGACTAATTTCCAAATTGAGCTACAGGCAATGGACAAACGGACAACTGACAAACTGACAACCGACAACAGCCAACGGGCAGCGGGCAACTGGCAACTGGCGAGAACAGAGCTCTATTAGAATGCCAACAATCTGCAGAGTCCACAAAAAGAACAGAAGAAATATTATCTAATTTAATGAAAAATTATTTGATATCCTTGTTGTCCTGACAGCCGTAACTTTTGCCTTGTCACAGCCAGTTGTTTACCAAAATATACACATATAATATATAATATATATTGTAATGTACTCATAATATACTATATATTAATTAGACATCTGACGTTCCATGCGCTCTTTCTGATTTTGGCAATCTAACTTTGTTAGCCTTGATAAGGCTAACATATTAGGCAAATGTGAGATGTACAGACTCATGCCCAAGTGGTAAATGCCCTGCATCAAAAACAAACTGAATGGTTTAATTGAAAGAGAAAGCCCAAATACTCAATTAAGCACAATTTTGTTCTCATCTCTTGTATGTTTGAAGACTGTATTAAATGCATGAAAAAACGAAGATTTTTGTATTTTTAAAATAGTAGTAAAATATGCTTAATTTGTTTTGCATATTCTGAAAATGTTCAGAAAAAATACGTAAAATAAGTAATTGAGATAGTTTCAGTTTTCAACTTTCCAAGCAGCGTAATCTTTTTAACATGTCTTTAAACCAAATACTAATTTATTTATCTGTCGCAAAAAACTGTAAACATATTTGTAGCACTCACTGTGAATTAAATAAACAACTGCAGCCGAAAAAGTGGAAAAGAATTCAAGGGGACACATGTTCGTTTTTTACGTACAATCAAAAAAACAGAAAAAAAATACCGCATGTCTAGTTGAATAAACAGAAAATGTAATAAACAATTACAATGCTCGCAAAAAGAGAAGGAACGAGTGTAAAAAATAGTTTGCTCTTTTGGCACTTACGCTTCACATTTATTTTTTGCGAAGCCGACCAGTTGAGGAAAAGGCAACAAAACTACGGGTAACATTTTATCAGGCAGACAGACATTTATTTTCCCCTGTACGTGTGTGTTACTGAGTGTGTGTGTGTGTTGTGGTAGTGGTAGTGGTAACGTGGTAACGTGGCAGTGTGTGTGTGCCAAGTTTTATTTCAGCTTCCTGCCTTGTGCTTTTTTTTAGTTTTTCGCACGTTTCACAATTTGTTCCCTCAGCTGTTTTGAATTACATTTTTATGTTTGCGTTGGGAAGTGAAAAGTGAGTCGGAAAACATGGAATTCGGAATACGGTATATTTTCACTGCTTTGCCTACTTTTTGCTTTTTGCATGACCCCCATGAAAAAACACATGGAAATGAAGTGCAATAACCCAAAGGAAATGTACGACCATAAAACGGTGCAAATTTCCTACAGGTGAAAGTGAAACATCTCTTTTACATGGTGTGGGAAAATTGAATTTACACTTGTTTTTAAAATATTTAATTAAAACTGTTATGCAAGATTTTATCGACGCCATAACAGTCAGTAAAAATTGGAAAAACTTTTCTAATATATGCTTATGAAAATAATTTGTACATGCCAAGCGCTAAAATATATTTAACAATATGCCGAAAAATATAACGTAACGTATAACTTTGAAATAGAAAGAATTTTAAGAAAATAATAAATAAAATATAAAATATCGTTTAACTTGGCATCGCGACATCCAAGATTTGAAATAAACAAAAATGGGTAATAAAATAAATTTGTTTTTTTATTAATTAATGTCTATTAAATATTTTAATTTTAGCGTTTAAAAGGAAATAAAAGGAAAAAAAAAAATCGGTTTCTAAAACTGCTTCAATTGCTTAACTTTGTATTTGCAAAATTATGAATGACCTAATGCTAATGTCTAATTTAAATTTTAAACGACATCTGTAATCGCTAAAGTTAGTTTTTAGTTAGTTTTCTTTACTATGCTAGAAATAACTTTCTATTAGTGCAAAGTGTACCCAACAACTGTCAAAGGCAACGGCTAAGAGTGTAATCCGACTATAAATAGAATTAGTTGCAAGCCGGTTTAAGGAGTTGCATCTATTCATAAATGTGCAACAGCTTTGAATGCCGCTGCTTCTAATACCAGAGTCATTTGTGGGAGTAAGAGCATGTTGCCTGCAATTGCAAAGCTGTAAAATTCAATCTGATGTTTCTGGCATTGGCACTTGCTCACAATAAAAAACAGATTACAGCAAACCAAGTTTTATGACTTCAATTTCAGCTGAGCCAAACGAAAAGTGTAGTATGAGTAAGCGTTCAGTTTTCAGATCCACCTCAAAACTGCAACAACTGCATTGCCACAATGGTCCCACAGCGGCACAAAATAAAAAAAAAAACTACGTTAATAATTTTGGAATAGGATAAACATGATATTAATTATTAGGAAATTAAGGATCAAGGTATGTCGAATTGATCAAAAACTAGTTTGTAAGGCCATTGTATTAGCATTGTATTCAGTTTCTCAAAACCCACTTTATCTGATTTCAACTCTCTCTCTTATTTTCTTGTATCAGGCTGAAATCCTTAGTTGCTCTGGCTCACAACATTGCAATATAGCAATTTAATTCTTTATTACAATCAAATAAATAAATAAATATTTTATTTTATGCAAAAAAAAATAGCATTTGGGACCATTGTGCAATGCCAGCAGCACATCAGCAACAACAACTAAGCACAACAGCGGCTTTGTGAGGCAGTCTGCAAAGTTTTGAGAAGGAAATGCGCTTGTCGACTTATTTTCTCCAGCTGTGTGTGTTTGTGGTGTATGTGTGTGTGTGTGTGTGTGTGTGTGTGTGTGTGCGTGTGTACTGCAGCTTGTATCTCTCTGCGCTCTCTTTACTGTGTGTTTGTCAGCTTCTGCTGTTTGCGCACTTTTCATGCATAAGCACTGAGTCCAGACTCGATTTTGAAATTGTTTGCATGCTCAGAATGTCCTCAAAGGATTTGCGTCATAGCGCAGCCCATCTCACACTTACTTCAGCCTCTGGTACTCTCGGCCACGCCTTTTCGCATAATGCAGCAAAAAGTTTTCATAGCTCGACGACAGCTGCAGACAACCATTTTGTAGTTGATTTTCAAGACGACGACGGGCATACCAATTGGGTTGTCCGAACCCTCGTCCACTTACCGCCAGCCGCTGCAATGCAAACAACGCAATATTAAAAAAATAACAGTATTAAAGCATACTTGCCGGTTTTCCCTACAAAAATACTGTCAAATATTCAAGCTAAAGCCACACCACACCACAATTCTCTTGCCAACACAACTGGCCAGTTTAGATTGCCACCCAGCGCTCACCTCGTGGCAAGCCGTTAGAAACACTATCAGCCTTGTTCCCAATTTGGCTTCCGCGCCTCTTTTTTAGGTGCTTGTAATAAATTCAACTTGTGTGGTAGTTAGTTGAATTAAAGATATGCAGCTACTTTCCATAGGTGCAGAAGACTACAATTAGTTTAGTGTACTTGTGTTAATAAATAAAATCAAACCATAAATAAGTATGTAGAATTTAAATGCAAGACTTAAAAAAAAGTAAAAATAAAAATATAAATACAAATGTAGATCAATTTTTAATCGTTGGAGATAAAGAATATTAAAGAGCGCCTTTTTCGATTTAAATCAATAAATTACCCAAACATCTCTTTATGTTTTCCATTGCCCATTGATGTCAATTTCAATATTGATAATAGCATTAAAAACACTTTAAAATATTTGTAAATATTTACATGACATATTAATTACATGAATTAAGTACCGATTAAATAACAATGTGAATTTAAATGTAAATAAATAAATGCAAAGACACATGAAAAACATATGGATATTGCTTTTTAATTTCATTAATATATGTATTTCTATATTCTGCCTCGTTTCTCTGATTTATGCTATAGTAATATAGAATTAAACTCTTCAATACAATCAATAATTTAGCAAAAAAGCATTGTTGTGAAATAAAGTGTTGTTATGTTATATTATATATATCATCATTATATATATAGTTAATTTTCGCATAGTCATTAGTTACAATTGCTCCCATAAAAGCTACTGTATTTATACTATATGAAACTTTATATTATATTTCTACAATATATATATACATAATCATTTTATTTCCAAAAATATTTTTATTATTCCATGGCATAAAGTATTAAAAAATCTTGAAGCGGTACTATATAAAAATGTGGTATAATTTAAGAGAATTGTAAATAAATGCCATTTTTATACTTATCTAAAAGCAAACGCAATCCAATGGGGTTACTATATCCAATGGCAGTTCCGAGAATTTGGAGTAGCGTGCGTATCTGGCTGCAAACTGACCTTCGATATGCATATAGTATTATGCTTAGTACCTGTAGCTGATGCGAGAGCTGAAGAGCAAACAAACACAGAATTGGAATTTGCTTTCGATGCGTCTCGAATGGCAGCGATGCCGCCGCACCTGAGGCCAAGTGGCAGATACAGATATAGATATTTATCTATGTATGTGTGCGTGTATGACAAACAAGGACAGCTGGTCTGGTGTTGAAGATTAATGGCATGTGAGCCATCCACTGGCACGTTCCTGAGGTTTTATTTCACTCTGTCTGTGCCTGTCTCCGTTTCTTGTTGCTCCCAGTATGACTCTGAATATGGCGCTGACTCTGACTCTGACTCTGTGGCTGGCAGCTTGTTTTGCTGCTGGGAGCGGAGCTCAAACTACAAGTGGAGTTCTCTGGCTAGGTCAAAGTCTGCCATGAGCAGACTTTCAGCAATCAATTCAGTGATGTACTTGGCAAGGAGTGAAAAGAAACATTGATATAGGGCTCGATGGGGTTGTGCATAAGAAGTCACTCAGGAGAAATCGATGGGAAAAATAAATAAATTTATATAAATTATTCATCAATTGATTGATGTTGGCGTAATGTTAATATTCTGCATAAAAATTGCTAGATGCCGATGCTAAATATAACAATAAATTTGCCAACTTTTTACTGGTTCTCTAGTGAGTGATAATTTTAGCATAATAGCGTCTGCCATATGCATTCCCAGAATTAGAAAATTATATTCTTATCGGATACATTATAGAACACACACAAACACGGAGACACCATTGAAACAATTTCCATCAAATATCCAAAATCATTGAAGAATAAAAATCAGACCTTTCACAAATGCAAAAAGCACAACAATTTCTGTGTGTCAAAAAGTTTAATCAAAATAACAAGCGCGTTTGTTTTCCAATTTGCATGCTAAGAAAAAAGTTTCAAGGACAAGTCACAAGATGGGCTTTACGCCTCTCCTCTCCTCTCTGTGCCAGTAAGTCTATTATGTGTCTCTCTGCCACACCCACATTTGCTTATAACATTTACATATGGAAGCAGCCCTCGCTCACAGTTCATTGAGTTTGAACAATAACAAAATATCAAATTAAATTCAGCAGGGAGCAGGACAGAGGGAAGCATTCGATATCCCTGCTACTCGCACAATAATATGAATACAAGTTCGAGTACGGCAGCTCCAATGTCTTATGCATAAATTTAAAATGTAAATAAATAAGCAGCTGGAAAGAAATTCTAAATATCATAATAAACAAGATAACAAACAATAATGTAACATGATAGGCACATCTAAAATCATTCATTTCCATTAATATTTATGAACTGCCAGACAAACATTATGCTCTATAGACATAATATAAAAACTTTCATTTTATTAATCATTACACGGCGCCTTTTGGTCTTTTGGGTATGAAAATTTATTGCTACCAACTGTCTGTCTGAGTTTTTTTTTTATGATTTCAACAAAAATTACAGACGTTATGACTACTTAATATCACAGTGCATATTTAAAAGCCGCAATAAAATTTAATTTGCATTGCAAATTTGATCCTAAATTTTTAATTGATTTCATAATAACAACTGTATTCACGTACTATTCAAATTCTATTAATTGTATAATTGATTAAGTGGTTTGTGGTCAGCTTAATTGAATAAAAAACATGAAATGGTGATATGATATAAATTTGATTGAACTTGCTGTTTTTGCTAGAATGGAATTCGGTAAATTGTGCATTCTATTCAAATTCAGATTTTGTACATATTTGGCAAAGGCCAAGCACCAAAAAGTTGGCAAATTTTCAAAAGTAATAACTCCAATGTTTAAATGTCATCTGCCAACGGTTTATTGACTAGGTTCAAAATAGGTTTTTAATTTGATAAAACCCTGAAATATATATATATTGGAATGAAAAATGCCAGTTTGAAAAATTAGTTATTTTTATCAAAAGGCAAATAACCTAAGTAAATTTCAAACAGGAAAAACTACTCAGATTGTTTTGGGAATATGATATGCGTGTTCAATAACTTGAAATATGTAAAGTCCCATAAAATAAATAAAAGCATATCATTTACAGCTTTCCACATTTTACAGATTGCAAAATGAAAAGTGAACCTTGGTTCTTTATCATGCACATTTCAAATTTACACAAAACTGAAAGTGAATGATTTGATTAAGGCCAGGGATTAATTTCCATGCATGTCAATTCCGATAACGAACTAATCCCCGTTGGCCAACTGAAAGCTACAACAGGATTAGTGTGAATACTAAAAGGAAATAAAGGGGAAATATACACACAAGAGTTTACACTTCAATTTAAAATAACTTTAATTAGGGAACTGCAGCAACTTTGCAGTCATGAACTGTCACATTCATTATTCACATGAATAACTGTCCGCTGTCCATGGCTAGCTTGTCCATGTCGAATGAGTACTCGCACTGAGTGCCAGTCGGCTGGCTGAGTATATTATAATACGGTATTTGCATGCCACGTGGATGAGGGTCAACAAAACAGACAACAGACAACGAGAGCGCAGGAAAATACCTGAATGGTCTACAGCAATGTTTAAGAAATGGATATTAAAACAGGCTCGGCCCACGTGCCGTATGCGCAACATTGCCAAAAAAAAAAGACGAAACACATTTGTGTGATTCATTTGCGGTTGATTTTCTTTGAGTTTATTTTATGCTCTCATTCGTTGGCTCTACTTTCCACCATGAAGAATAACAGACGAAAAAAAAGGACGGAAAATTTATGGCCCGCATATAATGTTGATTTAATATTTATTACAACAATTGCCACAACGAAATGTCAACTTGTTTTTTTTTTTTTTTTCATTTTTAATGCCCGTTGGGGCAAATATTTATATAGAGATATCTGTGAAATTAAGTTTACTTCTTTAGTTAATTTTTTGTTGCCTCTTTTGTTGCTCTTATTTTTATAGCATCTCTGGGATTTGTGCCAGGCAAAACTGAATTTTTATTTGCAGCTTACAAGTTTTTATGACATTTGTTGCTCCTGCTGCCCATAAACTTGAAAGCACTTTAATTGAAAGGGACAGCAAAAGACAGCCCAGCCATGAGAATATCAAACTACTCACTATACACTGCACTCATTTTCTATATTTCTTGTTGCACTTGGTGTCAGTTTATGAGCTCATCCGACGCTTCAGCTAAAGGAAATTATAGAGTTTCCGATGACAGGGCAGGCAATCTGAGATATTGAGCAGTACGGCCAAATACTGAAGAAATTGCTACAGCATATATTGTAGTATGTTTGTAGTAAAGATCATATCATAGACTTAAAAAGGATGCAGGGTTTTATTGATAGACACTTGAAGTGACAAGACAGTAGCGATTGTACCAGTGATACTATTTATTCACGCGACTCATATTCAAATATTTTGAAGAGGGTACATAGATTGAATTCTACAGAACATTCATGATTAGACCCTGTACTTAAAAAAAGAAAAAAAAGGGTCTACTGTTAAGTGAACTATATGAGCTATAGACACCATTTTAGGAGCAAGAAGATAAAGTTTGTTTAAGATATTTGATACAATCCTCCTTTTTTATTAAAAAAAAATGTCTTTACTAGAATCGCAGTACAATTAAAGTTTGATATAAATTTTTTTACAATTCTGGTTTAGGATAAACTAATCAAAACGCAATATGAATATGTGAAAGCACGCTCATAGAATCTAATCTAATAGAATACTAGATTCAATATACTACTAATGCAGAAGCTTCGCAACTGTCAGTAAAATTATTGAGAAATATTTCCTAATCAGCAAAAAACGATTGGCTTCTGAATTGGCCTTATCCAAAGTGCAAATGTGACTGCGTGTGTAAAGTGAAAAATCATTTACACGAAATCGAAATGCAATATAGCACATTCCATTGAACACTTTGAGTATGCTTCGGTCGTCTGGCATTCGATGTGAATATTTGCGCATCAATTGTGTGTTGGGGAAATTGAACATGATAGAGAGGAAGATAGCGAAAATGAGCAGGGCAAAGCATTCGAAACTATTTGATATTTGAAAAGCGTTAAGCTCGCTTTAAATTTCAGTTAAATCTGTTGACTCCCCTGGGCCTGTTTGTCTCTGTGCTTCTGGGCCAAATATTTATTTAAATTTAGCCAAGACCGGGCCACAAACTGCGAAGCTGTGTGTGTTGACCAACGCTTTTAGCTTGTGTGTGTACTTTTTATCTCAGCTCAAAGTTACTTTTTGTACACGTTACCATTTATAGCGCTTGGGGGGAACAAAACTTTGCCCTGTCCAAACTTTGTTAATGCCAAAGCCAAAGCCAAAGCCAACGCCAAAGCTGCTACAGAGACTGCTGTTCAGGGACGACAGGCAGACAACATAATGTTAATGTTAATGTTAATGTAATGTTTACCCCGTGTAAACGCGTTGTCGTTTTTTCAGCTTATAAAACGTGTACACTAACCATTACAGATGCTCTTTCAGCGCCAGTCTCAGCTGCTCCTTTGGCAAAACTTGGTAATTAGGTAGCCTAATGAGCACCGGAGCCTAGACGGCATTTAAAAAGTATTTAGATCTACTGCCGACAGATGAGAGTTAACTTCACTTCCAGTTAGCAACAGCATTTAGCCTTTTCACCTGTGCCCCAGGTTCCCTCCTTATGCAAATTTATGCCTTGAACGTGACAGCAAAGTTGAGAGTTTTGCGTGTGTGTGACTTCACTTCTGATTTTGGTAAACATATGATATTGAGTCACGTTTCATGGAAATTATGTAGAGCTAGCAGGCAATGGCTGCCGAAGGCTTTCCTCCACCGCCAACTAAATCTTGTGCTAACAATAGATTCATGCATTTATAATGTGCCACAATGTTGCCCAATATATAAACCAATTAACGCAATTAGCAGTGCTGAGGGTTGCGAGAAAACTAAATTTAGTTTTAGTATATTAAGACTAATGCGATTTACATACGTCGATTTACTATATGTCGATTTACCATTGTCTGTCTAGCTGTTTGTCCGTCTTTCTGTATGAACGCTGAGATCTCTGAAACTACAAGAGCTAGAGCTGTCATTTGCGGAGTGTAGGTAGATTTATATATTACGCAATTCAAGTTTATTTCAAATGTTGGATGCCACACGCCTTTCGTGGATGATTACGATGAAATAAATGGACCTATCTAAGAGAGAGAAATCTATCTAAATAAATTCTGTCTTCAGTAGATGGTAGAGATTTTCAATGAATACCAATTCTATAAATTTTATCAAAATCGGTCCATTATTGAAAGAGATTTGATGCGTGTAAGAACGGAATGAGATAAAAATTATATTTATTTTTTAATTTAATATATCTAAAATATAGACTGAAAGGATTTATCCTTGACGGTTTACAGCAGTGTTTTTATAAAATATTTTTAAAAATTAATTTTCTGTGAATATCAATTAACTTGTTCTACTCTCGTTTTAGCTAATCCTTTTTTCAGCCGTTCTCTCTATGTAACGCCACCTAACAACACTGACAGCATAGACGACCATATTGTTAAGGCCCCATATTTTTGCCATACGTTTCTGGGCTCGATATCCATTTTATTAAATGCCCAAAGTTTACAACTTTACCTCAAATTGCTGTGCCTGATGGCTGCAGCCACACCTCTCACAAAGAGCAACCAGGCCAATAAAGGGCGTAGCCTTGAAATTATTAAATATTGCACAAGAAGACAGAGAAGAAGCAGAGTTTTATTCTTGGGTGTTTGTGTGTGCCAGAGAGAAAGGTATGGAAGCTGAAACCACAGAACTGCAGCATTGGGCCATGAAATCGCTTGTAAAGTCGACATATTTAATTTAATTTGTGCCTGCGTGTGACTGGCAAAATGCGAATAATAAAATAAAATAAAAACATATACGGGTTATACATTTTATGACGGTCTTTAACACAAATTAAGCATTTAAAATGCTTCCCATTGAAAAGCTGGGCAAGTTTTCTGGGGCTGTTCCGGCTGAAATGGAATCACATCACCTCGAGTGTAACGACAAAAAGCGAAATGGTTTTGTTTGACACGCAATTTGTGTATTTCCCCCTTTCACATATTTCTCTGGCACTTGCTCCTTTTCGCCGGGTAATTTAAATGCTTTGCCTGTGTGTGCAGTCGTAAACTTTATTTGACAAATTGCGAGCTTAGCAGAAGCTGCGGAGTTCCATCATCAGAATCAAACAAGCACAGGCACACAGGCACACTGACTGTAAGCCGCATCAAAACGAGAGCACAATGCAATGAAATCAAAGAGAATGACTTTAATATACTCTACACTTGGATACCACATAAGGTATAAATACTTATTTATGTTATCATAACAGATTTTAAGTCGTTACTTTTCTAAATTCATTTTTGATCACACAAGACTTGTGATCTATGAATTTGTTCCAATTATATCTTAACATTTTTCAAAGAATCTTTAATTTTATGAATCGAAAAGCGTTTAAATTTCAAAAGCAATTTAATCCAATTTAAATAATATAAATATAATTTCAATAGTATCATAAATAATATTAAAATATTAATAAGCTCCTATGGTATTCTGAAGAATACCCTATAGTAAATACATAACTGGGCCCTATGTATAATCATACGTTAATGCAACCAGACACGTTTTGGCAGTCGCTCCCCCACCCCTCGTCTGGTTTAGGCCTTTTGCTTTTATTTCTTTTGGCCCATAAGCGGCTTAATTGCACGCCTTTTGATGGCTGTGAGTCGTAGCTCGTAAAAAGGAACGATATGAATCGGACTCATGCCGTTCATCAAATGAAATTCATTCAAAGAAAAAGTCTCACATGTCGGCTCTGTTTGCCGCAAATATTTAGTTGGATGTGGGAAACCAGAAGAATTGTGGGAGTAGCTAGGGAGATACAAGAGAAATAGAGAAATCAAAAGAGACAGAGACACAGAGAGAGACAGCGGTAAAGTGTCGTAGTCAAGTAAAAAGCTGTGAAATTTTGTAATAGACTTTAATTGAATACTGGATACGTGCCGTTGAGTGTGGAAGTGTAAAAGTGAGTGTTATTCTGAATGTTGTCGAACTGCAAGTTGAATTGCAAACCAAGCAAATTCACTTGATTGCGGCTATCACAAATTTGCATCAAAAGGGAAAAAACAATCAGCCTCTACTCTACTCTATTCCAAAAATCTGAACGAAACTTGTTTGAATTTGGTTGACAATCTTGTTGATTGCGTTTTAATTGTATTTAACAAAACATGGTATTTAAGAAGACTTCGTGAAATTTCTTTCAATAATAAATAACATTTATATTAAAATTACTTTATATAAAACCTAAAACTCTAAACGCAAACCATTGAAACATTTGTTTACAGATTGACAAATTGCAATTATTTCATATATGATTTTTGTTTTTATGGTTTATATTTGATTTTAATGTGGGAGATAGCAGACCAACCTGTTTTTGAAAGTATATAGTTGCTGAGATCGGATCGATATATATTTGTTTCTAATTCGGAAACTATCTCTGTGAATTATTTTTCAAGTTAATTAATTGTCTAGTTAATTTCAAGAGGAATTATTTTAAGAAAAAGAATCGGGGCATGCTGAATATTATAATCTTAATTATAATAGCCGCAGACAAAATTTTGAATTAAATTGCAATAATTTTTAGTACGATTTATTTAAAAAACGACAATTATTTCTTAAAAATGGTTTAAGAAAAATTAAATAGCTTTAAAGTAAATATATATTTAAACTTTTTAATTTTTTTACAAAATATATTATATTACAATATTGATTGAATTCATGAATTAGTAAATATATTGGAAGCCACCGCGTTTTATCCATTGTAAAAATAATACAATTTCAAGTTAGTCTATTACGCTATGCGAATTAAGATTATTTAACACGCACAAATGTTTTAAAAGCCCATGGGTAGCATTCAAAAAAGATAAGAACTCTCAACAAATATATTGTATAATGTATTTAAAGCATGAAGTTCGTTGGGTTATTTATTGAATATGATTTGTAATGAGATTAATATTGCAGTTCTCTGGGTTTTTCCTAAGAAATATACTTTCAGCTGAGTAAAAAGTTCTCAATAGATTTTCACATAAAATGGAACTTTTTATGAGTTTTTTCTATACAAAATACAAGCAGAAACAGATACCAAGCCAACCGCAATTGAAACGTGGCCAGATTTCTGTGCACTGATAAAAATTTGTCACGCGCTCGGAATGTGTCCCCCGGGTGTTTTAGCTACCCAAATTGATTAGCAAGTCGAGCTAGAATTTCTCCGTTTGCTGTGGAAAATTGACATCAATCAAATTTTAAATCAAATTGGCCAGCGAAAGTGTGGAGATGATATCTGAATTGAAAATAGAATTGTATTAAGTTATTTAACCAGTGCAATGGTTATTAAACATTTTCATTTATTTGGTCAATAACGACTCCGGGTTGTTAAGCTAACGTTGTGCTGAGTCTCAGCCTTTAATCGACGCGGCTGCTGTTTATTTACAATTCATGATGTGAAATGGAAAATTTACAGGCATATAATTAAGTAAAATTGCTCAGCTTACAATTTTCATGAGCTAAACAGGAGTGAAATTCCTTTGTAGCAGCTAAACGAAACGAAACGAAAGCCTTTCTGTATTCACTTCAACTCAACACTTTGCTTAGCTTTAGGGAAATGAGGCATGAAAAACCGCCAAGACAGGAGAAAAAAAACCATAGAGATAAACAAGAAAAACTGAAAGTATTAAGTGGCCCGGAGCTTTGTTGATTTTCTCACTTGGCTCCGTGGCACCAAAACGCGTTTTTAATGTAGAAGTTCATTAAAGAAGTTAACTCCAAAAGCCAACTGCTTTAGGTTGTTGCATTAAGTTGATAAGCAAACAGAATAACGTATATATGAATATTACAATATGAAACACTGAATACCCTGGAAATAAGAAAACTGAAGCGATTTCTTAACATTGTTGAACTCTAACTCTTACTCTAAGGCATTCTCTCTAAAATAATTGCTATGAGCTCACTGAATATATTTATCAAGTAAGCGTATTAAGTTGCCTCTTAACTATGCTGTTTCGTAATAATACCTTCTTCGAGTATTATCAAAGGCAGACAAGTACTCTGTACTCAGTTGAGTTTTGCACAAAATAACAAGAAGTGTTTCACTTGTCTAATTAGTTAAAAGTCAAAAAGGCTAAGAATAACAAAGAACACCTGCTATTTTTGTCAAATTGATGGCTTAAAAACTAAAAGCATCTGTTGACTAAACGAAAGCCTTTCAATTTTAATTAGCCTCAAAGAAAAGAAATGCCACAGGACAGCACACCGGACAACAGAATGAAAGCAACAATAACAGTGAACCAAAAGCCTTTATTACCGCATAAAAATTAAATTCACTTTTAAATGTCTGAAATTAAATCGGGCCCCAAATAATCAAAATTACAAAGAAAAACTAAAAAAAAAAAACACCCAAAGCAAATTGTCTTTATTGTTTATTTTAAAATCGCTGATTGTAAATTAACTCGATTCAAAAATTATATTTTAAATTATTTGTTCTTTTAGCAGCAAAATTCTTATATCAAGCTGATACCGATTTAAAAAATTTGTAAAAAAAAAAATTACACAAATTCCTCGAGAACAATGCGTTTAAAATTTCAAACTTTTATTGCATATTATTCTATAATCAGCCACTGTGCTTTGACAACACTTGAAAACTAACAGTTGCCAGGCCAACGAGGAGCCAAAATAACAACTACACCAACAGTTCAAATGAAAACAAATTTATTTCGGGCATAGACGAAATGTTGATGCGCTTAGCAGATCTCCTCCTAAGTGCAAATGCGTTGCGAGTACTACAACAATAACACTTTTGGTGCCTGGACGCTAGATCGATATCAGAGCCTCGAAGATAAATTGATGAAAGGACGAAATGCTTGGGCAAATGGGCGAGAAGAGTCCTTTATGCCCCGTAGTTTTATTTGGCTGTTGTCCTTCGTTCTTTAACTTTTTCAGCTGAATGCTAAACATTTATTGACACAGTGGGTAATGTGCTGCAAAACATAAACGAAAGATAAATGACCATGGTGCCGCATTCCCAAACTGTGGGGGATTTGATGCTTCAAGTTGGTCAACTTGGTCAAGTTCTGTGTGATACTAAATGTAACACAAAGACACGAACGTAAAAAGAGACGAAAAGTAACCGCAGAGCCAAGTCAAGGGTCATATAACCAAATCTTGAGTTAATTAAGGTTTCAGTTGCGGAACGTTCGGACTCAAAGTTTTACAAAATTCTATAAGATTTGACATTTTACTTGAAATTAATATGTCAAGGTCTTTTATGTACTTAAAGTACTAAGCCATCATTTGAATTGACAAACAGCGATAAGCCATACAAATAGCTAACAGTGGAAAAACAAGATTACTTCCGACGAAATGACAGACCAGCAAATATCTCGCAATTAAAAAAACAAAATAGTCAAGTTCCCGCATTACGAAGAGTAAAGGAGTAAACAAATAAATAAATAACAACAATATTACACACAAGTTATTTAGTATACCCAACACCCACCCTGTACAGGGTATTTAAAAAAAATTAACTGGCAGAAATGTTTCAAATTTCGTGACACTCAAATTATATTTGGCGCTTTTGACGGCGAAATACCAAACCAACAACAAGAGCAGCGACTTGGCTTCGTTATCATTTCCATTTTTTTGATTTCATGTCGAGAATCATGAAAAGCGTAGGATAAAAATCTGAGATTGACGTCAAGCGCAGCATTTAAATGTAAATTATAAGCGTGTTTAGCACACTTTGATGTATTTTTAGATCCCATTAGCGAATACTCAGCGAACATTTTTATTTGCGAAATGGATACTTTTGTCTATTTAAATCGAGATATCGATTCACTGATATGGAATGTAAAATGAGTATACAATGTAGGGCGTATCAGCGGAAAGTCAAAGGTAAACTTAGCGGTAAATATGTGAATTGAAGACTCTAAGCACTGAAGAAAATGTATTTATATTTTTGTATGTGTTTATATTGAGCCAATTGGTCAACAATAAATATTTCCATATTTAAGATTAAGACAGCTTGTGTAAATATACTTTGATAAATGCTCAATAATAAAAGTGAAGCGTGTAATCTTTTTATTAAAGTATTTTTATTTATTCAATGTCAACTAAGTGCAGTCGTCAAAGAAACCATCAGTAAAATTATTAAGTGTATATATTCATTACATTACTTTAGCGTAGAATGAGTTAAATTGAAGATTCGTTTTTAAAGAAATATCACATAATATTTTCTTCTTTACGAGTTGAGCAATTTCCACATATTCCACAACTAAAATGACAAAATCCTTTAAATTGAAAACTATTTGTTTTAAGAATAATTTAAATGCAATTTTTAATGTACTGATTGCAAAAAATGCACTTAATAATAAAATTGCATATTAGCTGGTACATAGCTTATCAGTGTACATAATACATAAATAAACGTCATATTATTACGGTGCATTTCCGCTCGTATAAATTAGCATAAATTATACGAATCTGGAGTACCATGCAATTTGCATAAGTTCATGCAGTTGCTGAAAAAGAGAGAGTGTTAGTGCGAATATTTATGCATTTTGTATAAATTTTGTAGCAGCGAAAGTATGATTTAATTAGAAAAAAGTGAAAGTAGGTGGAGGGGTGGAGTGGTGTGGGGAAACTACAGAGTAGGAGCTACGTGTTAAACGAGATTTCCTAATTGAGATTCTATAGAAGATGCCAGCATTTGCACAGTTAGTTAAACAAGCGGTAGAATGAGCACTAAGGCTTCTGTCGGATTGTGGGATGATGATTGACTGAGGAATGGAGGGACGGAGGCGTGTGTAAATCCGAAATAATTCCTATTTGTTTAATGCTCCACGTCGATTTGACAGTACGCAGCAACCCAGTCACGCCTTCTTTCTTGTCGCTTTTATGGCCTGCACGTACCAATTGCAAATAGAATAGACAAAAATTTCCACACATTTCGTTGTACTCTCCCTCCGTATTTACTCCATTTTTGTAGCGTGCTTTTTGGCGCTGACGCATGTTCCGAAATTGCGCAGCATTTAACGGATGTCATGGTGCCAGGCATTCCATCCCAAATCAAAGCTTACCAAATGTTGTGTCTAGCAGGTGACAGGAGCGAAATAAAACACATCCCAGCTGCTGCTGCAGTGGCAATGGCAGCCAAAAAAGTTTAATTTCGGAAAATTAAAGGAAATGCTGTAAGTGAAATTCAAATTCAGTAATTTTATTTCCAGATACATCGTCAAATTGAACGACAATTGTTTCCTGTGCAACTTTTTACCAGTGCTTGGCTCATATTTTTGCAGTCAGCCTAGGGCCAACGCTGCGTATGCGTTATACGCACAGTAAATCATGAGCTGGCATGATAAATTGTTCTCGTGAGAGTAGTGCTAAAGTGTTTCCACTTCATACTTCTGATTGTCTTTCAGGCCAATTCCGGTGGCGAGACACATGTGTGCAGTGACAATGGAATCTAATGGAAATGGGCAATATCAACTAAAACTTGCGCTGAAAACGGCAATTGTCAGCAATTTAGTTGTGTGCTGGCTAGATGAAGCATTGATATCAGAACTGAAATAAATTATTCATGCTAACTAGCGCTTAAATTTGCAATTTACAAACTGTATACTTTTAATATTCCCACAAGTAACTCAAGCATGAATTTATCAAAGACTTTCGTTTGAATCAATTTTATTTATTACCCACTTTGAAAGCACATATTGAATTCACATCGAAGCGTTTCACTTTCTCTCTGTCTCTCTCTTTCTCTCTCTCTCTATTTTTCTCAAGTTTAAACTGTGAGAACTTGCAGCAGTGGGGCGACCGCAAGAACAACAACATGACCAACTACTCATAAATAAATAATGTGCACGGGGACCGCTCTTAAAATCAAATTGACTGGAAAAAGGTGAACGACAGCGGCAAAGTGGCTGTGCAAATGTTTGGACATTGGTCAGGCTTGTTTATTTACTTGATTTGTGTAATATTTTATGCCTCCCCTGGCCACACTCTGCACACTCATACACACACACACACACACATACAGTACTCTGTTTCATTCATTTGCCAACCGGCTGTCTGGCTCTTCTTGAGCTAACTAAGGGCACGTGCTCATTAGGTGTTTCCCACCTGGACAAAGACCATTTGTTGGGTCTTTCTTTAGCAAGCCGGACAAGTAAATTCTATTTTTGTCATGGTAATACAAATGTTGTATAGCTATCGTTTGTTTATTTTACATTAATTTTGTTGACCGTAAATGTGTGTGTCTTGATATTCAGTTTAAAATTTATTGCAATTCCGTACTTAAATCAGTCTCGTTTTAACGTTTACTCGTAATAGTGACAATTTGTGTTGTTGTCAATTACGCCAAACTTTATAAATATTATTTGAATGTAAATTAACTTTAGTTTGTTGACAGTTACAGTCTGCAATTCAAAAGTTTTAAATCTACTCGCGTAATTATTATATTCAATGCCCGCGAATTTTGAAATTAATTTAAATTAGTTTTCAGTGTTTCAGTTTTAACTTTATCTAACTGCAGATTTCATATTTTCACTATGAAAGTTTTTATACTAGCTCTGCTCTGATAGTTTTTCCAAAACATTTTCACTCTTTTCTACCCTGTAACCATAAAATAGCTAAAAGCGGTACTTGCTTACTTTGTCGAAAACTGTGTAAGTAACCAGTCAAAGGAGGCATGGCAAACTCCATAAACTACAATATATACATTCTTGAACAATATAATCCTCTAGCTTCAGACAGACAACAGACGGACGGAGAGAAGGACATGACTATGTATATCGATTCAGCTCGTTGTCCTGATGCAGAGTATACCTACTTTGTAAGGTATAGTTTTGTAGACTTTGTATATTTTTAAAGAAGAAGAAGAAGCATTTCGGTAGAAGTTTGCATGATGTGGAAAGTAGATCATAGGGTATTTTACTATTGGTTGTATTATATTATTCATAATTCAATGTTTGCGGTTCTTTCAATGCTTGTACACCACACTAATGAACTTTAAATTATATCCAAATTAAATTAAATTAAATTACATTAAAAACTCATTAGCTGAGCTGAATTCGAGCAATTGCATTGGAAATGCGTAAAATTATATGGATTGGATAGTTAATCAACTTCTTATCCTGAATAATCTCTGCATGAGAGGACTGCAAGTAGTTCGACCTCAACTCTAGGCTATATAATAGTCGAGCAATATGTTAACTTTGTTTGTTCAATGCTTGTAGAATTTTGCGTGGTTCATGCAATATGGACGATGCTAAAAGGTAACTGAATTTTTTGCAGAATTCAGCACGTTTTGTTTGTCTTTAATATTAGCAGTAAAGTCTAGTCAAGCGAAAGGGTCATGAGCTGCTGCTGAACAGTGTTTTTCTTTAAGTTTGGTTCGAAGTACGAATCAATTAAGGGGTGACTGAGAGAGGGGACTGGCAGCAAGAGACTGAGTTTACCGAGGGAAATTTTGAACGCAATCCTGCCACCGCTATCAACATGAAAATCAGGACACAAAGGACATTGCAATGGGCGACAGTTGCAGCCAAGCGCGTAAAATGTTTAACAAGCGCAAAAATGTGCACAAACAAAGACCCAAAAAGAGATAACAAATAATTTCGGCGAGTTTTCTTGTGCTTTTGCTTTTGCCTAGACTCTCGACGCTCTAAAAATATTTAATTAAATGTAAAATGACAAAAAATGAGCCAGCTGTGTGTACTGTACAGCAGCCGTCATTTGATTAGCTCAGACAATAGCTGAGCGCACAGAATCTGAGTCTGAATCCCCAAATGCCAGACTGTGAGTCTGACAACTTGATAATCTCTTACTAGAAGCCGCATGCGACATGTGGCAGCATTTGATGAAACATAAAAAACAACAACAAGCAACCAACAAAAAAAGAAAACTTTTAAATGGCTCTGGCAGCTGTCAGCCTCACCAATGCCCCAACCACCCAAAACGAACCGCTGCACAAGGGCATCACACGCATTGCGCATACGTCGTGTGGTACCACGACAATCTTCTCAAATACGCATTTCAATATGGGTTAATGCAAGCTGTATGACCACTTGATAGCTTGATGCACTCAAGCAGTCTTCGAAACGTGGCCAAATCAAAAGCTCAGACATACTCCTATAATACTAACAATCTTCTGTTTCTGAACACTTCATCATCAGCTGTCGCCAACTAATCTGCTCAGCTGATTCAAAGACACGCCTTACAAACAGTAAAGCAAATATGTCATCGACAGGCGAACTGATTGGACAAAACTTGCATTAGTTCAATCTGCAGACAACAATAAGTGAGAGAACAAATAACGAATATCTGGCAAATTGTTATGCACGAATGACTTCAAGGGGAATTCAGTTCAATTTCATTGCACCAACCGAGTGGCAGGTTCTATTGGGGTCTCAACTCTTGCCACAATTTAAATTGGTATTTAACTTAAGCATGAACTACCAAAAGTATTTTCAGCTTTTCGCTTGTCTCTAACGAAGTGCTAAGTAACTATGAAGATTGATTACATAAATCATTGTTAACGATAGTTTCAGCTTAATGACTTTGTTGAACTTGGAGTTTCAATTAAATGGAACATTAATACGCGTAAAACGACGAAATTAATGCAGAATGTTTCGCTGGAACACAGCAGTAGAGCTGAGAAAATTAACTCTTATATCATGGTCGCTTATGAGCCTCAAATTGTATCAATTACCACACTTTTTGTGTACGCCCCTAAGCCTATAAACAAAATATACGTGTGGACACCCCGCAGGGCATGGGTTAATGAACTCAGTGGGATATGCCCGAAATAGGGGCAAGATAGATCCTTGCAACATACATATCGTATTTAAAATGTTGGGCAAAATTGCCAACCTTCTGTCGACCCCTGCTAATGGCCAAAACTCAGCTATAGAATCAGCACAATATACTGTTAAGCATTTTGGGCACTTGTCTGGCAATTCATTAAGCGTCGTCGGAAGCCAACTCGAAATATTGCCCAATTGCGTCTGAAAATAAAATGTCAACAAGGTCATTAGCCAAAAGCAATGACCACATATGCACAGACACACATCCACACATCCATGAAAGGGTCGAGTTCAGCACAATCTCAGCTCAACAATACTTAATTAAATGCCAAAAAATAACACAAGTTTATTTCACTTTTCTCAAACTCACTCTGCCACTCTCTGTGTGCGTTTCCCCTCTCTCTAACTCTGCGCTACTTCTCTATAACTAATTCTCTTTCTCCTTGAAACTCACTCTTCCGGCCTCTCTTTCTGCCTGTCAAATTACTGTTTAACACTGGCCTGTTGCGCAAGTTTTCCGGCCCAAAAGGAAACTAATTTCCCAGCGTATTATGAGCTATATTTGGCCAGCTGTTTGCCCAGCTTCCTCTGGGATGCTTCATTAAATATTAGCCATCAAATACCAGCTGCCCTTACACTCAACTCTGCTGTGACTTGTTGCCATAACTTCATGTTTGACACTTACCATTTGTGGTTTAAACTTGCACTTCACTTTAAGATTAGTTGTGTCTGAAGATTTTACAATCTTCAATTTAATCTGGCTACGTAGTGTTTTGATATTGCATTAAATATATGTATTAGCAGCAATTTCATTATTTTATGAAGTAAAGTAAAGTCTTAAAGATGCTTATAACAATCTTCAATTCCAGAACTATAAACAAACTGTAGTTTATAAGCTGATATATATCTTGTAGGTTGCCAAGCTTATATTCAAAGATGTAGCTATAACTTTATAAGATGTTTAATGATTTTATTTATTTAAATAATTATTAAGTTCAACAATTATACTTTTCTGCTTTCTGTATAATTCCAATCATTAGCAAATGTAAATGACTTGTGTGAGAATGTTGTTGCTTGCTAATTAGGACTTAAAATCAAATTGTTCAAAATTAATTTATATATTTTTAGCCCAGAGTTAATCACACTGGCAAAAGTCAATTAGGTGTAATTAGGCGCCTTAATACCCTGCAAAATTACGTTCAATTTAGACATTTTAATCATGCCCAACTAATCACATGCACTATGAGCTTAAAGTCAGTAGATAAATCCCCAGGTATCAATAGTATTATTATATATATGTATTTGTCACCCAATTTACCTTGAATTTCCAATTTCACTCTGTTGCTTAGTTGTCCTTGAACCTGGTTATTGCGTCCCCGCCCATGCCAATAGCGAAAATGAGAAATTACGCCTGGAGCAGAGTTTTTCATTTAGGTAACTAAAGGCGAGAGACAGCAAACAGAAGCTGAAAATACATACACAGTTCTTTTAAGCCGCACGACAGCCAGCATTTTCATTTGTCAGACACACTACACTGGGAAAAATAAGCAGCTTCAAATTGATTGAATTAAATTAATTAAATTACTTGTCTATGCAGGGATTCGTACAATTGTGGGTTCTTATAATTACTAAAAAGGTCTAACTCCAAGTTGAATTAATACTTGCATAAAAAAACCAAAAGAACGGAGCAGATTAGTCGGAAGGAAGGCTAGAGTCGAACGTATCCGACAGTAGTAGAACCTGTACTTTGTATTTTTTTTTCAATAATACAGACAGTTCAGCAAGTTGTCTATTGCATATCTTGGCTGTTTATTATCCGTTCGTTATTTGTGGTTTTTAGCACATACAGCATAGAAGAGCCTAAATACCAAATATGTTGTCTATATCTCTCACATTTTGCGAGAGCTGAGTTTTTACGGGCATACGGACAGAAAAATGGACTGACAGAAGGACAGAAGACTTGTCGTCGTAATGAAGAATATATCGCTAATTAACTTGAAGAGTGACAAAACTATATAAACGCGATTTTTGATTTAATGATGTAGAAATATTTGTGGTTTAATTATCTATATTGGGTACAAATTTCATTATCCTATCTTCATTAAACAGAGGGTGGGAAGAAAATATGTCGTTCCACTTTCCTAGAAGCGGACACTTGAAAACTTTAAATGCGTTTATCTCGAAACGTTGTGAGGTCTACCATGTCTCCTTCTTGCTAAACACATTTTTCTTTTGTACTAAGTAGTTTTTTACTAAGTTCAGGGTCTAAAAATTATGAATTAAATTAATTGCGCAAAATACAGGCATTTTTCGCCGCAGTGTAGCTCCCTTGCTTACTCACATCACCTTGGGCCCACCTGATGGCTGGCTGGCTGGCTAAATGGATGGACGGATGGATGGATGGTAGGTGGATCTGCCGCTTGACTACAGCTGATTAAGCTCATTTATCAAAAATGACTTACACGCCAACCGGCAGGCTTCCATTGTATTAAGTTGCGACTTAAAGCATTTCTGTTTCCCTCCTATTTCTTTGCCTCCCAGTCTAGCAGATACATACTGACTTGAGATACATTGATAAAAAAAGATAGCATTCAGTGAAACATCTGTGGGCCGTCTACAATTTTATCGCCTCACTCGCAATACGCACACACTCCAGCCAAGTCAATATTTATATTGATGTTTACAATTCGACTCTGAGCTCAACTCGACTTTGGGCGACCAGGGCCCGCCCACAGCAGGAACAATTGAGTTTTTGTTACAGACCAAGTATTACTTTGGTAATCGAAAAGTTTTCTGCTCGCGCATCAATTTGGCAAGACAAACATATAATCGTTAAAGTTTTAATTGCATTGGCCAAATATTAAAATTGTTTTGCTTCATAATACGACAGAGGCAACAGGGATTCTAATTTTAGACCTCAAGGACACACTTAGGCCTCTCTTAAGCGTAAGAGTACAATTTCAATTTCCACAGAGCTGAAAAGAAATCGGAAATTCTAAGTAATTTATTACAAGAGCGTAAATTGCATTCTTTGAGAAATATTCGTTGAAAAAGTATTTGAGATATTGAAGCACTAATAAAGTCACAAAGAAATGTCTGGCATTGAAATACCAAAACAAATTTTGTATTATTTTTATTTATTTATTTTTTTTTTCAATTTTAAAAGTAATATTGTAAGACGAGTATGCTATGAAGCCTAGTATAGTCAAATATAATTCCATAAATAAACATAGAAGAGCAAAACGAAATTCAAAGTATTTGCGAAAACGCTTATCGTTAAAAACATAACCTTGACGTTATATAAATATTGCTCTGAACAAAATTAGGTGTATATTTTATTTAAAATTTTATTGTTTTTATTTTGAACAATTTGATAAACGGTTTCCTCTGGGGTATATACAAACAACAAATTTAGTGGAGCATTTGATGTTATATATTATTTGACTAAATGGTTATTATAGTTTTGTTTTAATTTTTAGTTCCAAGCTTCGTTTAATCTTTGTAGTGTGCTCGTTTAACTGAAACTGGACACACTTAAGCGAAACTTGTGCTGTAAGAGACTCAAGTGGAATGCAAGTTAATCGCAGCTAACTTAACGTCTCTTATAGTACTACAAGTACATCCTCGTAAGAAGTCTCAATCTCAGCTAAGGACAGAATGCGAGATGACATGAGAGCTAGAGGCATGGCGAGGGGAACTTGAAACTTTAGCGACAGTCTGGTCTGCTTTCATGAGTCATTTGGAATTCTCTCGCACATTTATCAAATACTTGACAAGTTTCTGCACATTTTTTGCAACCTGCGAGCACAAAAAGAAATGCAGTCTATCAGCAGGAGAAGTAAAGTTGCTTGCATCAACTATTTTTATTTTGGTTGTTGGTGGTATAGAGTTGGACTTGCAGTGAATTTGCGACTTTCGCGGCAAATCATTGCTTTGATATAGGTAATATAAGTAATAATTTTACTCCTACAAATGGGGGACAATGTTGATTTTTTGCAATTTCCAACCATTAAAAAATCAAATCGATGCAACTTTTCAGATGCTCCTAATGTCAATTCTGTTGAAATTAATTTCACATCTCGACGTATTCAATTTCCATATCGGAAACCTACACACATGTGTATCAAAAATTGTAACTCTTCGTCTGTCTATGGCCTTGATCGCATAGGATAATGGTATGCATCAATTTCATTGACCTCTTTTGCTGCCGAAATACGCCCGTCAGTTGTAAGTATTTGTTGTGTCTTATGTGATGTGTACACATAGGCCCAAGGCATTAAATTGGCTGATGGCAAAATCATAAATCAGGTAGACGCTGGAGTCAAAAAGATTAATTGGAATTCGCAAAAAGTCAACAGACGATGATGGGGCAAAAACAACAAGAATATAGCTCACAACGCGTTCGAGATGCGCACGTGACGAGTTTCACTCGAACATTTGAATGTTAAACGGGGTATAATAAAAATTAATATCAATAGTGTTGATATCTAATGTCTGTATAAATTCACATTGCAAATTATACATGCAATTTTACACTATAATTCCAATAAATTAATCACATTTTTTAGCCGTATTCAACAAACTTTTACTGCCAATTCAAATAATCTGTTAGTTTTCGTGTCACGGTAAGCAGCGCATATCTATCGCTGGCAACCAAAACTTCTACTCATTGTTTTGCAAAGTGCTTGCGACTGGGAGACGCTCACGCTGAGTGTTGCCAGCTAGATAAGAATTACTTACGGCTGTCATAATTGTAGAACCGGACTTTGTTTGCCTTCGTAAAGGTTATGCTGCTAGCTAAAGCTAAGCTACATAAATGTGTTTGGAGTAATGGCAAAAAAGGAAAGGACGCACTCGTGCCTACTCGATGTTAAATTGCTTTCTACATTATGCTTGCTAATCAATTTTGTTCAAATTAGGAGCACGTTTGTAACTTTGTATTAATGTTAGTCACAAGATTGTTATCAGTTTGTATGCCTGGGTCAACTCTCCTGTTACAATTTTATTTATCTCCAGAAAAGTTATAGATCTTCTGAAATCGCACCAAGCGTTCTCAAAAATTAATATAAATGGCATTAAAAAATATTTGTTTTAAATAATTGGTTAAAAATTCGACCATAGAAATTTTTTAGAGTATTGTGCGATAGGCACACAAAAAAAATTGCTACGTATATTGCATTGTGTTATCAGTATATTTATTTTATTTATTAATACGCCCACAGTTATATTATATAATATAAATTACATAATATTTGAGGCATTAATACGCCCACAGTTATAGAATATGCTTGATACTAAAGCTGCTATATAAATAGCTTTAACCGGAAAACCGTGAAGCAGTTTTAATGTGAAACGCGAGTGAAATGTATCGGAACTTTTGGATCTGTTTATTGATACCTCTTCAAGTTATCGCATATGCTCGGGGGATGCCACCTCGAGAAGATTGTTCTGAGAATTGGTTTAAATGCACGGACAATGCAATACTGGACTGTTATGAAGATTCTCCAGCAGGCTATATAAAAAAGCATTTAGTATGCGATGGTCACGCAGACTGTGAGGACGGAAGAGATGAAGATATAACATTGTGCAAATATCATCCTGACGATCTCACACTGTATGGCGATGACATTTTTATTTGTGCTTCTGGAGGACTGATCGCAGACACAAAAAGATGCAATGGCCAACGAGACTGCGTGGATGGATCAGATGAGATCAAATGTGACGGAAATAATAATTATAACGGAACTAACGAGGCATGCGTGAAGTAAATGCATTTTGTTAATCTTTTGTAGGCATTACATATAGTATTTTTGTATGTATTTCAGGCAGGGTAAACTGGCTTGTAACTCCATCAAAATAAACGAAGTTGAATGCTTTTCGGAAAATCAAAGGTGTGATAAGGTCATCGACTGTAGCAATGGCTTCGATGAATCTCTGGAAGTGTGCTTCGATCTAAACTGCACAAACGATGACCTCAGGTGTGGCAATGGAGTCTGTATAAAAAATGCATCAATTTGTGATAATATTATTGATTGCTTGGATGGGGCTGATGAATTGGATGTCCCATGCGGATATAGAGAAGATCATGTTTCTATCAAATATGGCAATTGTTCGTTTGAAAGAAGAGGAAAACAACAATTCCTGAGTTTTACTTCAAATACTAAATATCGAGTTCATGGGGATAAAAAATATATTTTCCCTTATCAGTCGGCTCAATTCACTTGCAACAGCTTCAAGTTAGTTGGTCCTGAGTGGAACGTTTGTAAGCGGGATGGAAATTGGCAACATGAACTTCCAATATGTGATGTACAAACCTATGTTATCGAAAAACCTACACGGCCTTATAAAAAACATTGATGCATAAATTAATATTTATTGTAATAATCAATAATAAAATTTAACAATTATTGACATAAATAATATACATAAATAATATTTAAATGGCAACAATCAAACACTTGGACTTTATTTTGTCTATATTTTTATACCTTTTTTTAGAGAGTTTTGCTACTTAATACGCATAAAGTGAGCCGCTGACACATGCAAAATTTTGCTTTTGGCCAGAGTTTGTTTTGCGTCTCGTTTTCATTTCCGTTTCCGCATTACACACTTTATTTGCTCGGATTATGCGGCAACTGCTTTTTGTTTGCTCCCTTTTTATTTTATTTTTGTATTTTATCAACACATTTCTGGCTGAATACACAAAGAAATATAAAGAATATATAAATAGACCCTGCAGCTAATGCATATGTGTATACATACATAGTACACCACCTACATCTGTATGTATGTATATTAGGTTATAGATATCCCATTTATTGTCCATTTTGGGTTATCCCTTTTTGCTGCCTCAAGTTATGTTGATTTCACAAAAGTTTCATTTGAAAATTGTTAACCGAGATTCCTGTGCCCTTGCGCAAACTTAAACAGCATACAGTTTAGTCATTTTCAAGTCTAAACTATTAATTGTGTTGTTGGTCAACATTCCTTGCTCGTCCACCAGTTTAAAGACATAGTTAACAATGGAGATGCATAGGAAAATGGTATACAGGAAAAATATGCTTATAATTGTCGCCGAAAGCACATATTCCTGTGAGAACATTTGAGGAAGACGTCTTTGATAGATCACCGTTGCGGTATAGAGATTGAGTGGTATCATGTACAGCAGATTCCATGAAGTTGACATCACTCGCAGTAACGGTAATTTGGAGGCGTAATGAATGATGTTCAAGATGATATCACCTACCACAAAGATCACCGTTGCGGTCATAAAGAAAGAATAACCCGGCAGTACCTTCAGTGGCAGCAGCGAGCCCATCAAAAAGAGCATCAGTTGCAATGAGAAAGTTAAGAGCACAATCCCCCCAGCCAGGAATCCGGGCAGCAATGACCAATTGTAGCTTATAATCGACATGGTTACGCTCTCGACAGCCACAACACCCAGTGTCCAGTTGATCGGAACCTTGTTGAACTGTTCGGTGTACACAAATAGAATCACGCAGACCGTTGCGATGCCCATCCACAGGAACAACGGAAGGGGCACGTTGCTAATAGTCAGGAACTTAAACACCTGGATTGCCATCATCTGTAATAATGCTGCTGTCGTGAAGAGCAAGGTCACTAAGTAGATCTTGGCCATGCGCAATCTCTCGTGTTTAGCGATAGCTGTTCTGGATGCCGCATCGTTTGCAAGTTTCTCCGCACTGAATGCACTTGAAGGTCTGGTTTGCAACATCGCGGTATAAATTAATATATATTTTTAAATATACAATACTATACAAACACAACTAGATTTTAGATTTCTGTAAATGTGTTGGGCTTTAACTACAATTTCTACTAACCAACTGTACTGCCTACTGTTTCGAACACCAGCAAAATAACTGTTTTGAGCAACACAATTCCCATTTAGAAAGTGCAGAACTTTAGCTTTTATTTCATCAGCAGCCTCTTGCTGAAAATACTCTGACAAATCAATGTCACAAACAGCGCCACTTTTGACTTTCTCAACTCCCACCTGAAACTTAAGAAGTTTACATAGATCCCTAAATATATATTGTAATTTTACTCTTCCGAGAGCAGAGCTGAATTTTAATTGGCATTTAACGCCGAGGCAAACACATTCCGAAACATCAACAAATGGTGCAAAATGTCAAAAAGTCAAGAAATCATTTTACACCTGAACTGAGAAATTAAATAAACATGAGCTAACAAATTGGCCCGTCAATATAAATAGCGTGAATATATTTTATTTGAATCAACTTAAATTCATTGAATTGAATGCTTAACTAAATAGAAAATGAAGAATAAATTTTTAGACAATATTCACAGCCACAATATCAACATAAATCAATAAAATTTGGTAAGAAACTCTCTCACTGGAGAGAAATGTAAATTTTATATATTATTTGTAGCTACAATAGTAATATAAATTGATTATTTTAATTCGTAAATTTGGAAATTTAATGGTTTTTGTTTTATTTTATCCACCAATTAATAATAAAATTAATAATGAACATTGCGCATACGCTACGTGCGCCGTTTGAATCTTAAATATTTGTGTTTGGCGTTTGAAAGCAATCATTTGAGGGATTTGTGAATCTTTGCTTACAAAATAAGCTATTATGCTGATATTACTATTGTATTTGTTTTTTCTGTTTCTCAAGATTATTAACATAATCAGCTTTGATAAAAAGCTCTGTAAATGCCCATCAATCATTGAAAAGAGGCGACGAGACAATAGGCAATGAAAAGGCTCAGGATAAAAACATCAAGAGAATGATAATTTGAACAAGCTAAGCTCGCGGCTTATGCTATTCAATGGAAAAGTTTTTGGTGTAAATGTTGATGAAAATGTGATAATATCAACGGAAGTGAACTGAAGCGAAAGTTGTACAATAATGCTGCGTGCTTATTAAATTCAACTAAATTTCACAGTTCAATGCACTGATGCTATGACCAAATTGAATACCTGAAACTGAAATTCAATTTCTGTGCTGACCAAATAATTACCAACATGTAATTAACAAATTTGCCAAATTACGTAACCTAGGCCACAATGCTGAGCTAGACATTGCTGAAGCACAATTCATTTTAATTATACACAAATTCTATGAAAAGTTCTTGAAGCAGACTAAATACGAAATGAAATTGTAGATGCATAATTGGTAGAGGTTGCTTGAAGTGAATTAATGAAGTATGTATTTGGAATTAGTTTATAATTAACTAATTTAATATATTTTTAAATTATTGGTAGAAGTTAATTATTAAACAATTAACTATAATAAAGCAATGACAAGTAAATTTGTTTGTAGTTTGTTATTTTTGTTTCTCTTGCCCATGTAATATTTATTTATTTCACACAATTATACATATTTTATATTATTTATAATAGATAATTTATATGCTTTGTCTTTCCAATACAAACTCGCAACATGCATATTATTTATTATTCAAAAGTTTCAGTTTATTTTGGTTGACAAATGTGAAACTTTGGACGTACTTTGATTAATTCACACTCTCAAGTGACATAATATATTATGCATGCGTGTTCCGGGCTGATGTTAAATGAAATGGATTGCGTGTTGTACACGTGATATATATAGCATGCGATACTTATATTTGTTTTTTTTTTTTCCAAAATGGAATTCATGAAAATAATCGTATGAGCAAATACAGTTGTTAGGCCTTTAGTTGACTTTAATTGAACTTTTGCACTTTAAAGAAATTCTGGTTTGTATCACGTAGAATCAAAAGCGAGCATCTTGAACCATGACTAAGCAATTGAACAAATAAATCAGAGAGCTAATAAATTTTTAGCTGCCGCCTAAAGTATGCGCGATACGAGCTCTCTGGCATAAAACATAAATGCCAACGAACCATTAAGAAAGCAATGTGAGCAGCCATCTTAGGGCTAAAAGCTGAGGTGTAATTCGAGCAGGCAACTGCGGTTGCTGCACCACACCACACACAAACATATACTACATACATACGTACATACATACATACATACATACATACATACATACCTATATGGCATGCCACTTCCTGCCTTTCAGCCGAATGCCACCTTACCACGCGGCGTATACGTGTTGTTTCCTGTGTGCTACGGGATTTCGACGGTTTAAATTGCGCGTCGCTGCCAGCGTTTTAATATATTGAATTTTATTATTAAAGGCCATTTTGAGCAGCTGTTCTTTTCAATCAGCCATTAATTGCAATTAATGCGACAGATTCGTACGCAATGATAACTCTTAAAATAACGACATATTATTAATATCTGTGGTGTACAAATAAAACGTATATAGGATATAAAAATCAGTTTCAAAATTCAGCTTGCACTTTTGTTAAGACAATATCTATTTTATCTATAAATATTTTGATAAAAACGCATTATTGATTTATTTTTTATTGCAGATTATTTATTATTATATGTACATAATGTAAGGACATGATTTTCTAGAACATTTATCTTGTTTCTAAGAATCCACATTTTGTATGTCATTTTACATGTCCTTAAACTTCTTTTCAAGCTGCTTACATTGTCACCTATTACAAAAACATGACCAAACTTTCGCACACAGACGAGACACACACACGGGGACATACAAGTTGTTACAAATTATTTATGCATATGTCACAGATCTCACACACACATGGCTGTTAATCGAGAACAACTAACTTGTCAACAAATTGTCTAGCATCAAATTGATTAGATTAAAATAATAAACATATTGTCCTGAAAGTTTTCAACAAGAAATTCAAGTTAAAATTAAATCACTTAAAATATTATTTTTCCAAGAACTTAAAATCTGTACGTTGTCACTTGTTGTTTCGTAGGCTCACAAAGTGAATTTCGCACCCGGCTGCATTTGCAAGGAGCAGCCTCAGAGATAAAGAGAAAACATTCTTGGTGTAGTCCTTGGCATGAAATATCAGGTTATACTGGTCAGACGACAAATAAAACGAAGACACTATATAAAACAATAGGGAACAAACTGATTATAAAAATGCAAAACCATAGTCCTTCGTAAACAATAAATATGACTCTGTATAAAACAACCACAACAATAGCACGAGGATCTACAACAAAAAGCACAGGCACAAAAACACAATTTATATGCTCCTCCTTTCTGTAATTTTTCTCACAGGAAAATATGAAATTTGCAGCAGCATAATATGCTCAGCAGAGCTTAAAAAAAAAGAGAAAGAAAAAGGAAAATATTCTACAATTGTGGTTGGTTCTTGTTGACAACATGTCAAAGAAAACAATGAAACAGACGAACAAAACAGAATTGAAAAGAACAGAATTTTCCACTCGTGTTGCGCTTTTCCAGTATTTCGTAATATGTTTTGCTGCTGCATTTACTCAAACGTATTATATTATGGATCAGGTGCTCATCGTGGAGCTTTAACACCCTTAAAAGTTTATTAATTCAGCACTTTTTACAGTTATGATTTCTTGTTTTCTTGTGGAGAGAATTCAATAAATTCATATTCCATCGATCATCGTAGAGCTTCAATACCCTTACAAATCAGTTAATTCAATTGTTATCTTTTGCATTGATTTCACATGCAAGTATCTTAACCATCAAATATCTAACCGAATGCAATTTAAAGATTTATTGATAATATTGTAGAGAGTAAAATTTTTTTCTTTTTTATGACATACTATTGCTGTAAGGTTGTAATTTCTACTATAGTGAATTATATTAATATTATTACATATATACAAGTGTATATATTTAGTCCTATTATTATTATTATTATTATTATTATTCGTCCAATCAGCATATCATTTGGATGTATTCTTTTAAGTTTTCTCCTCATCTTTATTCCGTAAATACTTCTCGCTCTCAGGAGAGAGGGAAAGGGAGAGTATTCAATAAATTCGCATTCCATCGACAACTTGAATTGTTTTCATTTGTGACTTCTGTTTGAATTGTATGGAAAATTGATTTCTCTTATGGACGGTTTGTTTGCACTTTTCCGTCGTGCACTTGAAATATAAACATTACTTTTTAGTGATTTGAGCAATGGTGTGGCCATTAAATTGCACTTTAAGTACGAATAAAAATCTATGCAGTTAAATTGTCTGCAATTAACCCTTAAATTACTTCAAGTTTATTGTCAATTAATAAATTCATTAATTATGTCATGACAAACTATGATTTATTGATATGGGCATTTCCACACAAAGGCAGCATGTAAAATTAGTATGGGAATCTATTAAATTTTGTTTAAATTTTTACATTAAATTAGCATGTAAACAAATTTTACATTTATTCAAAAGTCTTTTTATAATATTCAAAATAAAAAATACTTTATTAGGGTATATCGATGCATGACATTAAAAAATTATTTGGATTAAAATATTTCTTGGCATTTTCTGCAACGTGCTGAGATCAGAATTTCGTAATCAACTTGAAGTCGAACAGTTGCAAAAAATCAACGTTAGCGCCAATTATACTGATAAGGAAAAGCTACAAGTTTAACCTTTTGTCAAAATAGTATAATGATTTGACTTTTTTTAGACCCTGTACTTTAAAAAAGTAAAAGGGTCTATTAATTTAGTGCAACTGACAGATGTATGTAACAGGCAGAAGGAAGCGTGGTAGACTCCACAAAGTATATATATTCTGACTCAGGACGACGAGCTGAGTTGATATAGCCATGTCCGTCTGTCCGTCCGTCCGTCTGTCCGTCTGTCCGTCTGTGTGTCTGTCCGTCTGTCCGTATGAACACCTAGATCTCAGCAACTATAAGAGATAAAGACACTACCTTTCCGGATTTAGGTGGTCAGCTAATGCAAGCAGATCAAGTTTGTTTCAAACTTTGGATATCTCGCCTCCTTCATCCGCGAATTATCAAAAATCTACACCTACCTCAAAAATCTCGAAAACTATAAACGCCACAGCAGCCACAATAATAGCGCTACAAACTTGTAATTTGGCATGTACGTAGCCTAAGATATTCTCCACCGATGCTATTAATTTATTTAAGATATGAATTAGAATTAGCGAAGATATGCAATATCAAAATACGTATATGTGCCACTGCAGCCACAATAATAAAGCTACAAACTTTCAGTTTGGCATATATGTAGCCTACAGAATTATCCGTCGATGTTGTGAATTACATTACAATCGGACAAGAAACAGCGAAGTTATGTAACAAACCATTATTTTATAAATGTATGTAAATTCCACAACAGCCAAAGTTTAAAAGCTACAGACTTGGGATTTGGCATGTACCCAGCCTATGATATTATCCATCAATGCTGTGAATTACATTTCCAACGGAAAAGAAACAGCGAAGATAGCGCAGACAGAGAAGCCACCTAGATCTTGCAAACTATAGGAGCTATAAATACAATTTTTTGGTATTTATGTTTTCCTATGCAGCCATCAGATCAAGATAATTTGGGTTTTTTGATAACTCCTTCCATTCTTTCGCTAACCGAAAAACCAAATTAGCAACAGTTTTCAGTTTTAAATCTACAGTTTAACAGCTAATGACTTAGGATATGGTATGTGCGTAGTATATGAGAATTTCCACCGATACTGTAAATTACGTCACGATCGGATAAGAAACAGCGAAGAAAACACAAAGTACAGGGTCTCCTACAGTCGGTTGCGTCCGACTGTAGCTCCGTCCTTACTGGTTTTACTTTGAATTCGTACGAATGACGCATTCGACACTATGGAAATGCCCATATGCCAAAGGTTTGTTTGCTCTGCCACACGTGCTTAGCAACATTGTTGCTGTGCAGCATGCAAGTGTTGCCGATGCTTAGCAACATCTATAGATACGGACTTTGTATTATTCTACGCAGTTGTCGGTGCCTGCTGATTACATCTTACGTGCGCCTCCTCAGCTTGAACGCTTGACAAGCGCAATGAGCACCGAGCACTGAGCCTATGCAAATCCAGCCCCCGCTGCAATAAAAGAGGCAACAAATGAAAATAGAAGGAGCTGAAAGGCGTGCGGCTCTAATGTTGCCTCCCTGAGCAATTACGGCAGCTGTTTGGCTGCACCGATAAAACTGAGCGAAATTTCATTGCACACACACACACACGCATACACATGCAGCAAATTATGATGCGCTCGCACCAACACACACGCATATCGCCCACAAGATTGATTGCAATGGCGAAAACCGAACATTTGCTGCGCTCAACACATGCGATGTGTGCAATTTAACGAATAAATGGCACAGAGCGTGTAAAGTGCAGGATAATTGGGATTATAACATATTTATGACAAGCAAATGTTTACGTATTGATAGCATCAAGTGGATAAACTACCATTTTATGCATAGTAAGTAATGTACGGCAGTATTGATCTAAATACACTAAAAAAAATATATATATTTTGTGAGATCTGCCGCGCCTTCTTCTGCCTGTATACACCCAAAGTTATCACTCCGTTCTTACCCATTTTCAATGGTTACAGGGTATATTAACCGTTCTAGATTAAGGTGAAACACAACTTGTAGTTTTATCATTTTGTTTTTCAATAATATAACTTTAGTTTTAGTATTTTTAAATGCAGTTGTATCATACTTCGAATTAAATATGACTGTGAAAAAAAGCCTTTAAAATATACTTAAAATATTTCTAAAATATCTTACGAAATGCAGCATCACAGACAGAAGCACAGACAGACAGACATGGCTACTATATCGACTCAGCTCATCGCCCTGACAAAGAACAAATATACTTTGTGGGATCTGCCACGCCTCATTCTGACTGTTACATACGTTTATACAAAGTTTTTAACCATTCTTCTTAGCCATTTTCAATATTTTTGTGTTTACATATAAATACAAGCCACAGGGTCTCCTACTGTCGGTTACGTCCGACTGTAGCCTTTCGATGGGTTTTAAATAAGGTTTTAATTAAAATGTTTGGTGCAGATTTTACTTAAATTATTTACAAGCTTATCGGTATTATATTCTGCGTTTATGCATTTATTCCAAGAATTCATTTTATTTATTTAAGATGCATATGTTATTCCAATGCTACAAGTATATAAAGTAATTGCAATCAAAATTAAATTTATTTATTTTTATTTATTGAAGATTATTGCGATATTGGGGAGTTTATACAATTCGACGCATAAACATGGTAATACCGCTTTTTATGAAAAATTAATTATTGCAATGGAATAAAAGTTTGTAATAAATGCAAAGGCTTTTACGCGTTCCACTGCGAGACAACAGGTTGAAATCACGTGTAATTTAATAAGCAAAATTGTTGTAGGTTTTTAGCAGCTGGAGGGCAAATTACGAACAAAGCATAATATAATCCTGTTGGTATTTTTATCCGGCCACGCATTGACTCCGAGTTACTTATCTCATTAGGAATTTATGCCTCGGTCGCGTTAACGCTTGCCACTCGACAATCTGCGGCAGGAAGGGGCAACAAATTTATGAGCACCTTGCGGCAAATTTATGGGAGTCGAAGAGCAAGTGCAACACCAAGAACAACAACAACCGTTGGTATATACGCACACCCACACACACGCACACATAAAATAAAATATGTGTATAAAAATCAGACTTAAATTTACTCAACTGCCGACTATTAACGGCACAATCGCCGCTGGCCATGGCTTTACGCCACTTCACAATTTTAATTTATGTATTTGCGAGTTTATTAGGGTGGTCCTCACTACCTATGCTAAGTATATACATATATATATATATTTTTTTATCCATGCCTGCCGGCAATATGGTATGTGTGTATGTGTGTATGTATGTCAGTAGTGGCTATATTTGTGTACCATGTTGTGTACTCTTAATTGTTGCATGTAAATTGAAGCTTTTGTTTACTGCTTTTGTACTATATTCTTTGTGCTCTTTTTAATCCGAATTCATGCCGCCCTGCCCCTGTCCCTGTCCCTGCCACCTACCACCATGTATTTCGCGTTTTTATGGCCAAAGTGTTTACAGTAGGAGCATGTGCAATTTAAATATTTATCTACGGGCTCTCGGTTTATAGTAGTTGCTATTAACTTCATTATGCCATCCACTTAAATAACTGCTCAATTGCCTGCAAAGAAGAACCCCACTTGAATGGAACCCAACAAAGAAAGTAAAACAGTAATTTTCTTTCAACAAATTCGAGTTTCAGTTTAATTTAGACTCATGTCTATAATACAATCAATAATTATAGAACAAGTCGAAAGATTACAATCGAACATTTTTAGTTCCCTATACCCATTGAATTGTATGTAACAGGATGACTTCACAATGTACATACACTGCGCGTCATCAGGTTAGCACACCCCAATTCTGTATAGTTTTCGTTTATTTCCGCTAAAAATAAAAAGGATAAAATTCTAAAAAAAAAAAATTTGCTATTATGCACACATCAATTTCCAACAAAATAAAATAAAAGTTAAGGTTTCTATATTTTGATATATTTTTATATTAATTATTTTTCAACATCAAGTGAAAATTAAGCAGTTTAAATTAGGTCATCAGGTTAGCACACATCGCGATTTTTTTAATTTTTTGTACGGTTTTGGATAGGAACTTTTTTAGACCCTTTACTTTGAAAAAGTAAAAAGGGTCTATTAATTTAGTGCAAATGACAGCTGTGTGTAACAGGCAGAAGGAAGCGTGGTAGACCCCACAAAGTATATATATTCTGACTCAGGACGACGAGCTGAGTTAATATAGCCATGTCCGTCTGTCCGTCTGTCCGTCTGTCCGTCTGTGTGTCTGTCCGTCTGTCTGTATGAACACCTAGATCTCAGCAACTAAAAGAGATAGAGACACCACCTTTCCGGATTTAGGTAGTCAGCTAATGCAAGCAGATCAAGTTTGTTTCAAACTTTTGATATCTCGCCTCCTTCATCCGCGAATAATCAAAAATCTACACCTACCTCAAAAATCTCGAAAACTATAAACGCCACAGCAGCCACAATAATAGCGCTACAGACTTGTAATTTGGCATGTACGTAGCCTAAGGTATTCTTCACCAATGCTATATGATTATTTATGATTTGAATTAGAAATAGCGAAGATATGCAAGAGACAATCTTTTTCAAATTGCGTATATGTGCCACTGCGGCCACAATAATATAGCTACAAACTTGCCATTTGGCATGTACGTAGCCTACAGAATTATCTGTCGATTTTGTTAATTACATTACAAACGGACAAGAAACAGCGAAGTTATGTAACAGACAATTTTCTTATAAATGTATGTAAGTGCCACTACCGCCACAGTTTAAAAGCTACAGACTTGGGATTTGGTATGTACGCAGCCTATGGCATAATCCAATTATGCTGTGAATTACATTACAAACGGAAAAGAAACAGCGAAGATAGGGCATACAGTTCAGCCACCTAGATCTTGCAGACTATAAGAGCTATATCTACAATTTTTTGGTATTTAGGTTCTCTAATGGAGCAATCAGATCAAGTTTGTGCAGGTTTTTTGATTACTCCTCTCATTCTTCCGCAAACTAAAAAAACAATTTAGCAACAGTTTGCAGTTTAAAAGTATCAGTTTTAAAGCTAAGGACTTAGTATATTGCATGTACGTTGTTTATGACAATCTCCATCGATTCTGTGAATTTCATTACGATCGGATAAGAAACAGCGAAGAAAACACAAAGTAAAGGGTCTCCTACAGTCGGTTGCGCCCGACTGTATCTCCGTCCTTACTGGTTTTTAACTGATATATTAACTTATTTACAACTTTTTGTATAACTTTAAAAGAGATTTGATCCTCTCTTGTTGAGAATTATTTTAAAAATGCGATTGTATAAGTATACAGTATAACCCAATAAGAATTTTGTGAAATTCGAGTCTCCTTTCTGATCAAAATAAGCATAATTGAAATCGTTTTCTGATCATCAAATGATACTGTTGCCGAGAGAATATTTGATCGAATGCTGTTCATTTTCGAATCATAGTTTGATTAAATTCAACTCGTTTTGGAGTCATAATCACATTGCAATCACCGGGATGATCAGTTTTCGATAGATTTTGAGAACATTTTAACTTCTTCTTCGAGTCGCTTAAAATATGAACATTTTTGTAGCCATTTCAACGACTCGAAAAAGACTGACTGTGATTATTGTAAAAATTAACTTCAAAGTGCCGGCTGGGAATGTCGATAAGTGTATAAAAGCGTCGTTCTCAGCAACTACTAGGCTCAGACTTTCTGCAATCTCCCAACAACTCTAACCTCCCCTCACTGTAACTGTTATTCCGATCTGTACTAAATTACAGACCAGTGTTGCCAGTTTAACCTATTTCAGGCTAGATATAGCCTATTTTTAAATGATCTAGCCTATAAAATTTGTAAATAGCCTATAGCCAAATAATCTAACATATTTATTAAAAATATTGTACGGTCCATATATTTTATACCCTGTACCCATTGAAAAATAGGAAATACAAATGTTAATAACTTTGTCATAATGCATTTAACAGGGTGAAGGAGACTTAGTCCAGATCTCGACAAACTATATACAGCCATGGCCATAGAAATAGCACACTTAGAATTGACAACTTTGTCCGATCGATAACTGGCTTGTTATACATCCAAAATTCATAATTTTGGCCTTAAATGATAAGTCTGCGTATTTTATATCAGTTCACAAATATTACTTTTATGTTATGTTTACCGTTTTTTATTTATTTTGTTCGACAGATGCTCAATTTGGCATTGGCCATACTTTTGTAATAGGGGCATCTGAATTCCAATTTTCAGTGGCATTTTCGACTTAAATATTGTTAAATTATTTAGGTATATTATAAAATGTGATTTAATAACTCCAAAATGGGTAGTGGACGGCGAGCCACGGCGTTTCCCGGTTGCGAAGAAGAGTCATTGCTGTTATAATGACATTGTTCCAAGAATTTGGTATCCCAAAATTGATAGGCTAAATTCCTCGTCCCAAAAGATGCAGAAAATTTGTCAACAACTTGAGACTAATACAACCAAACATGCATTAGCTGTCTTAATATTGAAACGACAATTTTGTAACCTGTTTAATTGAATAAAGGCATTAAAATTTGTATAATTTGGTCACATTTTCGTGCATTTTAATATATAACTTGTTTTTTAGCATATTTTTTTTATTTTTGGCCTATTTTAGCCTATTTTTACTGCAAAATCTAGCCTATCTAAGCGCTCAGTACCTGGCAACACTGTTACAGACACACATCCACACACAATGTTACGTAACATTACATTAACATTAGCTCTTGCACATGTTGATGCACATGTATGCGTGTGCAATGCTCGCACACTGTTTGGTTGCTCCCACGCAGCAGAGGCGGATTGGTTAGGTGGCGCTCTCTCTACGGAAAACGCAGATCAACAGACAGCGAGAGCGCAGACTGTTATCACTATAAAAGCTGCTGCATGCAGTTCTGTTAATCAGTGCAGCCACTGCTCTGGAGGATGGCAGACGTGTTGTGGGTGCGCTGGGCTGCTTTGTTTCAAGGCCAAGCAGGCTGAGCTGAACACTATGGAATGCCTGAAATTAGATGGCACGGTACGGAACATTGGATACACCGGAACAATGGCTGGCACGGGACGGGACATTAGGCTTTCAGTGCCGCAGCACAAGAGTGTGGGCGATAGTCAGCGAGTGTTCAGAGTTCATAGTCAAAAAGTGTTCGGCCAGTGAAAGCTCGCCCAACGAGAGATTGTCCAGCGAGAGTTCGGCTAACGAGAGTTGGGTCAACAACAGGTAGGCAATTTAGTTCGATTGGGAAAGTGAGAAGTGCAGCCAATAAAAGTTTGACCATCAGTTGAGTTTGAGTTAAGCAGCAAGAATTCGGCCGGGAAGAGTTTAGGTAGCAAGAGTTAGGCAGCGAAAGTTTGACAACGAGGCCTACTATGGCTTGGATCAGCTAAACTGCGATCAGCCAATAACTGCCTAGTATTTTTATCGATTCAAAATAAACTTGTACGTATGATCTATGTCCGTCTACATTATGAATTTTATTGTTCCAACTCGAATCGTAGCTGGAATGTGTCTGACAAACCAATATTACCAATTTAATGATTACAGCATATAAATATTAAAAATCCCGAAATTCTTCAAAAGATTTTGTGATTTTGTTAGTATTTGAAAATGTTTCTAAAAAATTGACAGTTTTCTTTCTACAAAATTCGAGATCATTCACAAATTTAGAGCACCTTTAAACCCTACAATATACTAACTAAAATACGACACGATGATTCGTATTTATGCCGATGCCTACGTCCCCAAATACCACAGTGGCAAATGGTCCTGGGACAAGAAGGAGGATGCGTTGCACTTTCAGCCTCACAATGATTTGTCCGATGCCAGGGAACGTTACATACAGACCAATGGATTTCAATTCCTACGCACTATAAATCAGGAGGAGGAGATGATATTTCGGCAGCAATTTGTGCGTTCCGAAGCTACCTTCGATACGGATACGGTGGTGATAAACGATGTACGAGATCTGGTATTATTTTTAATGCCAAAAGAGTTTCTCACCTGGAAGTTTCTCAGTTTTATGCATAAGCCCGCTGTTCATAGACTATTGCATGCCCTCATTATATATTTTGAGTATTATCTGCGGATGGTGGAGTTCATTCTGATACGGCGTGATGAGCTGGCCGGAAATATGGCTCAGATTCAGAGCGAGCAGACGAATGAAACGAAACGTATTTTCTCGATATATTTGAGTCAGTACCGGATGCTGGTAGCCCGTAATTACAGTGCCATCATCAAGGGGGAGGGCGACATGGCCGAGTTTTACCACATGAAGGAGATTGTCAATATATCTGCAACCATCAAGGATAAATTGTTCCACGAGCAATTCCTGGCAGTTGCCATACAAATCGTGTGGATAACCTTGCATAGGCGTGCCTACAACGTTATCGAAATGGAAATGAATCGATTGTTTCGGTCGGAGCACTTTGTGATGCAACGCCCCGAGTATCTGAAATTCACTCCGGCGGAGAGGAGTTTGCTTTATGGCCGCAACAATAGGATTGTGAATTATCGTAGTCAGATCTCGCCACTGATACTGGAACTCGAGCACATTCAAGACGAAGATCTGCCCATATTGTGGATTGGGGAGCGCAAGTATCGTGGCACCGACACCCGTATTGTTCAAATGGAACTGGAATATATTGTGCCGGGTCCGCAGTTGTTCATGATCGATGTGACCCACGGCATACTCGGGCATCCAAAGAAATACTATGACACCATTCTGAATTTGGACTGGCCTGCAGTACGTTTTGCCAACTTTTCAATGGAACACGATCCCTATCATATTGTGCGGCAGCCATATCTCAAGATACCCAACCTGGACGAGAGGAAATTGCGTCGCATGTCCAAGAAGTACGATCAATTCTTCAAGGTCTTCCGCATCTATGAGCCGATTAGCCGTCAAATGCTCGAGAAGTGGCATCGTCGGGAGAAGGTTATCAACTTCTTTCGCAGTGGCGGAGTCTTGGACGATATTTATGTACGTTGCGAAAAGGCCAACACCAAATACGGACCTTCTGTGCACCATATCATTACGAAATACTTTAAACTGGTCTCTCGGCTGCGCAAAAATGCTAATCTTACTTCTACCTTCTACGACGATAATATGAGTAGGACCACCACCATCTCCAACAGAAGGGAAAAGAAAGTTTACGGCCAACTAGCTGAGGATCGTTATTTCGAATTAATAGAATAGCGGGGAAATATTTCAATAAATCAAACGAGCATTCCAAAATAATTTATTTTTTCTATTTAAAAAAACACATTTTTTAGTATTCAGTATTTTAGTTCAAAATGTGGTAGCTCAAACGAACTGAGCTGGTTCTTTTTGTATCGGTTCTCAGTGTTTTGTTCATTTTTAGTGCATTTCTGCTCAGTGTTGCACAATGCCTGAAGAACTTGTTGCCCGTGACGCTCCGCCGTATAATCATTTTACGCAAATTGGCGATCCCGTGCTACGGCAGCGTGCCGCAGAAGTTCCGGCGGATCTGATAGACAGCCAAGAGATCAATGACGTTGTGGATCAAATGGTGCAGGTGCTGCGGCACTACGACTGCGTGGGCGTGGCAGCGCCTCAACTGGGCGTATCGCTGCGCATTATCGTAATGGAGTTCCGGGAAGGGAAACGTGAGCTGATACCGCCAGAAACCTACGAGCGGCGACAAATGTCCTCCCTGCCCCTGGCTGTAAGTTACATTTATTTTTTTACTTAAAAATTTGTATATTATATTATTTAACTAGTTCACCTAAATACATAGTCCACTGTTTGTTTCCTACTTCACTATCTAACTTTCTTATCTATCTTTTAGGTGCTTATCAATCCAGAGATCGAGATAATCAGCACTCAGCAGACACAAACACATCCCGAGGGATGCATGAGCGTAAGGGGATTTACTGGCGAAGTGGCTCGATATGATCATGTTAAGGTTAGGGGTGTTGGGAAACTTGGAACACCCGCAGAACTGGAACTTAGGGGATGGAGCGCACGCATAGCCCAACATGAAATGGATCATTTGAATGGCATCATTTACATAGATCGCATGGATGTTTCCAGTTTCTCCTGCCTAACATGGCAGCAGATTAATGCTGCTGGAGGTCGCGCTGTAATACCGTTTGATAAATGATCAAATAAATATTAATGTATTAGCGAAATGTTAAAAATATCACAAGAAAAATCATATGCTGAAATTATTGAGTTAAATTGGTTCGGTTCGTTTTAAAATAATTCTTTTAATGCAAAAATTTAAAGATTCTGTTTGTTAGAAACAAATACTTTATATTAATTTGAATTTCGCAATAATCCCTACATTTGCCAGTGTTGATTGTGAAAAGTTTGGAGTAAATACAATAAACTGAGCACCGAACTATTTGAAATATGCTAGAATTGAATTTGTACGATTTTTATAAATATATATACGATTTTTCCAGTTTTAAATATGATAATTTAAGCATTCAGCAAGATAAATTGACAGCACTGCACATTGTATATAAATAAAAATAAATAATTTAAATTTGGCGCCGAACTCACATCTGTTGCGCAGTTGTGCAACACTGAACCGTCAATATATCGCAAGGCCCAGCAATCGATAAATTTGGAAGCCCTGAAAAACCAAAACGGGCATATTAGTTAACTTTTTAAAAGAAATTATATAAAATCTCTTTACTTTATTAAAAATAAATACCATAGACTTGAGTAGAATTCAAAATCAATTAACAATTTAATGGAATATTATATGAACAAGTGGTTGTGTGTTTGAATACAGGGTATTTGGCAGCGTACCCACAATTGTTGCGATTGTTACGATAATAAGCCGGCCAGAAATTGGAAATTCATGACAGAAATGTTGCTAAGAATACACAGACTATGCAGCTATGCAGGACAGCAGCGCAGCCTAAGCAGCAGCGCCGTAGCCTCCCAATCCTTCAGGAAATGGTACCAACAACTATGGAGCATGGAGCGCACCAATCTGCCGCCCTACAATCACTTCACGCAGATCGGGGATCCCGTGCTGAGGGAGCGGGCGGCGGAGGTGCCCGCCGACTGCGTGGCCAGCAAGGAAGTAGGCGCCGTTGTGGATCAGATGGTGAAGGTGCTGCGCAGGTTCGACTGCGTGGGCATCGCAGCGCCTCAAATAGGCGTCTCCCTGCGCATCATCGCCATGGAGTTCAACCGTAGCATCAAAAAGGAGCTGTCCGAGGCGACCTACCAGGCGCGGCAGATGTCCGAGCTGCCACTGACCGTAAGTGTTGCCTGTAGGCATATATGTATCTGAAGTATTTTATATACATTGCTGTTTCAGGTGATTATCAATCCCCGCTTGACCGTCACTGACTACGCCAAGCTCAAACATCCGGAGGGCTGCATGAGCGTGCGCGGCTTCTCGGCGGACGTGGAGCGGCATGCGGCCGTCAAGCTGTCCGGCCTGGACAGACAGGGCGCGGAGCTGCAGCTGGATTTGAGCGGCTGGAACGCTCGGATTGCGCAGCACGAGCTGGATCACCTGGATGGCAAGCTGTATACGGATCTGATGGATCGCTCGACCTTCATGTGCACCTGCTGGGAGACGGTGAACACGAAATCGGGGCGTGTCGAGATACCATTTTATAAATAATTTCAGACGTTCATTGTTTGGCTTGTAATTTACACGAAAATGTATTTGTTAACAACATTTGTGGCTCAGATCGAGCAGCTGATCCGCCGCAATAACGTACGTCTTCAGTTGATGATTGGCTGCGCCCAGCGCCGACTTGGCCTTGAAGTACTCGGGACTGTCCCACAGGTCACGCTTGTCCATCATGTACGTGAACAGCTCCTGGTATTCCCGCAGCAGAAGCGTATGCGTTCTGGCCACCTTGCGACGCAGCTCCTCAATGCCCCCTGCCAGCCCATCCCGAGCTGCGCCTGTCGATGCCTTCATCTGCTCCACTGTGCTGGCCGCCACCTGGACTCCGTCCTTGGACAGCATGCGCAGGCTTATGCGCTGGCTCTGCCAGTCGTCCCACTGCAGCTGCAGACACTTGCCCAGATAGTTGAGCACCGCCGTGCGCAGTATGAATTGCCTGATCCCGGGATGGGCTATATCGCGTGCACGTGCTCGGAACATGCCGTACAACCGTTGCCGTTGTGCTCCTAAATGTTGCAATCTAAAAAATAAATTATACATAGCATGCATCGTATACTAGGTATGCTGAATGTGGGAATGCCAACGCAAATGTTACGTGATCTCAAGGGATTTAGCAGATCCGCCGTTGCATGCGCATCTCCCGGGAAGTTGGCGATATTGTTGCATATGAAGGGAGAATAAGTTGAGTGCTAAGGCAAGCTTTGGTCCATGGCTTGGACATAATTATGGATGAGTATCAAGCGGGATTATTTTATTCCCCAACTCATGGCACAATTTCTCTTACAAATGAGGGTTTCGTGAAGCAGCAGCGTAACACGCTCTAATGGAAGTACTCCCAGCAGGCCAAATCCGATGCCAGCATGGGTTTTAAGGCTCCGGAGGAAGGCAACAATCCGAAAATCTGAAATTACCAAGTACCACCAAAATCGTATCCATTTATGCTGTGCGTCGAAGATATCTGCTATAGCTTTTCTTACTCACCCACCAACTGTATCTTTGCAACAGCATCTTGAATTTAAAGATGAACAAATTCTCAAAGAAAATGCGCATTGCAGTCTGTCCAAAATGCAGAGTTTAATTTTATTTCGTAGCATTTTCAAACTGGTGTTAACACTTACAAATTGCTCAAAATTTCAGTTACAACTCAACGATTTCTATACAATACTTTTAGGTGGATTGCTCAAATTCACTTTATATAGAAACTTGTTAATTCCTTTATAATATTAAAAATATTGAAAAAATACAATAATTATTTCTCTTCACAGAAAGTTTATAATTTCTGCAGTTTTTAAAAACAAAAAACAAAATTTTAGATTGATTTAAAGTTGAATGTAGGTTTACTGCATACAAAAGCAACAAAGCCCAATTATAATTTAATTGAAAATATATGTATACTTATAAGTGATGTTAAAATACCAATCTACTGATTTTTTTTTTTTTTTTTTGTGAAAATATAAAAATTTTTATTATACTATATTTTATGGTATACTATTACTGTTATGTGTAGTAATTTGCACCATAGTGATGTGTAATATTTCAATTTATATATACAATTGTATATATTTACTCCTAAAGAATAGGGTTTTTAACCAATCTACTGATAGATTGGATTAGCGAATGTTACGGGCCATAAATCACGCAATTCTCTATGTAAAATACCCATTAAATTTGTTTTATTTTCCTTAAATATATTAGGTATTTTGTTTTTTTAATGAACTATGCGAAAATGAAATCAACTACTTAATTACCAAAGTGCTACTGTTTCCTCTCAACTTGCCAGAATTCTAGTATACCCCTATACTATTTTAAATATGCTCAATAGTAAAGAACACCCCAAGCTCTCATAAAATAACGTTTTTATGCCCACTGTTATCATAGACATTTTGCTTGCAAGCAGATTGCTGCCGGTGTCTTATGAACAGCTCCAAGATTATATAAATAAAGAGCTATAGTTTTCTTTCAATTTGTGAATGTATACAAAAATTTAAAATATAGAGGTAGTCAAAATTATTTACACAAATGGCACTGATAAGTATCAGTTCACATGCTTCTCTTTTTCGCATAAGAACAGATATTTTTTCATTCCTTTTGCATTCGCTTAGATCGGACTATCCAAAAACCAAAGTTTTTTTGCATTTCACCACTCACAACAACAACACGATTCTCCGAAAGTGAGGCACCAAAATCCCAATTGTGTAAATAATTTTTACTACCTCTGTATATATGTGAATAAATAAATAATGTCAAATATGCTCATAAGTAAAAACACCCCAAATTCTCTGGTAAAATGTCGTTTTAATGCTCAATTGTAACATAATCATATTAATTGCAAACATTGGTACTCCCGATATATGGCAGATACTACAGTTATTGGCACACTGTGGCGGGCAGAGCGATTTGTTGATGCAACAATTGGCACACTGTGCCCCGGAAATTGCGCAGAGACTTGTCCTGCAGCTGCTGATTGAATACCTGTTGACGGCAGGTGCGAATGGAAATGGGAATGGGAATGGGGAAACCAGTTAATGCCGAGTCGCAGGCGGACAGTCTGGGACTTACGTGATTGTAGACAATGGTGGGCACAAAGCTGGGACGGTAGCGATTCGTGATGGCCTCGGCCTCCAGCTGCAGCTTGGTGCCCGTCTGCGTGTCCATGCAGTGCTGTACGTCCGTCAATATACCCGCTTGGCTGGCACACTGAATCAATGCGAGTGGTCGTTAAGTGTTAGGGCAAATTGTGGCTTTCACCGCAGCGCTCACCTTGTCGGCATTTGCATAATCCGAGGCAAACATTTGGCAAACCACGAATTTCACCTGCGCCGCCTGATCTGATGAGCTGCTGATGACGCAGCTCTGGAGGCGATTGCCCTCGCACTCGGCGGGTCCATGCTGGCAGTGGAAGAGGGCGCCGTTCTGCTCCGACTGTTTGTAATGGGATTATGGGATTATATGGAGAATAGAGAATATAGGCACTTTGGTATTTACCGCCGATTTGCCAAATGGCACCAGATGGATGTCAATGTAGTTTCCAAGTTCCTCGTGCACTGGGCCCAGTTGACGCATAAAGCTTCGGCTGTCCGGACAGAGCGACTCGTACAGCAGCGTTATGTGCAGCTATAGGAATTACAGGGTATTTATTTGACTCCCCACATTGCAGTCAGAGCCACGCCTACCTTTGCATCCTGACGCTTCTCTCGTGATTTCAGCTCAGCCATGCTGAAGCTGAGCATGCACAAAATGCACCAGGCAGTGACAAGTTTAAACATATTTCGACCGCTTTCCAATAGCTATGCGAATCGATTGTGTGCGACCTTCGTTGCAGCTTGTTCAGCGACCCTAAGAATGAAACCTTCTCCGAATGCCAAGCCCAAGCCCAAGCTTATGCGACCGTTCCATACGAATTTAGCTGAACAACTGAACGCATTATCACATTTTGGGCTTTATTTGGACGGACAGTTCGCACATATGGCATGTTATGTGTCTCTGCCTCTACATATGCCCAGCATTCTCTCTCTTGTAAGCCGGTTTTGTGTTTAATATTTTAGTTTCGGTTTATTGCTTTTTTATCTTTTTGGCAGCTTGTTTTTTTTTGTTTTTGTTGTATTTCTCACAAAAACCAATACTTGGTTAACTGTAACAATGCAGCGACTAGTTTTTCAATCTCACTGTTTTTCGCACTGTTTTACTTTGTGTGGACAAGAACAAAAGTGTTTATCAGTTTTGTATAATGGGCATAAAGAAACCTATATTTGCATAAGTTTGTACATACATAATACTTTTGTTGAAATACAATAACTCTGTAAGGTTTCAATTTACTTTTTAGCACAATTAATTAAAATATACTTTTACTATTCATTGTGTTGTTAAGGTACAATCTTATGTTGTACGGATTCTTCACTTCATAAAAAAATTATTATGAGAACGAACTGAATAGGTTTATCTTAAGTTTATTGCACTATATAAACGTTTGTTAAAGGTATAGAATTCTATGCTAAAAATCGCAATGAAATTGTCTCATGGTCCCTCCTAGTAATAAGTATTTATGGTCCAATGAATAAAAATCTTAAGACAATTTATTTCATCTCATTGTTTATTCATCTGGTATGAAATTAAAATACAAATATTATTTCACAAATTTAATTATTTAATTGGTTTCAAGTTTCTTTTGCCTGAATGTAAATAGTCCTTTATTTCCTTTTTTGCAACATCGCTTGTTCAGTTTTAGGGTAGATTTTATACAACTTTCTAGAAACAATTTTGAAAATTCCACAACAAACAATTTTAATTTTATGTAATTCGCATTCACCAATATTTAGTTTTTAGCTTCAGAAAATTATGCTTGAATTTAAACACGATCTTCTTCTGTCGGTTGCGTTCGACTGAATTTTTTCCGCTGCTCATAGTGTAGTTCAAAGTAAAATAGAATCGGGCAAAGTGCTCAATTATATTACATTTAAGAACACCTAATGGAATTTATGCTAACTTCATGCATTGTTGAACTAAAAACTATCTTAGGAACGTGCTAAGTAGAGCAAGCCAAATTTATAGATCTCCGAGTATTCTCATGTACTACTACCGTGCCAAAACATGGGATTTTAAAGTCAGCGTAAAATTAACAATTAGCAACTAAAAAGTGCAAGTTTACATGAAATTGATCCACTTCTTAAGAGTATGTATTATTATTATAATTATTGTTATTATATGCACCTAATCTTAGATCTTACAAACAAATTATATTGAACATGTCCCATTGCAAATTCACAATTCATTACAGTTTATTGAAATGCACATTTATACTATGTTTAATTTGATTTTTCACATCCCATTAAAGAAAGTGCCTTCTCCGTTGTGTTTCCTGCTTTTAGAGCATCGCACTGCATTTTCTTTATCATGCTTTCAAGCTCTTTGTAAGCTGTGACGCTTTTATCCTAATATTGAAGAAATGTTTGAATGATAGTGAATTGATTTTGACTCATTTTACTTACAATATCGAAATATACAGCAGGGAGTGTGACAAAGTTTCGATAAGCAGTTAAAACTGCTGCTTGCTCCAAATAGGCAAAGCCCTCCCTTTTTCTCGCGCATCTTAATAAGTTTTTTTTGTCGGGAAAATCGGTGCTGCATTTTAATCTTTTATTCATTTCACTTTTGGAACCCGGTATTTTGCAAACGATGAAATTGATTTGCTCCATTTTAGTTAAAGACGAGTGAAGGACACAATTATGTAGTCGATTCGTAAAGCATTCCATTGGACCTCCTGGACATCCGTATGTGTGGGTAATCCGCTGAAATGCATTTTCTTTGTTTAACTAATATGAAACCATTATTTTACAATTCACTTACATTCGTAAAGCCATAGGGAACTAGAGTTACATTCAAGCAGTTTTCATAGGTTTGGTAGATTGGCCAGAACTTCTCGAAGAAATCGTAACATAGCTTATTGAAAGACTCATAAAGTATGGTCACCGGCAAGGGCTGAAACGATTTTATTGACCTTAAATTAACGTGGGTTAAAATTAATGTTAATTACCTTTTCACTTGGCGGACATTCGGTGCCATCGGAAACTTGCCAAATTGCTACTAGTATCAGAACTACACAAATAATAAACGTTTTCATAATACTTCTTGCAGAATAGCTCAGAAACTGTTCTATAAACCTGAATGGCGTACACTATTTAAGCAAACCATTTAAATTAACTTTAATTTGCGTTTAAAAGCATTTTAATTAGTGATTTGCTACGCTGGATTACGATAAGCGTAAGCTAGCTTTTATATTCTTGCAGAATAGCTCAGTAACTCTTCTGTACATTTTAATGGCAAACACTATTTAAATAAACTTTTATTTGCGTTAAAAATTCCAAAATTCCTGCGATTTGCTGTGCTCGATTGAGTTGAGCGCAACAGTTTAAAAGTGAAGTTAAACAGCAACTAGCTTTTGCATGCCATGCTCGGCACTTGCGCAATATCGACCAGCCACCACAATTTATCAACGACCGCTTATCGTTCGACTGCCGATAACTCGCAATAAGTTGTATTTCGATAGAGCCCAGCCTTATTTTTATTAACAAAAACAAAGTTGAAACGCGAAAAAATGAAGAAAAAGGTAATAATATTGGCCTAAATGCAGTTTGCAAGCGTGTGTAATTACTCTTCACCTCCCGCATTCTCCGCAGGTGCTGTTGATGGGCAAGAGCGGGTCCGGCAAGACCAGCATGCGCTCCATCATATTTGCCAACTATATTGCTCGCGATACTACGCGTCTAGGAGCAACAAGTAAGCATTAGAATAGTTGCTGCGTCTATAACTATATTGGACTGATTGGCACGGTATTTGCAGTTGATGTGGAGCACTCGCACGTGCGCTTCCTGGGCAATCTGGTGCTGAATCTGTGGGACTGCGGGGGGCAGGAGGGCTTCATGAAACAGTATTTTATACAGCAGCGGGACAACATATTTCGCAATGTCGAGGTTCTGATCTATGTGTTCGATGTGGAGAGCCAGGAAATGGAGCGGGACGTGCACTACTATCAGAGCTGTCTCGAAGCCCTGCTGCAGAACTCGCCGGATGCGAAAATCTTTTGCCTGGTGCACAAAATGGATTTGGTGGCCGAGGAGCATCGCGAGAATGTCTTCAAGGAGCGGGAGGAGGATCTCATACGCCTGTCCAAGCCCGGCAACGTGACGTGCTTCCGAACGAGCATCTGGGATGAGACGCTCTACAAGTGAGCATCGCTTGTGTTTGCCCATTTCCCCTAATCTAATCCTCTGATCTGCACAGAGCTTGGTCCTCGATTGTCACCATGCTGATTCCCAATGTGGCTGCGCTGGAGAACTCGCTGACCCACTTTGCCAATGTGATTGAGGCCGACGAGGTGCTGCTATTCGAGAAGGCCACGTTTCTGGTCATCTCGCACTGCCAGAGCAAGAAGAATCGGGACTCGCATCGTTTCGAGAAAGTCTCCAACATCATTAAACAGTTCAAGCTAAGCTGCTCCAAGCTGGGCGCCAAGTTCCAGTCCATGGAGGTGCGCAACAGCGCATTTGCCGCCTTCATCGACACCTTCACTAGCAACACCTACGTCATGGTGGTCATGTCCGATCCCAACCTGCCTTCGGAGGCGACCCTGGTGAACATCCGGAATGCGCGCAAGTACTTCGAGGAGCTGGAGAATCCCAATAACATTGCCATGAGCCATCACAATCATAAGTACCACTGATGGGCTCCGTCTGTCGTTAAGTTTTGTCATTTTCTGTTGCCTTTTACGTTTCCGTTTCCGTTTCCGTTTGTGTTAATCTGTTTGTTTTCCGTTAAGAACGACAGACGGTTTCTTGTTGCACATCGAAGCGCTGGATGCGCCTTACAAGTCATAATGCTTCCCCCAACACCTACAAATAACCACATACTATAGCCAACATCTCCATGAGAATCATTAGAGGATGAACGTTGATTTTTCCTACATTTATAAGAATGCTTTAAGGTTTAAAGTCCTAGCTAGTAAGTTTATATACAAACAAAATAAACACAATATACATGTAAATACAAACATCTCTAAACGTAAAACATATTTGTAGATAAATGCCACATCTGATACGACTATTGTACTACACTATAAACACTTTGCATAAGGCCCAACATCTCGGCTGTTGCTCATATCACAGACACAAATATCCAAAGGCAGCGACGGTTCAGTCTACGAGTAGAAACGCCTGACTTCAGCGGACAGCTTCTCCACGGTGGACTCGTCGACGGGAATGAAGCGCTTGGAGCCGCGACTGAAGTAGTATATATCGCCAGTATAGATGTCGAACCAGAGCGCGTGTATGTGCAGATCGTGCGACTCCAGGCGCGACTTGAGGAAGCCGTAGGAGGCAATGTTCGACATTTGCTGCAGCGTGTTGATCTGCGACAGCTTGTCCTCCACCGCAAACTGGTTCTCCTGGTCAATGTACGCCACAAAGCGACGCAGCGGCGTCTCCGACGAGAATATCAGCGGATCCTGCATGCCTGCATCGATCCACTCCTGGAACTTGTCCAGGCTGGTGTTGGCATGGGTGCACAGCCAGGAGCGCAGCGGGGACAGTCGTCGGTTCAGCTGAAAGATCAAGGGTTCAGTTAATACGGAAGCGAACCCAAAAGCAACAAGTAAAACCTTTGATGCAAATTCCGGATCTCGCAGCTGGTACAGCAGATTCATCGCCTTGCAGTCGCTGTGCCCACACACGATTATATGCCGGATGTCGTTGACGACGCAGCCCAGCTCCAGAGCCGCCGGCTCACAGCTGAAGTACTCGTCCTGGAAGTGCTGGGCGTGTGGAATCAGATTGCCAGCATTACGCACTAACGATGGGAACAGCAACAGATGTCGGACTCTATATTAGTTTTGTTGTTTATCGAACTCACCCACAAACATGTCGCCCACGTGCGTGTCCGTATATCTCGTGGGTATCATGCGACTGTCCATGCAGGTGAAAAACACGGCCTTGGGCTGATAACGTAAAGGTTTAACATTAGAATTGATATTGTTTGTGCAGATGCTAACACTACAACAATTGCTGTGTTATGACACACTTGGCGCAGTGCCAAATTGCTAAATGGACTGGCCCTTGCCGCCAGTCGGGGTTCAGGGGCGTTCAATATTATGGCAAATGCGTCAAAGATGGCCAGAATAGGAAGTATACGCCTACGCCCATGGGTCAGCTGGGGTAGCAACAGCTCATCGTAGAAGATAAGAAAGTGTTTTTTTTGTACCAAATGGGGGCACAACATAAACATAAATACTATATAGGTATGCCATATTTTTACAATTTACTAAAGTTAATAAAGTTGTTAATATGAAATTAAATCAATTTTTTGTTGGAACCGGGATAGGATTTTGTTTCCAGTTCGGTTTAATATCTGGTTCAGAGGACATGTTCGGAATTTAAGGTTGAAGCCCCAGTTAAATAGCTGATTTCTACGAACACAAATATGCCCTATCAAAGAAATAGGTTCAAATGCTGAACCACTTCCCCAAATGTTGAACCGGTTTGTTCAATTAAAAGCTATTTTGATATAAGAATTTACAAAATCAAACCAAGTTTAATTTCTGGTTAGGGTGGGTATGAGGTTCAGATGACAACATCTTCGAAATTCAAAGTGGCAGCTCTAGTTTAATAGTCAATTTCCACGAGCACAAATGTGCGCAATCAGCCAAATAACGAACCATTTCATCCAAATGTTGAATTGGTTCATAAAAAAAGGTTCTTGGATGATATATGTAAGTTTCCGTCGCTGCCGCTCGTGGAAATGTCAAATGAGCGTCATTCGAAATGATGCAAAATGAGCTCACATTTTGCTCACAAATATTGGAATTCCAGCCTCGATCCGGTTTGGTTTCAATACATTTTTAGGCAAGTTAAAATCAAGCACAAATTTGTGCAATTTGAGCGGCAATTAGATGAATAATAAAGCAACAATTTTTTGAAAAGTTACAGCAATCATTTAGAGTTTAGTTAAAAATAATAAAATCGCACTTCAGTTACCCCAACCGGTTAGCCTTTGACTGTAGTTTGTTGTTTGTTTACCAAAATAAAATGGCAAAAACAGCAACAAGACGCTGAGAGCCTACAAGAGCGCCAATTGAGGCTTTGAAGTCTAGAAAAGCGTTGGGAGACAAAAGAGAGTGAGAGTGATGAGTTAACCGAGAGAGGGAGAGAGGAAGAGAGGGAGAGTGTCTGGCCTGGACAGTCATTAAAAAACTGTGATAATGAGCGACCACAACAACAACAATAAATTGACACAAGGTAAAAGCATGTTTCAGCAATTCGTTGCCTTAAAAAACACATTCTAAAAGTTTGCTCAACTCAATAAAAAAATCAAGAATAAATACATATATTACATATGATATGTATGAGGTGCTCGCGACCTTTGAATGTAACTGCTATGCCCCTCACCTCCGGACTGTCGCGCACTTTCTGAAACTCTTTGACCATTTGCTCCCGTGTCGTATTGCGATAACGCATAATTCCCCTCAGTATACGCTCCATGTCTGTCGCTCTGAGATAACTTTGTTGTTAGTTTATTTTTAGTTCGTATATTTTGGCAATTTTATTGGACGCACTTTAAACTATTGCAATCGCGTGGAATCTATAAAAACAATTACGAACACGCGCCCGCCTCGCTCCAACCAAAACTGAATGTGGTTTCGTTTCTGGCAAGCATTTGAAATCAAATTGTTGCTTCCAAAACATATACGCGAGAGACACTGAGCGGAGCGGCATTGAGCATTTAACGCTCAGAGAGCGACGAGCGGCGAGTGGCGAGAGAAAAAGCTGCTCCCACAGAAAATGCCCATGCTACACTGGAGCCTATCGTGGGCGCGCCTACAGTGGAACGCATGCTATGTAAAATTGGAAAATTGAAAATAATAAAAACATTATTATTTAACGGAATTCAAGTTAAATATAAAACTAATAAATAATAAAAATAATATTATGTTAATAATAGTTTCCTAATGTTTGCAATTTATTTGCCTTTAAAATATTTGTTTATTTTAGTTTCGGTTATAGTAAAATTGCACATTATATTTTATTATTTAAATTCAATTTTTTATTTTGCCCATAAATCAAATTCAACTGAGTTTAACTGAAAACTAACTTCAAATTAGTCAATACTTTTGTTACTTAATTCAATGATTTGTGGAAGATACATATATTAAATCCTAGATATCAGGATGAGATTTGTTAGTTATGATGTTACTTGTTTTAAGATGTAAATATTATTTAGGAATTCTAATTTTCGTTGCTTGGAAAAATGAATAATTAAATTAAGGACCAAAAATGTAGATGCAGAAATCTAGTTTTCCCTATTTTAAAACTTTTTAATTTGAGTGAAATTAATGATGATGTAATAAAAACGGAAATAATTCGTTACATCAATAACAATTTAAATGTCGTAAGAATACACTTTTGCACCACAGTGCAACTCGTCTTCGACTCTCGCACGTGCTTCGTCTAGCCCGCGCTCTCGCAGAGCGTAACTCCACGTTTTGCAAGGCCTTCAGTTGGGGGCTCGCATTCGGTTGATGACGTCGAAGATTCCAAAAAGAACACTCCTTAACTGGGCCAATGTTGAGGTAATTTCTAGTTTCTCCCGCTCTCCTTTGCCTCTCAGCGTAGTCGTTTTATTTGCATTGTCAACTGATATTGAGAGCGTTGTGTGCGTATCAATTGCATAATTGAATTGAGCAGAGGCAGCAGAACAGTAGCTAGTAGCAATTTCCAGACGGAATACACCCAGATAGACTACGCTGACCGGAACCTTATCAGCAGCGCTGCGGCAGATAGCCGTCATGTGTTTGTTGTTACTTTTATTATGGCTTCATTTCCTTATTGTTGTTGTTGTCTGTAATTACAGTTAATGAAATATTCGGAAAATACTATACATCTGCTCGACAAGGTTAAACAGATTCAAGCCACAATCAGTCGGGAAATCACAGAAATTGCAAGAATGTACAAATTATTAAATATTTCTACAAAGATCAAGTTTAAGCTTAATCTTTTTAGATTAAATTGATTTGAATGCAATTAAAATAATTTTATTTATTGTAATACAGTAGAATCCGGTTATAACGACGCCGCTTATAGCGTCCGTCCGGTTATTGCGACGAAAACTCAATGGTTTGGTTGGTCCCCATACAAACTTATATGAAACGGCCTCCGCTTATAACGTCTCCGCTTTTAGCGACAAACCGCTTATAACGACGAGATTTTTCACAATTCAACCGGATATTGCGACGTGCCGAACAAAAAAAAAACTTTAAAGAGGAAAATTTGATTTATTTAACAATGCTAAAGGAAGCAAACAAAATCATGGAATTTGTGTTTTTTCAATACGAAAAAGAAACAAAATTTTGGATTTTGTCTTCCGGATATAACGACGTAAAATCGTCGTTCCCTTGAAAGTCGCTATAACCGGATTCTACTGTATTAAATTTTTTGTTTTGATTAAAAAATTAATTTGTTTTATTTTAAAACCTATTACGAACATGGCATCCATAAAATTAAAAAAAAAATTGTTTTTTGCTCCTTTCGGATAGTGCGTCCTCCGGATATAACGACGTAAAATCGTCGGTCCCTTGAATGTCGCTATAACCGGATTCTACTGTATGTATAAATTTAATTTTATTAAATTTACTGCTTTCAATATCTACAGATATTAACGTCTTCTATAGTTCTATACATACTATACATACTACTATACATACTCGATTAATTAAGCATACTAAAATACATTTACATTAAAGTATTCAACTGTTATTCCAAAAATAAAATTTTAGTTTAATTGCACATAGCAGATGATGACATAATTAATCTTTTGTTTTAATATTTACACACCGATATTTTCTGCATTAATAGGTAAAGATAAGATAATAAAGAGATGTTCACATAAGTAAAAACCGTTTATTCAGCAGCTAATTCTATATTGTAACACTGTTATCTGGGATAAAACATATATATATATATATATATATAATATATATATATATATATATATATATATATATATAATATGAATGTATTTTAAGACAAATTTGTATTGCCTACTTTTAGGCATATAAAAAACTGCTGCTAGAGCTTGGTCGTGAAGAGAGTATGCGGCTTAATGATCATTTGGACGCAAATAGGCGGCCCTTTCAAGTGAGTATGCGAGTGAATATGACTTTGGGCCATGAGTAAGTAATGCCTTGAATCAATGTCGTTTCCAGGAAACGAGCATCGCATTATTCATTAACCATTTAAAACATTTCTCAGGCAGCTCTTTGGCGTGGAAATGTGGGTCACACACCTGTAAGCCAGAGCAAGAGCAAGAGCAAAAGCTGAAGCAAGAGAAATGGTATGAGAAATAAGATGCGACGCACTCACACTGTCCCAGTGCAAATATTATGAAATTCCCCCGTAACAGAACCAACAAGAAAGCCAACAAAAGTTGGAGTTGTTGCCGTGGGGCGCCCACCAAATAATGGAGAACTGAACTGAGCGAAAGAAGCTGGAGAAGAACAGAAGAAGCCACAACAGCCAACAACAATGGACACATTAACCATTTCACCATTTCGGTTGGGTAGGCGAGGCGGGGCGAGGCCCAAGCAGATTCACTCTTGATGATTATAAAGTTTTGTTGTTTTGGGGGCACTCGAATCGTCTGTTTTGCTTTCCTTTCATTATTGAGCGGCGGCAAAATATTGGTTAAGCAAGCAAAAACAATGAAAACGAAAGAAGAAATTAAGCTAAAAAGTAAGTTTGTAAAGAAAATAAAGAAAAAGATGAAGAGGAATGAAGAAAACGAATGAAAAAAAACCGCAGCGTGACCAACAAATGACGATGACGATGGAGCCAAACCAGCATCTGCATCTTTTTGAGAAAATCACGATTATGATGATGATCAGGCGGGCAGAACGCTTACATTCCAGTTAAAGCTCATTACGATTGCCATCAAGTGGAATCATCTGCAACTTCATTATCGTCGTCATTACATGAAGCAGCGTGGGTACGATATAACGAAACAGAATCGCCTGCATGACAATGATTACCCCTACCAAACCAACAAACTGAAACTGAAACGAATGCGATCCGCAGAATTTCCATCGCAAGTGGGAATGGAGCCGAAACTGCTTTTAAGAATTTGGGCCAAAGCAGCGTACATAAACAAAACTTGGCTGATGATGATGGTTACTTAACAATGTTAAACAACAAATGCCACATACATACAGACATGCCTATATGCATATAGGTGTCTGTATGTACCATATAGTCTTGGGTGTAGGTGTTTGCGGAATAATGAGTCCAATTGTGACCGAGAAAAGTAAGAGCCGGAGCGTGAATGAAAGGGGAAACCGAACAGTTGCAGGTGCGTGGGGACTTAACGATTGAGTCAGCAAGTGCAAACTGTAATTAGCAAAGGACGAATTATAATTCTGAGAGCTAAATTAAAGATTGATGTAAGGAATTTATTAATAAGGAAAAGCTTTAAGGCATTACAAAAATTATAATTAAATACAGTCATTATAAAATAATGTTGCTACTATGTATTTATTCGGCTAGCAAGTCTATTATGACATATTTTTTAAAGAACTAAGTTTTCTTTTCTTTTAATCTTAGCATTTCAGCGACGCCCTCGGGACAAGTTGCGGCAGCCATTAGACGATCGATATCCGCATAGCGCTCCCTGTTGTAATTGGCCGTGTGGGTTGTCCAGTGTTTTCGCACCTGCTTCCAGTGAGCCTTGTTCGCCTCCAACAGCTGCTCCCTTCCGAACAAGTTACGACCTTGCGGCTGTAGCAGGGGTGGAGGGATCCTCGGTATATCCGTTGGGCGGGCCGGGGGGAATTGGGTGATCACGTTCTGCTCGCCCATGGCACACCTTGCAAGGATCTCCTCGACATTTTCCTCCGTCACAATGCCTTCGGGTCTTGGCACATACTCAGGACTTGGCAGATATTTGCCCATCGCAGCACGACAAATGGAATACAGCGACGATGTAACGTTGACTTCGGAATTTCCCAAGTTCTGTTCAAATGGGTCCAAAAAGATGTCGATCTGCGATTCGTCAATCGACTGATCCGCTGCATCAGCTGAAGCCCCTTCGCTGTAGCTATTATCTTGTTCTTCAGGTTCTTCTTTGACTATGGATGGAACCGCATGGGTTGCCAGGAGAGACATGTCCTGTGACTCCTTGCGTTTTTGATTTTGCTGCCCCTCGCCTTCGAAAAAACCCGGCATAGCCGACAAAGAAAGTGGATCCAACTCAAGCAAACAAGCAGTTGCAACACGTTGCGATTTCCTTGATGTGCATTTATTGTTAAAACAATTATAAATAACAATTTTAGAGCTTACCTGGACATGTTCTCAGACATTACTAACTTTCTGTTTACGTGTTTTTTGGCTTATTAAGTCAGAGTGAATTACAACTATTTGACAACTGCTACGTAGATTTAAATGAACTGTTGTATTTCAATTAATCGAAAGTTGGGCATTGTTTAATAGCTAACGTTATCTATATATTGACAAATATGCTACTGAAAATAAATACGATGAATATCGTATGTACTTGCAACTATTCTGCAATCGGAAGATATTATTATTTATTGGTGTTTTGTTATTGCCCTTTTTTCACAAACAACATGTCAACGCCCAAATTAAAATTAAAATGATCAATATGTCATTGTAATTGCTTATAACAAAAAATATTTTAAATTATTTTATGAAAATGTATAAAATATACAAAACGCAGCAACAAAGCTTCTTAATTTTTGCCTGTACCATGGCCACGCTGCCTGAGAGCGAGCGAGGCAAAGCCCGCAATATTATTTCTTTAATATCTTTGATGTTTTTAACAATCCGATATCAATATGCTTTTAGGATAGTTTAATATAATGGTACAGAGTATATATATTCTAAAAAACAACCATCTATATTTAATATCAATTTGTGTTGTTGGGTTTTAATTGATTGTTAAAGGCATCGCGGAATTCAAAATTTGAAATAAACGATCTGCGTATCGTATGCACCTATCCTCATTCCGGATGGTTGCTCTAGCTATTATTGTTTCCGATATCTTCGTGTTAAATAAGACTTATAGTAGTTATACATATCTGATAAAAGATATAGTTTCAACTTGTTTACGACTTTGGTGTAATTAATATTGCTTCTCAATTTCTCTTAGACTGTACTTTTTGGCTTAAACATAAAATTACTCAAAAAATCCTGATAATAGCAGTTGATAGGCTGTAGTACTAAAATTATCCATTTTCAATTGATAGAGGAAAACCCTGATTTGAATTTATGCGCAGATCTGTACATAAACATTTCGTTGGGTATTCTGCTGTCCATGTAATGTTCCCAGCTCATAACTAACGCTAGAAACTAAATTGCTGAAATGATGTCATTGTAAGTATTTTTTGGCCAACTTATTGGGCTTTCCTAAGCATAATTTATATGGGTGTTACTGCTGCTGCTGCTGCTGCTGCATACCCTTTCACCACAAGCCTCTCTCTCTCTCTCACTCTCTCTCTCGCTCTCTCTCTCTCTCTCTCTTTCTATGGCTCTTGCTCAGGCAGACACAATTTGCAAATGAGCCGAGCTGCTTGATTCTTTTGGCTGACTTTTCGTTGAGTTAATTAGTGGGTCTCTTTCCTCCGCACGCACGCAACAGCAACAACAAGCTGCCGAGTGTGTGTGTGTGTGAGTGTGTGTGAGTGTGTGAGAGTATTTGTATTCGTAATGGCGGCATTGCTGTTCTTATTAGCGTTGTATGGCTCTCTGCAGTCAGCTTTTAAGCTGCCTCTGCTGCAAAAGTGGGTCAGCAGCGTCGTTAAAGCTTTGTGTGTGTATGTGAGAGTTTGTGTGCGTATGTGTGTGTGTATGTATGTATAAGCTTGTGTGCTTTGCTCTGTGTGCAAATTAAATATTCACAGCGTTGGCTAAGCAAATAAAATCTCATTCTCAGCTTTGTTGTTGCATTTCGTTCTGTGCGTGTGTTGCTTAGTGTATATACATATATACATACGAGTATGTGTGTGTGTATGTGTTTGTCTTGGCTTATTTTTTTCATTTGTTCATTCGGCTTTTAGCCGCTTAGCTCACAATCACAATCACAATCACGATCAAAATCGTCGATCGCGCTGCGCATGAAAGTGAATCAGAATGTTAGCAACTGTTTATTGTATTTTATTTTTTTGTATTTAGTTGCAGTTGTTGTTTTTGTTGTTTTTTTTTGTTTTGGTTGTTTTGGTGTTGCTGCTGGCTCTTTGCAAAGCAAATGAGATCAAAAGTGGGCTTAAGTCGCATCTCTTTAACCTGAATATGTCAATTGTGTTAGCCAAAAAGCACACGACTCGCATTAACTTTGTTCCCCATTTTGGCTTCTTTCGCTCAAGCCAATTCTTAATGCGCCCAGACCATATAAATGGAATTGATATAAACAAAGCTACAAATTAGATATGCCAAGCTTTAAAAAATGTTAAATTATTTTTAATTAATTGATTTATTATGTACAACTATATATAGGTTTTGGGTTTCTATTTGATTTTTGTTTATTTTGTGCTAAGAATTTAAAATTCATAACAATTTATAATAAATATAGTAGATAGTAATAATAATAATAATAATAATATTAGAAAGGTATTCTGTCACCAAAAATGTATTTATTTAATGAATTTGTTTATTATATGTTTATTTATTATTATTATTCATTTTAAGTGAGAAGAGTTAATTCTAATTTTCCGAATATTTTTGTCACCTGGTAAGGTTAAAAAAGGGGGTCTAAGGCACTTTTTGACTTACTGCTTAACGATTTTATATATGTATATAGATAATATATATTGTAAAACATATAACCAAATTCCAAGAGTTTTGCTAACTTTAAGCATTACAAAATGAAAAATCAGGCCGCATATACTATGTAAGAGAAATAATGGCAAATTCTTATGTCTAACTGTCATGTTGTTATTTGTACAACATTTCTTCTTTTATAACTTTTAGTGTGGACTCGTGAAAAAGTTGTGAAGCGCGTCAGTTGGACCAAGAGCTGTTTCTTCATGTGATTTGTGGGCGTTGCTTATTATGAGTTATGAGAGATGTAGATACGAGTATGAATGCGGACGAGGCAGTAAACTTGATCTGTCAATGAGCCGGGAGCTATAAAGAGGTGTGCCCTGACCCAATTTTGTGTCGAATTCTCTGTTATTTACATGGGCATGAGATCAGCGATTGCTGCTTAGGAACTGTTATGCATTGGGCCTATTACGGAATTGCCTTACGCCCAAATAGTAGATGCATATATGCAATTGTTGCACGGATGATGCAAATGTGTTGCAGGCCACTGTTTGCAACGCCTACAAGCCGAGAACCCTTTCGATCCCAGGCAATAATAGAATGGGAAAGCGGAGAGCGGAAAACAGAGAAGAGAAAGGGGAAAGGCCATTAGGCAAATGCACATTTGCATCATTTACATGACCGTGGCGAAGTAAGGCAGCCTCTGGGCAGCAGTAGGTGGTCAGAGAATCAGGTAGGGAACGCTGGGAGTTTGCCCGGCATGTCAAAGGACGGAAAGCAGAGAAATGCGCGTTTTATGACAACTTAAGTGGAAACAGTCGATGAGCACGCCTCAGAGCTAGACACGCTGCAAATGACATTTTATGGCCATGACAAAAGATGACAGCGTCGCCTATCTCCGTCATTGTGTCCGTGTTCATGTCCGTCATCGTCTTGGTCTTCGTCTTCGTCTCATTGCATCCGCAAGCATTTTGCAGTTGCAGTTGGAGTTGCAGTTGCTGCTTCTTTCTTGGCAGTCGTAAATCATCTGGCCATGTTTTGCATGCGACACCGAATTGACCCAGTTTCAGTTTCAGTTTTGTGTTTAGTTGTTGCGACTGTTTTCAGTCGCAGTTTCCCAAATAACCCGCAGCGAGCTCTCAAACTTATGGGAAATTCAAATCTTAACCCCTTTCAAATAACTGACAATAGGTTTGCCCTAACTCTAAGAACTCCTACGACCTTGAGTTGCAACATTCTAGCATGTCGCAGCGTTGCATCGCATTACATAATATCAATCTGACACGCGCCATGTGATAGCCATTATTTGTCATTTAGCCTTTTTTGCAAGACACGCATTGCACATATGTGGCACGAGCTGTGATAGAGCATGCATGCATAACTTAGCCTAGAGGTTGAGAATTATTTAAGGGGAAATGCAAAAGACAAAGAATAGGCAAGACAGCGCATGGAGAATAAGTATTTTAACATACAGTAGTATAATATTGTTAGTAACAATAGTATAATATATAGAATAGAAACAAGTAAGGACGCATCCCACTGATACGCTTCGTCCTTACTGGTTTTTAAACGCATTTTTGGCATGTTTGAGAAAGTTTCGAACAGCCGACGGACAGTGTACATGGCTATATCGTTTCAGGACCACTAATACTTTGTACCAAGTATTATAACAAAATACCTACAATTAAAATCCTGATGCTACTATATATTCATTTATTTCGACAAGAGTAAAATATTTGTAGCGAAATTAATTTTTAACGGATTTCTCTTGTTTTAATTTTAGCATTTCGGCGACGCCCTCGGGACAAGTTGCGGCATCCATTAGATGATCGATATCCGCATAGCGCTCCCTGTTGTAATTGGCCGTATGGGTTGTCCAGTGTTTTCGCACCTGCTTCCAGTGAGCCTTGTTCGCCTCCAACAGTTGCTCCCTGCTGACACCGAACAAGTGACGACCTTGCTGCTGTAGCAGGGGTGGAGGGATCCTCGGTATATCCGTTGGTCGGACCGGGGGAAATTGGGTAATCACGTTCTGCTCGCCCATGTCACACCTTGCAAGGATCTCCTCGACATTTTCCTTCGTCACAATGCCTTCGGGTCTTGGCACATACTCAGGAGTTGGCAGATATTTGCCCATCGCGGCGCGACAAATGGAGTACATCGACGATGTAACGTTGACTTCGGAACTCCCCAAGTTCTGTTCAAATGGGTCCAGGAAGATTTCGATTTGCGATTCGTCTACCGACTGATCCGCTGCATCAGCTGAAGCCCCTTCACTGTAGCTATTATCTTCTTCTTCAGGTTCTTCTTTGACTATGGATGGATCCGCATTGGTTATTAGGAGGGACATGTCCTGTGACTCCTTGCTTTTTTTATTTTGCTGCCTTTTGCCTTCAATTAAACCCGACATAGGCGAAAAAGAAAGTTGATCTCCGAGTTGCGATTTCCTTGATGTGCAGTCATTGTTAAAACACAATTATTATTAACAATTTTAGAGCTTACCTGGACATGTTCTCAGACATTACTAACTTTCTGTTCACGTGTTTTTTCGCTTCTAAAGTCAGAGTGAATTGCAACTATTTGACAGCTGCTACAAAGATTTAACTGAACTGTTGTATTTCGATTAATCGAAGTTTGACAATGTTATCAAATGCGTTGACAAATGGCCTAGTGAAAATAAATTCTTCAAACATTCAATATAAATTTATATATATTTATATGTAGATGGGTAAGCTTGCATTATCCAATTATTTTAATATCATGCCTTGCATAGCTTTATTTTCAATAACATTGTTATGCTAATAGCTCTTGTGTGTGCTGAGTGTTTATTTAATTTTGGGTCAGCTACGTCTTCTTCTGCCTATTACATACATCCAAACAAAGTTATTAACCCTGTTTTTATAAATTAAAAATATGTTAAACTTTTAAATGGTTCAACATACAAAACAAAAAACTAAGAAATCTAAAAGAAATGTAGAGCATAACATATTTTCCATTACTTTATGGCAAGTACTAAAGTAACTAATGAAAAGTGAAAATTGTACTGAAAGTTTCCCAAGACATTTAATTTAATAAGGAATATTCTCTTAACATTAAGCTTTTATTTAAAGAAATAGCAGGCTGGCTGGGTACTATATATAAATTCTTATACTACTACTTCTTCTAATGATAATAGTTGGTCTTGTATCTTGTAGAATGTCAAGAGTTTATGATAATACAAGCCATAATGGCATAATTGTATGCTCTGACTGGCAATTGACAAAAACTGTTACTTTCACATTGGCTAAAAGACAAGATTAGTGCGAAAGCAACAGCAACAGTCAGAACAACAAAAGAAATGTAATTGATGCTCATTTGGTAAGTGGTAAGTAAAAACTACAACAAATAGGGCTAATTATGCGCACTTTCAGGCAACATTTTTCCCTAGTCTGTTTTTTGTTTGCGATTCTTTGCGTTGCGAAAAAAGTACGAAAATAAAAATAAATTGCGAGGCCAGACAATGCAAAAGAATCACGTCGTTATAATACATTATTATTATTATTATTTATTTATTTTTCGGCTGGCTGCTGTTAAGCATTGTAATGGGATTTGCCGTTGTTATTCGGATTGGTGCTGCATCAAGACGGGCGCACTTAAATGAAAGTTGTTTAAGCCCGTTGGAGTGGGTCTTAAGGCATGACAGCCCATATCAGTTCAAGATGAATAACTGATCAAAAAGTTGCCAGTTTTGGCAAGCCATGCTCATGCTCAGAACGGAAGATAGTTGGTTAAAACAGCGAATGACCAATGATACACAGCGAGAAGCAATCAAGCAATTTGCAAATTAACTGAAAACATTCAGAGTTCAAAAATTTAATTTCTATCTAACATATTTATTTAAAAATGTAATTTATTGAATTAAATGTAGTATCGTATCTTAAATTAACTAACGCAAAGTTCAATTAAGAGTAGCCTACTTCATATTTTATTATGTGATATGTCTTATGAGATATCAGCTACAAATATATAATTTATTAACAAATTATTGTTATTTGGAATTTGTCGTATACAATTTTATATTCTTTTTTTTTTTTTGTATATCCTGTACCAAAAACAGGGTTAAAACCTTTGTGCAAATGTATGTCACAGGCAGAACGAGGCGTGACAGATTTGTCCATCAGAACTACGATCTCAAGTCGATATAGCCATATCTGTCTGTCAGTTTTAACTCAACGATCTCGGAAACTATAAGAGCTAATGCAGCCATTTTCGGAATGTAGATAGATGTATGGCACCTTAATTAATTATTAATTTTGAATGTTGATTTATAACAAAAACTAAATAACAAACGCAATATTAAACTTGGAAGTTTGTTTTATTAACTTTATCTTTACGTTTAACTATCCTGTAAAGCACATTAGATCTGTCGATAAACACGAAAGATATGAAAGAAACATTACTGCTGGCTTTGCCTCGCTCTCCCGCTCTTTCTCTCTCTCTCCCTCTCTCTCTCTCTCTCTCTCTCTCCCTCTCTTTCTCTCTCTCTCTCTCTCACTCCCTCTGTCTCTCTCTCTCTCTAATGCAGGATATTAAAGCACTGAAATATAAGAAGAAGCATTGCTTCTTCTGCCATTTTGAAATGATATTTAAAATATAGGGTACAGCCGGGTGCGTCCGACTGATTGGATCCGTCCCCACGGGTTTGCCTTGGTGCTGGCGCACGACTATTCGATTGAGTGAACGAGGTACTGGGTGGGTTATGTGAGTTGGTAGGGCTCTTCTTGAGGTCTTCATGCTTGTTAAACTCTTGGTTCTGTTCCAAATACTATTTTGGGCGGGTGCATGCAGACTTTATGATTGGTAATTAAAATTTTGGCTCTGTTTTTGGGCTGGCTAAGTAGTTACGCTCGGCTCGCTTGGCTCAAATACAAACTAGTGCATGTGCTTAGTTTGGAGACAGCCAAAAATGATGTGGCAAATATGTACATGACACCAAATCTTACACTACATTTATTGCCGTAGTTGTTGTGCTTGTTGTAGTTGTTGTAGTTGTTGCTCCTGCACCCGGATTCAAAGTGAGCATAGAGCAAACCGGAGTCGCCGCCAGTTGGAGTGAAGTTGCTAAACTTGTTGCACATGTTGCCTGGCGACTTTAATAACATTTGTAGTCACAGCCAAAGTTGTTCCTAGTTTTTTTGCTTTTTGTTTTTCGTATTGCTTTTTTAATCAAAACACTTAACAACTTGTAAAATTCTCCGGCTGCAGTTGACACACATCTGTCAGGCGCACCAACTGGGTCAGCAGAGGATGAGGAAAGGTGCAAGTGAATAATGCCAGCTGGAGCTGGAGCTGGAGCTGAAGCTGAAGCTGGAGTTGAAGTTGAAGCCGCGATCTTGTTAATCGTTTTTGATTGCAGCGTTGATGTGCGCACCACCAGCTAAATACAATAAGAATGATGATGATGATGATGATGATGATAACCATAATGATGATGATGACGATTATTGTAATTGTCGTTTAGCAGCAGTTTTTGTTGCCTGTCTCATTCAATCGACGCAGAAGTGCCTGCTGTGCTGGCTTAATAATTATTCTAGTTTCTCAAGACGCTGTTATTATATGCATTATAACTCGGACTCAATAGTTTTGTATCTGTTTGGTTTTCAGGCTGATGGAACAGCTGAACAGTTGGTCACACTTGGGCTGCCTTTTCAGTGGAGTATAAGACTAGAAAACTTACTTAAATTAAATTAAATCCCATTTTTTGCACCCTTATGGAAAATAATATCAATCTTAAAATTTGATGATTAATTTAATGACAAATTTTTGAAACACATTCACCATTTTTAGATATCCGTTAGTCATTTTAAAATCTTGGCCTTTTTTGCACCAATTTTATTAATTAATATCTCAATTAGTAATTGCCTAATTAATTCACAAATATTAATGCTCATATATAATAATTACAGCTTTAAATCAATTTTGTTTTTTATTTTGCTGGTATCGTATTTTTTTCATGAAGCTTTTGACGAACATCGTTGAATATTAAAATTGCTTTATTATAAATTTAATAACTGCCATATGAAATTGAAAAAATCTATGTTTATAAATATGTTAACAAGTGTTTATATTAATAATTTATTGATTTTTATATTCAAAGAATTTAAGTTACTATAAAGTTATTAAACATCTCAAGTGGTATTCTAAAGTAATATATTAAAATAAAGATTTTCTTCGCAAATTTTAATATAATACAATTATTTGCTGGTAATTTACAACAATAATCCCATATTATTGCATAATTGCATATAAGAAGATAACCTCAAAAGTCGCAAGTTTGGCTTGAATTTTCAGAAGAAATTTGACAGTTTTATTTGTGCCAATTGCATTGTAGCCACGCTAATTGTTGCTCATGTTTGCCCTCAAAATTGAACAAATTGTCGTCCTACACTTAATGTTTTCCCATAGAAGTGAGACGAACGTGCTGCGTGAATTAGTCTTGTACATATATGACTTTTTGCTTAAGAAATTCTGTAGCTCAGGATGAAATGCTGAGAGAGATGAGAGTCATGCACAAATTTTATATTCAATAAAGATTTAACGAGACTTGTTAACCGCGCCGCCGAATGCATAAATAATTATAGAATTAAGCAACAATCTCAGCAAATCGTTAAAAAGTCACTAAAAAAAAATATAATAATAAGAAACAAAACATAAATAGTCTGTTCCAAGTTGAAACGAGGCAATTAAATTCAATTTGCGGCCACTGCAGAGAAATGGCCATAAACCTGGAATGGACCACGCCTGTGGCTGTGGCCAATGGAGTATGAAGCCAGTGGAGGGGCCAAGGTAAACAGTTATGAAAAGTACACGAACAAATGCATACGGATAATTTTCTTTTTGTTATTTAATTGCGGGTCTCTTGTGTGTTATATTTGAATTGATGGTACAGTAAATCACGCAGCAACAAAGCAAAGTTAAAGGTATAGGGGAACGGGGAACGGGACAGAATAATATACGAGTAATAACAATAACAATAACACTAACAATATTGAACATGTCAGTGGAGCCAAGCGCATAATTGCCAGCTTGATATATTTATTTTGTCTCTTGGCAGCTGAAGCGTAAACAAAAGCCCCAAGAAGCCAGGCCAGAAGCAGAGCAACTGCAGAATCATCTTGGCATTGCCTCACTCAGGTTTGTTTAGGCCATTAGCAAGCTCTCCGAAAACCAAATGGTAACTGTCACTTTCAAAATGGAGCAGAGCAGCTAAATCTACCAAAACGTAGGCCTATCGTAACAAATCAGCAGAATAATTAATAAGGCCTGGAGTTTTGAATCACAAAGGACGGAACAGATCAGTCGGGCGGCAGGCTACAGTCGGACGTCACCGATAGTAGGAGACCCTTTTATTTATTTTCAATATTAAAGGATAATTAATACACAAAAATCGAATAACAATCGAATAAAAACTATTCCTCTCTTTGCACAATCGGCCAAATTTTCTTATGCATATCTTTGCTGTTTCTTATCCAATCGTAAGACATAGGCAACCTATGTGTAATTAAAAGTCTTCAGTTTGCAAACTGTGGCTGCACTGGCTGTTGTTTATTGGGGTTCGCGAAAAAAGGGGAGATTTATCAAATATCTATCGAATTAGATGTACTTTCAGCATAGGAGAACCTAAATACCTAGTTACCTGGCTCTAGCTCTTCTAGTTTACAAGATCTAAGGGTTCATACGGACGGACAGACAGACGGAAATGGGTATATCGCTTGTCATCCTAATGAAGAATATATATACTGCCACGCCTTCTTTTGGGTGTCTTTTTTAAAGAACAGTGTCTAATAAGTGGCATATATACACTAAATATATATTCAATATATGTATGTAGAAGAAAGCATTTCTTTTATACACAAACAGTGGACATTGGCATTGAATGGGATTCGGCTGTGCGACCAGCTAAACAATCATAAATAACTGCACACAATGATTTACACAGAGCAAAGGGGTGGGGCGGGGAGAGGAGGGAGAGCGAAGAGGCAGCAGTAGAAGAGACAGTGTGTGCCAGCAGAAAAAACTTAAAAGTCGGTCATGAAATCGCAAGTGACCCACTTGGAGGCAACACCATAACCACGACGACAACAACAGTCGAAGCAGCGGCAGCGACTGAACGAAAGACTCAGGCAACGAACGCGACAGACAAATATGACAAGCTAAAGATAGAGCCGCTGCCACAACAGCAACAACAACAGCGGCCAAAGCCAACTAGCCAGTTGGATAGACAACAACGCAAAATAAGGAGGACACCATAATTGGCAAAACTAACACACACTCACAGCAAATAAAAGAAAGAAAGAAAATGAGAGATACAGAGACAGAGACAGACACGGAGACAGAGAGCTAACGAGCGAGAGAGCGCTATGAGTGGCATGAATGGCTAGCAGATACCATAGGCCTGGCTAACTAGTTGGCATACTTGGCCAAGCCGGACTTGAGTCTTGCAACTTGTATGCGTCACTAAACTTGACCAAATTACACAAGGAAGTGAGACCAAGAGCCGAGTCAAACCCCCTTGCATTTTTCCATAGCAATTTGTTTGGCCTGTCGACAGTGAGCTGAACCCCCTCCCCACCCCCCCTTTGTGCTGCATGTCATCGCTAATCCTGTTGCGGATTGCAAGTGTCCATTAGACGCGACCACGTTCCATTGTGCAATGATGACATTTGTGGGTCTCTGTGCCGACGCTGTCTGGGTCCATGGCAATGACTATGAATCTGACTCTGACTCTGACTCGGAATTTAACTCTAACTCTGCCCCTGCCTCTGCCCCTGCACCAAATCGTGAGTTTGTCTTTGTCTCTGCAGTGCTGGGCAGCAGGTTAAGCGCCAGCCGTCACTCAGAGCCTACTCCAAGCCGCAAGTAAGTTTTGGAGCCAAAGTTGGCGTGCGGGCGAGCCCATTTTTGTTGTGAGTTCACTGTGGGAAAATAGATAAAGCAGATAAGGGCCAAAGTTGCAGGTGCAGCTAATGGTTGCAACTGTTATTTTTCGTGGGCTGAGACAAGGATGAAGCAGCTGCAACAATATTGCACTGCTTTGAGTCAAAACTTTTGACAATCAAAAATATTTGGATAACGTTATACGAAGCGCAGCAGAAACATTACTTTTTCTTACTTTTTTGCCTACTGAGCGAGGGCAAAGTTTGCTATATTGCTTCTTTAAGATCTTTTGTGTTTTTCAACCAATTTAAATGCGCTTTTCGGGTTGTATTAATATGATGGTATAGACTATTAAGCCTGAATAACAACTTTCTACGTTCACAACTACGCTTGGTATTTGGTTTTTATCGATTAGGGCGTAAAGGAGGAGTGGCACCCAATATTACTTACTCTGCATATGCTATTTCTAAAAATTCTGAAAATGGCAGCTCTAGCTCTTTTTGCGATCAGACGGAAAGACAGACATAGAGAGATAAATCAATTTTTTATGTCATAGTGATCAAGAATATATATGAATATCCAAGTTATTTACCCTTTTTTCACCCATTTTCAATTAGTACAGGGTATACAATGTTACTTAGACTAAACGAAGCACATCAACCTGTGATAGTAAATTAACTTGATCGAATGCGATCGTATAACCCATTTTGTTTGGGATAATCGATAATGCTGCTTTGAGAAATAAAAACGATTATTATTCAAGTAGGTCGTAAAATGGTTTTGATTTTGGAAACTGGTTTGTATAAAAATATTATTGTTAATAAATTAAATTTTCTATTTCATGCTTAAATTTAGCTAAAACAATTGCGTTTACTGCGCATTTAAAATGCTAGTCGAGTAGGCAATATTTTACTTTAGGCATGTACATAGGTATGCATGTATATACAATACATATATACATATATATATATATAGTATATATCTGTAGAGTTGTACGGCACTTCAAGCTCATTTGTAGCCTACAGCTGCAGACTCAGACTAGGCTTCCACTTACCTATAACAGCATAATAGTCTTGGCCTACATTCCCCGGTATACCCAGTATACCCAGTATACCATTCTAAACACACACACTCTCTCAGGCACAAACCACTTACAATGCGAACACTTTTACTCTCGGCATACTCACATGCCTCATAAGCATAAACATGAATACATATAGGCATAATCATGCTTACTCATGATAATCAGACTCTCTCCCCGCTCTCCCCTCTCTCCTTCGCCTCGTCTTTGGGCTGTCTGAGTGGCTGCTCTGCTGCTCATTACCATGCCAACTACCAGCAACAATTACAATTATTATACCGACTTACTTTAACTAGTTTCCACACTTGGCCTGGTCTAGTCTTAGTCTCAATCCCAGTCTCAGTCTCAGTCTCAGTCTTCGTCTTTGTCTTCTTCTTCCTCTCCTACTCGCTGCATTTGTCTTTTGGCCGTCTGTCCATATCTGTCTGTGTGTGTGTTTTTTGCGGCTGTTGGAGCTTTTTAGTCTCTGTTTTATTTTGTTTCCGAAGCTTTCAACTAGCCCGCACAATTTTCCTTTTTCATTTTCTTTGCGAATGCGGTCGTCAGCTGCTTGTAATTAAACAAACTCCAAGAAAATCCATGCCAGAAATTCCAGTATGGTATATACACACATATACCTATAACTATATATATATATAGTATACCTATGTTGGGCGTGTACTATAAGTTAAAGTAAGTTTTCGGTGGTTTAATATGCCAAAAATTTTTAAAATTAAAATTATTGCCACGCTTATGGTTGGCATATTCAATAATTGACACTGCCAATTGCACAGTGGGCTTAAATACTTTAATTAAAATGCCTTTAATGATGGGCATACAAATTACACAAATATTTTTAATTTAATATTAAATTCGTATATCATTTATATAATAGTAGAGCCATTTAATATGTTCATTTATTTATCTGTAGATGATACAGATGAATTAAATGTATGTTTCCGATGGAGCAATAAAAGAGTATTGTAAATACAAAGAAATATATTTTATTATGACAACAGAAGCTAAAAATATATAAATTATAATACAATTTTAGTTATAATATATATAATATATATATGTAACGTCTGGTGTTCCTCAAGGTAGCCACCTTGGTCCTTTGCTTTTCAACTTGTTCATCAATGATCTTCCATTTGTATTGTCACACTCTTCCATACTTATGTATGCCGACGATGTTAAGCTGTGCCTAACGTATGATGACATCACCTCGCAGTCATTATTACAAGCAGACTTGAATTCTTTCTTATCTTGGTGTAAGACCAATCAGCTTTACTTAAACTGCTCGAAGTGTAAGGTGATGACATTTTGCAGGGGCCTGCCCAAACATTTCGATTACATGCTGAACAGTATGCCTCTTTCCCGAATTCATGAAGTAAATGATTTAGGACTGCTTCTCGATCCTAAACTTAAATTCGATAAACACATTGTGCTCACCATCAGTAAGGCTCTTCGGGTTCTTGGATTCATCAAACGATGGTCCAAAGAATTTGATGACCCCTATACCACTAAACTTCTTTATACATCTCTTGTGCGTCCTATTTTGGAGTATGGATCTTGTGTTTGGTCGCCACAGTATTCGATACACCAGGATAGAATTGAATCCGTACAAAAGAAATTTCTTCTATTCGCTCTTCGTGGCCTTAACTGGGTTCCTGGCGTTGATTTACCTCCCTATAGAAGTAGACTGCTCTTAATTAACCTTCCCTCATTAGCTAACCGACGTACCATGTTGGGCGTAGTATTTATGGTAAAGCTGTTGCGTGGGGAAATTGACTCACCTACTTTGTTAGGAAAAATTAATTTCTCTGTACCTTACCGACCAACCCGCTATTTCACACCTTTAGCTCTAAATTTTTGCTCTACTAACTATTCCTTGCATGAACCCTTTCGAATACTCTGCACTGACTACAACCGTCTTTGTAGTGTATTCGACATAGATACCTCTCTTCCTTCTATTAAGTTTGCTATTTTAAATTATCTATCTCAACATAACACTGTGTAGTAGCTTGGTAACAATGATTAACACAACTAACCACTAATCTTGGTCTGATTGGGTTTTTCTGGGTTTTCCCCATATCCTTGCAGCGAATGCTGGACCTTGTTCTTTTTTCTTTAATTTGATTTCATATTTTAATCTTTTTTAATATTTTTCCCCAGATTTTTCTTTTTTTATCTTTTATTTTTAAATTTAATTTTAATTCTAATTTTATTATTTTTAATTTTAATTTGTAATTTAATTTCTCTTGGTCGACTGGCCTTAGTCGACTTTAAATAAATAAATAAATAAGCAGTAAATAACCCTGATTTTACGAATTTTTTAATGGGTACAGGGTATTAAAATTCAGTTATTCGAAACTGATTTGAAATCCATGTCCACAATTTCATGTATCTTAATTATTAAATTTACATATGAAAATATTTTAAACATTATTACGTTCTCTGAAATTTTTATCTATTAGCAGTAAAATATACATTTTCCGCAACATTCTTAAGAATAAATCTTTAAACATATATGTATAAGTAGCTGCAACTTTTAAAATATACAGATAATATTAATAATATTTGTTATAAAAAATTATTATGCTATTAATTATAAATATATAATATAATTAATAATAATATATGATATTATTACACCTAACAGAAAGAGTTTACAAACTTTGTTTTTATACCCTGCAACCGATACGAATGGGTTAGCTACACTTGGGCTTTGCCACACAGGTGCAATTTGTATTGCTTTTGAACCACGGTGCGCCATCGATGGATGGCAGCTCGTCGGCAGCTCCGGGACTTGAAAGCAACTCGCACGCACACCCAAATATATATATTTATGTATGTGCAGACAGACGCACATGTGTACGTACGTATGTGTATGTATGATGCATACACATGCGCAGATAAAACGTTTTTCGAATATTTTGAATAACGGTGCATGGAATACCGAAATCAAATCAAGTGGAAGCGCTGGACGGGCTCCAAACCGCAGAAATCAGGCCCGAGCCCAAAAAACACTTGAAGCCCACGAATCGGCGACGCATATAAAATATTTGTTGTTGTTGTTGTTGTTGTTTTTGCGTTATTTTTTGTATATTTTGGGCGTCTTGGCTATGGCAACAAGTGCGCCGGAAAACCTGTTGGCCCATATCACGTACTAGTCGTACTCCTTCCCTTGAGACTGGAACTGGAACGTTGGGTCGGGTCGGGGGGCTGGGGAGTGGCGTTGTTGCCGGTGCTAAGATCGGGGCCTACATAAAACGCTGGGCGGCCTGGCGGAATTAATTATGTAGCCCAAAGCTGAATTATATGCGAAAGCAGAGAATTCTCCATTTTCAACTACATATTGTACTGAGGGAGCTCCCTCCGCTCCCTCCGCTGTCTCCGAATCTTTGCCCGCTGTCCCCTTTTCACTTAATCTTACACCGTGATGCGAAACTCGTTTGTGCATTTAATTTATGGGCGCGACGCCAGCAATAACAACACAAAACGTAGAAGAAAACGAAGATACAGCAGCAGCAGCAGCAGCAGCAACAGCAGCAGCAGCAGCAGCAGCAGCAACAACGCCAAAGATGCGTTGCACTTGTCGAATGGTGCGAATCTTTTAGGCAAACTACCTTTTGGCTACGCACATTGGACAGGCTTCTTGCCTGGCTCCGACCACGGCTCGAACGTATCATAAAATTGTCAGTTGAAGTCGCCGCTGCGATTGCCAGAGCTGAGCACGTGACCCAATTTGCTGCGGATTCGCTTTGTTTGCCACCTCAACTGTTGCAAGTACTGAAGTCGATCTGTGGTTAGCCGGCCAGGTCCTCTGCTGCAACATGTCCACTTTAATTATATTGCGCCTTTCATAATTGGGTTAATTTTGTGTGGCAAGCGCAAAGTTGCCGCTGCCAAGTCTCCAGTTCAGATCCCAGATCCCAGGTCCCGGGTCCCAAAGCAATCCACTCACAGCCTCAATATCTGAGCAGACCCCAAAAGCGCCTTACAAATTCTTGGCCTGTCTTTGAAACCTTTTTGACAGCCGCCTTAAATTGAGTGCAAAAGAAAGGCAATAAAACAACAAGAAATATGCAAACAGTTACAGGTACAATCCGATCGGACAAGCGTGACCTATGTCAGTATCACTGGGCGATAAATAAGAAATTTAAATTAAACCACGTTAAATGCAATATTCTGAAGTGGCAAGCAACGTGCAGAAATATCGCACTGATGCATACCACAATTTTTAAAAAGTTTAAGTTATAAGACTACCAACATTATAAACAAAGTTTTTTGTAAAATTGTTCTAATATTTTATGCCTATACAACGATTTTATTACAACAACTAATAATAAAATAAGAAATAACAAACCAAAGTTTCCTTTCGACTTTTAATTGATTTCTAGCGTATCTTTCAATATACTATATGTATGTCGATAACATTGGCTGTCAAACAATGCCCAACTTTCGATTAATCGAAATACAAGAATTCACTTAAGTCAAAGTAGCTGCTGTCAAACAATTACAATTCATTCTAATTTCTAAGGCGAAAAAACACGGGAACAAAAAGTTAGTAATGTCTGAGAACATGTCCAGGTAAGCTCCAAAATTGTTAACTATAATTGTGTTTTAACAATGAATGCACATCAAGGAAATCGGAACGCGTTGCCAATGCTCCTTTGCTTCAGTTGGATCCACTTTCTTTGTCGGCTATGCCGGGCTTAGTTGAAGGCGAGTCACAGGACATGTCTCTCCTAGCAACCTATGTCAAAGAAGAACCTGAAGAAGAATATAATAGCTACAGTGAAGGGGCTTCAGCTGATGCAGCGGAACAGTCGATTGACGAATCACAAATCGAAATCTTTTTTGACCCATTTGAACAGAACTTGGGGAATTCCGAAGTCAACGTTACAACGTCGCTGTATTCCATTTGTCGTGCCGCGATGAGCAAATATCTGCCAACTCCTGAGTATGTGCCAAGACCCGAAGGCATTGTGACGGAGGAAAATGTCGAGGAGATCCTTGCAAGGTGTGCCATGGGCGAGCAGAACGTGATCACCCAATTCCCCCCGGCCCGCCCAACGGATATACCGAGGATCCCTCCACCCCTGCTACAGCCGCAAGGTCGTCACCTATTCGGTGCCAGCAAGCAGCAGCTGTTGGAGGTGAACAAGGCTCACTGGAAGCAGGTGCGAAAACACTGAACAACCCACACGGCCAATTACAACAGGGAGCGCTATGCGGATATCGATCGTCTAATGGATGTCGCAACTTGTCCCGAGGGCGTCGCTGAAATGCTAAAATTAAAACAAGAGAAAACTAAATCCGTTAAAAATTAAATTTGCTAGATATATTTCACTCTTGTCCAAAAAAATGAATAAATACTAGCATAATAATAATTATTTTAGAATAGTATACTTTAATTGTAGGTACATTTATTCAAACCGAGCTAAGACTCTTTTTGGGGTTACTGAATCCGAATCTACGGTCAACTAAAGCAAGTATCGATATACATATCGCTCGTTTACCAGAAGAGTGTCATAACTCAAAAAAGTGCGTTTCGAGATAATCGCGTTTAAAGTTTTCAAGCGCCATGTATCTCCATACAAGGTGGAGCGACATATTCTTTTCTCACGCTGTGTGTATTAAAGATAGGACAATGAAATTTTGACACAAGATAGATTAATATCCAACTAACATTACTGCATCATTAACTCAAAAATCGCGTTTTTTGAGTTATGACACTCTTCTGGTAAACGAGCGATATGTACTATAATTTGAGCTTTTATAAGAAAATTCGATATTAGAAAATTGGTTCAAAAACTTAACCAATATATAATTATTTTGCAGAACTAATAACAATTTAATATTTCTAAAAACGTTGGCTCTTCTCTGAAATCTTTTTGAAACTGAAATTTTTATCGTAAAATAAATGTATGTAATATCTGCAATGCAGTGAAATTGTTTGACTTAGCTATACATCCAATCTCTTAACTATGGATGTAAACTCGTCAAGTCAAATGACTTTGGCAACAAACTTGCCAAAGTTTTTGCGGCAGCAGCCTCCTTAAATATTACTCTCTCCATTTGCAGCTACAAGATATTGAAATTGATAATGGCAAAACGATTGGAAAGCGGCATAGAACTCATTAGCCGTTACATACCAGAATTTCAGGCATTTCAAATATTAGTGTAGAAATAATATAAAGCTGCAAGTGCGACTGTGACTCACAAAAATCGATTATTTGGCTTGAGCAGATTGTTGCAACGGTAACCCGAAAGCCCCCCAGGCGTGCAATGCGACAATGCCATTGGCAATTAAACAATTAAGGCGCTTAAACGGTAACCCAGCCAAGCCAAACAACGGTGACTCTGTTACCGTTCCCTGCCCCTCTCTCCCCATGCAACAGTGCTGCTACTTATGGCCCTCCTACTCTGAACTGAACTGCAACGGCCCATTACGTTTTTAGTGATTATCAGTGCCCAAAGTTGCCGACGGATTCACGTTTTCAAACGTCTTACCCCAGCCCCAGAAATTTAATTAAAAAACAGTCAACTGATATAAAAACAACACATCGATAGAGCATGAGAGAAGTGGCATTGGGGCATTGGGGAACACACAAAGCGCAGCGTCATCGTGCTGCATCTGCCACAGAGCTGCAGGTGGCATCTGTGCCTCATAGATGCAGCAAAAGTGAAAAAAGTTCCGTTGTCTGTTAGGTCTCCTTAAGCTCGCCGATAACCGTTATACAAAACGCAGCGCTGCGTTGCTTTATAATTTCGAAGCGTAGTCGTCTTTTTAAGGTTTTTTTTCTTTTTGGATTCTGTTTTCTGACGGATTTTCGGCCGTTATGCTGGCAGTCTTCATTGTTGTTGTTGCTGTTGTTGCTGTTGTTGTTGATGTCGCTGTGATTGTTGCAGCTATTGCTGTTGTGCTTGGCTGCACAAAGCGTTCTCTGCACTCAATCCCAATTCCAGATATATCATAAGGTTCACAATGCGCAATTGTTGGATTGTTACTTTAACGGCAAGTTCGTTGCCTCAGTCTTTCGTTTTGAATGCAATTCATTCTCCAGCTATCAATAAATGCCGCATAAATATCTTTTGCTTACGCAGAATATGGCAAACTACGCAAAGGCAGAAACAGCCAAAATAGTGGGTAGTGGAACCACAGAGAGAGGCTAAGTTAAAGATCGTTTTATTCTCAGAAAATTGAGGTCGTACCATACACCAGATCAAGTTTATTTGAAATCAATAAGCCCAAATCAATAAAAGCCGAATAACATGCGTAATTTTAAATACAGAAGGATGTTATCCGAAATACATAAACATACATGTCCTCTCCATCACTATCTATCTTGAAAAGTTCTTTTAATCGGTTAATATATATATTAATTAAACAATATTTACCATTAATTTGCTAGGCAGAAAAATGTAAAAAAAAATGTATAGATAAATATCATATTTCATATGCTCTATAATAAAAATTTATAGATTTATTTATATTTTATTTATATATATACATTTTATATTCTGTTTAGCTCGATTAAAATTCTTTTGCAAAACTCTCCAAGAAATTAACAAATTGGCAAGAGAATTTGGACTATGAATTTAATTAATTTTCACTCCAGATTGATAAAATTGAAAGACCTATATTAATATAAACATCTCCTAATGACCATAATGAGATTCTGCACAAATTCTTTATATTGCTCCGACCACGAATATAAATTGTTATCAAAAATAAACAAATGCTGAAAAATATTATTATTATCTGAAGTTATTTCGTAATTTCTTAGCCGTTTCAAGGCATCCCCCATGTGAGACCTATCTGGAAAACTGACAGGCTTTTAAGACCTAATTGTCAACACTGCGAGACATTTGTTTTTACCCGCTTCTATTTACTCGAGTCTCATGTGGCATGCAACTTCATTAGAGCCAGCAGCAGGCAGCAGGCAGCAACAACAATAAAATAGGCACACAAAAAGCTGTCGCCCATTGGCAGTCCGAGGAGTTAGTCAAGCGTTGAATGCAGCACCAACTGTAATGCATTGTCTGCTGTCGAGTTGTTCATGCCACGCCAACAGCAACAAGAGGCAACAGCAGCCACCCGCTCCCCCCACTCCTCCCACTACACCCGCTCCACCCACTTCTCCGTCATATTCTGCCGCTCTGCTGCCTGTTTTGCCCATGCCCATGACACCTCAACGGCACTTCTTTGCCAGTTTGTCTGGTTGGCTTTGTTGCAAGCCTCCTCCCCAGCCTCCCCTGCATGTGTTCCCCATCGGAGTCATTGCATTTTGGGGGCCATTGGCAATGTTAATGGCGTGCATTATTTTGATGTTTATTTATGTTGCCAACACTCACACACACACGCATACATGCACTCTCGCACGCACACACAGTGGGGCAGCAACACACATTGGACGGAATTGCCTTTTTTTTTGCATAAACTCATATTTTGAAAATGGAGCTTTCGTATTATTAGTGAATTTCGAACAACAAAAATTATTTAAGTATTTCGAAAAACTGCAATAAACCGTTCAAGTGTTGTGTTTCTGGTCAGGTTGCTGCGTGGAGAAATTGATTATTTTACCCCATTGGCTTCAAAATTTTGCACTACTAACTGCTCGCTGTATAAAACTTTTCGAGTGTACTGTACTCTGTACTGACTATAACCTTCTCTATGGAGTATTTGATTAGGATTCTAACATTTCCACCATCATATTTTATCTAACTCAACATAATTAGTACCATAGAATAACCCTTTATCACATTAACGCATTTCTGATTGGGTATAATTGGGTTTTACTGTTTTTTCCCAATCCATGCAACAAATGCTGATTTGATTTTATTTTCTATTAACTTCATACCCAGATATTTTATTTTTAATATTTTAAGTTTAACTTACACATTTATATTTTATTTATTTATATTACCTTGTCGACTGTATTTATCTGAATTTAACTAAATAAATAATAATAAATAAATACAAGTCTTGAACCTCAAAAGCACTTTATTGAATGCATTTGAGATGCATTTTGCTAGATATGATGTAAAAAACACAACTATATTTAATGCTTTCGTTGAGGAGGATTTTAATTCAAGTAAAATTATTTTGGAATTATATTATATTTATATAGAAAAAAGGGTTTTTTGCCCAATGTGCAACATGTGGCCAATGCAATTTGCATTTGCATCTCAATTGCAGTTGCATTGTTTGCTTTGCAGTTGCCATTGTTGCTGTTGTTTATCTCTCCACACACACACATGCACACACACACGCATACGCAGACAGCTGCGCTTGCATGGCGTATGGCCGTGTTTGCCATACGGATCCGGTTTTCGTTGACCCACTTCCGGTTGCCAGTTGGCTTGACCTTTGTCTCGCCCTCGCCTTGGCATGCAGACTCTTAGCGGCTTGGCTGCCTGGCTGCCTGACTGCCTGGCTGCCCACCCACAGCTCTTCATCAGCCTCGGATCAGGCAAGATCGTCGCCATCAACGGCATCAACGGCATCAGCTGGCTTTAGCTTTAGCTCTATTTGCAGTGTTGCTCTGGTGTGTTGGATAAAACGCCCACGCTTTGCACTACATTCATATTTCGTGGTTCTTGCCTTCTTGTTCTGTTTGTTTATTGTTTCTCTTTCGGCGAGATCGGCTCTCTTTTCTTTCTCTGTTTTCTTCTAGATGGCTCCTACATGGCAATTTATTTAGCATTTTTATTGTGCTGCGTTTTGTTGTTCTGCTTTTTTATGCCCGCCATCTATTTTTATCGTCTGCTGTATTTTACCTAATGCTGTTGTTGTCGTTGTTCGCCTGTTATTACCTCTGATAAGACCCTCTGCCCCTGACAACTCCATCAGCCTAGACTTTGAAGTCAGTTGTTGCCTTTTGGGGCCTCACGCCCGCACCTAAGCATCGCAACAAAAAACCAAAAAAAAAAAACCAAAAAAATTATGCATGCAAAATTTGCCTTATGATTGCGGCTGTTGTTATTGTTATTGCTATTGTTATTGCTGTTGGTTGTGCTGTAATTGTTGTTGCTGTTGTTCTTGGTAAATTATGCAAAATTTATGCAATATTTGACATATATTTTTGGTGGCTTTTGGGCAAAGCCATATCAGTAATGCTCTGAATATGATTGTTTATACACTTGAATCGCATCGGCAACTATGTGCATAATTTCGCAGATGCTAAGCAATTAATGTCATCTGATATCTTCCAAATGATTTCTACAATAAAAATCAATATTGACTGACAAAATATAATAGTCTTTATTCGAACATGTTCAACAAAAGAAAGCAAAGCTGCCCTGTGGTCTTAATACTTTTATCTTTTATCAGTTTTATGGCATTTTATTGCTGATTTTATGAAACACAAGATGGCTGCATAATTTAAATTTGTCTCATAAAGATAAGCAGACTACTTATAGATCCGGATCGGCAGTTTTGGGCAGCTGGGTTGGGGGTATCAAACTAGTTTTGAAGCTCGTTAAAAGCGCATTTATGCCTAGGTCTTGCTGATGAGTTCTCTTTAACTTTTAGCTCTATTTAAAAAAAAATTAAGCTGCAAATAAGACTTGATATTGAGTATGCATAAAAGAAAGTTGATATTGAATATAAGAATTGCAATAATAAACTGCTGATAATATTTTTAATTCTGGGAGATATTTTACAAATAAAAACCAAGCTATCCAGTTTGAAGTTCAACAAAAATGTAATATAAAGGAAAAATGCATTTGGAAAGCTGCTTAAAATTATCTATAATTCTATTGTACTTGTATTAAGTCGGCTATTACAAAACAAAACTAAAAAGCTCATCAACAATATACTTGAATTTAAATTGGAAAATAAATATTTTAAATTAATCATAATTACATTAAACAGCAACGTTGCCATAGTTTCATAGTTTGATTTATGCTTGTAAAATTATTTGTAAATAAATGATTATTTTGAATATTGTGGATCGATCCGATCATCGATTTTATTTATGTGATTAATTTTTACGCAATTTAATTTCATTTTTCTTTTATATATATTTATAGTTTTAATTATTATTTTTATTTTAAATATTATTATTTATTAATTGCGCTACTATAAAAATTCGGTCTATTGAGCTTTCAGTTCCTTAAACTTACATAAACAGATGCTCAGGCTATATTTCTTTTCTTTTTCAAGATCGAAAAGCTTTCAACAGCACAAATATTCAAAGCTTATTTTCAGTATCTTGCGCAATATTTGTATCTGTCACAATTGCGTAGCAACTAGATGTGCAATTCTGTAACAAATCTGCCTACTGCACTTTAGTCATTAGTTCCAGTTGCATGTCAAATGAGGCAACATCCTCAGACTGTCTCTAATGTCGTCTGTCTGCTGTGGCAGTGGGAGGCTTGGGAGAGCGTCCTGCTGAGCCTGTTGCCACTGTTGCCTCTGCTTTGTTGGCAATGTGGGTGACAATTGTTTTGCCAATTTAAGAAATGCAGCTAACGAAAACTGAACAAAGGCCGAGGCTGGCAGCAAACAATTCAATTCAATTGACGTCGGAAGTCGGGCATAGGCACAGGTAGCGATGCCACCCAAGGTGAACTGCAACTGCAACCCGCGGCGTCAAGATTTGTCACATTTGCAGTGGCAAGGCGAAGAGGAGGCGAAAGGGATTCTGCATCTTGGGTGCATTGTTTGCACCTTCATTTACAATCTTTTGCGGTCAGCAGGTGCCGGGCTGCCGAGTTAGTCACAAACTTAAAACTAACTTCAAGCGTCGCACAGTGGTTCATACACTAAATTTAGCAGGCCTAAAATCAGTATCATTTTATTTTATTGACGTTTTCTGTTCTCTTCACTGGTTTTACCTCTTATTTTTATTTTTTGTAAATATATGAAATTATTTATTTTAATGTATATGACTTACCTTTACTATTTACAAGAAATGGTACCAAATAAATTATTATTATAAATATACATATAACAATATAAATATACAATATACAAACCTTAGTAATGAATAAAATATAATGGGAAGGACTAAAAATTCCACGAAGAATTGGTGTGTCATTGGAAATTTTAGTAATATTCAACATATTACAAAAAAAATATATAACATATGTATATGCGTATTTAATAACTTTGATTGAAAATATCATTTTAAAATATTCATATATGAAAATAAATTATTCTTTACAAATAAACTAATCATTTTATTAAAAAAAAAAACAACGAGAACAAATTCTAGATTTTCTTCGCTATATGGAATTTGACATTTCGCAACAAAACTCAACTTTGACCCAGTGTAGCGGTGTCGCAGAGTAATAAAGTTTAGTTATTATGAAACTTTTAACATAATAAATTTCTTTTGTACATTCATTTAAGAGCTATGATTTTTGGCACCCCAAATTCG
>JAWNNJ010000318.1:0-65401 GCA_035045125.1 Hypselothyrea guttata | reverse complement strand
AAAGCTAGTTAGAAAAGTTAGAAAGGGTAAACGAAAAAGCATCACAAAAGACTATTTAGCTATTTTATATTTTTAGATGACACGTTAAGATATATTTTATTTCATTTTATTTTCTTTAATTTTTATCCCCAGATTTAAATTTAATTTAAACAAGATTTACACTGTAACTTTTAATTTCACGTTTATATTTTAATTTTTTTAAATTATTTTGTCGACTGCCATTAGTTGACAGTAAATAAATAAATAAATCAATAAATAATTAATTAGCTTACATCAATAGTAATACCTGTGAAGATGGGGTTTACTTATTTTAAAATGACAACGCAATCTTGGCAATGGAAGTGGTTTAACTTAAAAGATTTTAAATATGTATTTAAATTTTACAAAAAGCCAATTTATCTATTAGTTGATCAGCATGATTCAAACTGTAAAATTTCGATTTGGATTTTTGGGATTTTTGTCACTGTGCGCTGTGCTGTGTCTCGTGATTCCAGTCTTGGTCTTGATCGGCGACGTGGCCGGCTGTGGTGAGTTTAAATCACGCACCAGCTAGTCAACTCTCTCATGCATGCTCTGAGCCAAGCTCAGGCGAGGCAATGCGCTCAGTTGGTGGATGTGCTTCAGCCGGAGCGGTTGCTAGACAAAAACAAATCGGACGCAGACGTGTTCAGGCAATTACTATAGAAACGTGGCCCGTGCGCTTGGCCAACTGTGGAAACCTTTGCGCATCGGTCTAGTGCAATTCGTAATACCCAAAAGTGTACGTGTTTGTGTGCATTCTCTCTGTGTGTGTGTGTGTGTGTGTTTATTGAATTTATGCAAAGACGACGTTAGCATGGAAATATACAACTAAGAAGCGAAGAAATTCCATTATAAAATACCAACCAAAAAAAAAAGTAAAAAATTAAGAAAACAACAGAAAAATAAACAAGTTTTTGCTGTCTCTTACTCTTTTTCTTTTGCTGCCTGCCTTGCTTGTTTGCTTGTCTGTTTTGTCTGCTATTTGCCGTTGCCATTTCTACATAAAAGGAGTGAGAGTGAAATGTGAAATGTCAAGCGAATACCAATACCAATAGCAACATCTTTTACCATGACATCATTGGCCATAACTAACTATAACTGTACCTAATTATAATCCAAATTATTTAATTTAATTAACTTTGGCATATGTAACAAATTGATGCTGTGAACTGAGACACTTGATGCATTGTTTACGGCCGGCTCACAAAATATAACCAGGCTAATATGCAAGCCAAACACTTGGCCAAATGCTACTGCAACATTGATAGCATTTGAGGTTTTCTAGTTAGCAGCAGTCGGCCAAAGTTGCCGCAAACTTGTTGTTGTTGCAGCTCTTGCAGTAGTCGTTGTTGTTGTTGTTCTTGGAACCGGTTCAAATATATACATTTATGCGGTTGCAATTTGGATCTAAGTTGCATGTTGTTGCTGTTGCTCTGGCTGTTGCTATTGCTACTGCTGCTGCTGCTGCTGCTATTGCATTATTGCAAATTGCATGCGCTTCGAGTGTCTTTGAAATATTTTCCCACTTAGCTTGGCTGCAGTTTTCTTTACTCCACTCTTCTGCCAGAGCAGAGTCGAGTGTGCCTAGAAAAATTAGGTAATCTGCGCTTTTTAGTTGAAAAGCAAAGAGTTCAATGGAGTTCAACAGAGCTAAAACAAATGACTTAGGCAACGAACTTTGTTTCTCTCATATATTTCCATTCAAACAACCTTCAAAGAATATTTTTTTCGAAAGTTCATATCTGCTGGGATTCTGTTTATTTATGCTCAGTTTCAAAATAATATATTTTCCTGTTTATTAAACATAACTTTCAACCGAAATGACCTCTAGTCTTACCAAATATATGACAAATAAACGCTAGAAAAATACATATTTCCATAAAAAACAAAACAAAAAAAATCACACATTCAAAAGGCGGGCAAATGTCAAATAATACAAAAGACAACAAAAAATCGTGCTAATAAAAAATCAGCAACATTAAACAAAAGCGCGCTTAAATTGAATATTAAGAAACGAAAAAATAAAAAAATACGAAAATAAATTTATGACCCAAAAGTTGTTAGATAATGATGATAATGTGATGTGTGCTGGAAACCTTAATAAATCTCATTTTATTGTATGTTTATAGCTTGAGTTTGTATACAAAACAAGTGCAGAGGTGTGAGAAAAGCAAAAACCGTATAACAAATCCAAAGCCAAAAACGAATCGAAATGCAAGCGTGTAGAAAAAAAAGAGCTCCGGGCATCTTAACGTCGTGGAGGCGACTCTTTGTGGCCAGTCTCTGTGGATTATTGCTGCTTGGCATTCAAATTGAGCGAGCGGCGTCTGCGCCTGCAGGCGAGGATGATGCTGCAGTCATTCCCAGCACCATGATGCCAGCCATGGATACAACAACAGAAACTGCTCTTGTTGGTGCTGCTGATGCTGTTGCTTCCTCCACATCGACATCGGCATCGACAACAACTACAACTGCCGCAGCAGCAACAACAATTGGCGTAGAACAAAGCAGCGAATCGACTTCTATGGCCACTGCCAGCATGTTGGATAGTTCAACGACTTCGGAGCCCAAGAAATTGAACACAAGCGATGCTGGTGAGTTTACAAAAGCCAAAAGCACAAAAATTATAGATACGATAGACGTCGCACAGTGGCTCACCCACTAAATTTGGCGTGCCAAAAATGATTTCTCACTGTCCATATTTCTTGATAAAAGTGATGCTAGAGAAGTATTGAAAACTAATAGAAACTCATTTGGACAATTAGTTTAGTAGTTCTCAAAATTGAAAAAACCTTAGTGTCGATAAGCCGAAAAGTATACGATATTTTTATAGATACATTTTTTGTTTGTAGATACATTTATTTTGAATGTTATAAATCAAAAGAAGCTCGTATTTTTTGGGAATTATTTTGGAAATATTTTTGAGCTTTAAACGGAAACAACGTAAATTGTTAGGCAAGCACAGTATTCATCGCATACTCCAAATCTTTCTCAAAATAAAACATTAATTATGAAACTTTATAGTCATTCATGTATATAAATTAAATATTGTGCAATGCAAATCAAATAAATTTTGAAGCTTATAAAGCGTTGAACATCCATTAAAGAGCTATGATATTTTACACCCCAAATTCGGCGATTGAGCCACTGTGCATCGCTGGCTTAGGCAAGTCTTGTAAGCTTTCCAGACACTTTAATCTCACTGTTCCCCGGATTCTGCCGTTGTCTTCGTCTCCTCTATAAACACATATCGTTCTTTGAGCTACCAATTAACGCCAAGATCTCCACTCGTCCACTCGTCGTCGTCGTGTGCCGCCTTGGCGCTGCCACCGCCCTTTTTACGGTTCGATCCGTTCAAATTTTTCTATAATTATTACTCTTTTGCGCTTAAATGGAGCGCACCGGTTTTGGTAAAAGAAATTTGTGTTTTGCGTCATTTTCTTTAGATTAATCATAGACAGAACTCTGTTTGGCATTTCATATTAGTTTCCTGTTGAATTATTTCGTTAATTATGCGGCGCTTCAAAGTGAAATGATGAAAGTCTTTGGTTTTTCTTTCCAATTCAATGCGGAAATCGCTTGAAAACACAAGTGTTTGTATTAAGTGATGCATACGAGAAACATAATACAGTAACTTAATCATATTTATTTGCCACAATACTTAATTCATATGCTCAAACTATTTTGTATAAACAAACTTTCGAATTTTTAAATGTTCCTTTCAACGTCAATAACAATTGAAGTGGAGCAAGTAAACAACAGATTTGATCTGATTTTCTGCTAGTGAAAGGGATCAAAAATCCAAGTCAATCAACTTCTTTTAATTGGGTTAGCATTTTAATTGTTTAGCTGCATTCTCTGCTCGTCTGGGTAATAACATTTTCTTTTATTATAATTACCTTGTTGTAATTTTGGGTTTAATGTCAGTTGCGCATCAAACGTGTCACGTTTGCCGGCGATTTACATCAGCGTTTATGGCTGCTGCCATTGTGCTGATGAAACATCATTACGCTTATAAGCAGTGCTCTTTTACCTGAATTATAGGCAGATGTTATCAAGTGGAGTCTCAAATGGGCCGGCCACACACTCAGTTGGCTGAGGCAGCAAACAAAAGACTTGGAAAACGAACTTGGGTTCGGTCTAGCAGCATACCTCGAAATTTCCGATCTCAGTCATAATATTTGCATACCTTAGGATGAGTCATGTCCTTCACCTACGTGACAGCCGGCAACCGTTACACCTTTTAAATTGGTGTCATAAATGTTTGTCTAAGTAATTTGTACAAAAGTACATACTTTGCAACTCACATACAAATGTACGTATGTATGTATGTACATATATATCTGTGTGTTGTGTGCGTGGATTTCAGTTGTGGGCAATGCCAATTAAATAGACATGTAGTAAATTAACTTGAACTTAGACAAAAACCAACTACCATAAATCATCTAGTTGCCGAAACACCTCCACAAACAACTTGAAGCAACTCCAAAAATATGTTTCAAACCTCAGCCCCCATAGACAACATTAATTAATGATTCAGACAAAAGACAAAGATATAACTGAATATACACAAATCCATGTGAACTTTAGAGTGGGCTGCCTTGAGTGCAATTGAATTGTACATGTTTTAAATGTGATAATTACAGTGCAATAATATTTCAGATAGTTGCAGAACTAGTTCTAGCTGCTATAGCTTTTGCTCTAATTTCAGTAATTAACCAAGCTGCAACTTGAGTTATTTACGATTCTAATGAGCAAATAGTATATTATACAAGTTTTTAACGTTATATTCAACGCATGCCGGTAACAAGCTCAGCGATTGCGAAACCAACTGATTACGCATCAATAGCCAAGTTAATATATGTCTGGTTGACTGTCTGAAATAATAAAAATTGTGTGAGTATTTTGTAAGTTGGCTATACTAGAAACATTTATAAACAGATCGAGCCATTTTTAAGTAACTTCATAACGCATAGTGACATTTTAAAAACTTAATTTATTTATATAATATCGTTATACGCTAAAAATTTCAGCTTGATTGCATAATAAACAGCAGTTATACTGGCAAAATTTACTTAATAATTAACAGTTGTCGCTGAATTTAGCAACTGAATCTTTAATTAGCATATTTAAAACCACATTTACAAGTTTATACAAATTCATAAACTTGACCGAGAGTGCGGAGTGTGATTGCATTGATTGCTATCAAATTTCAAAATTTCAAATCTAAGCCATAAATATTAAATTGAGACACGTAAATTGTTGTGTGAGCCAAAGCCAAGTGCAAACACAAATTGCAGTTTTGTTAATGAGCTGGAAAATTGCGGAGTGCGGCTGAAATGTCGAGTGCATAAATGATTTATGTAAATTTCATGTGGTTTGCAGTATGATTTCTTTTGGCTGAGTTCAAAACTGCAAACGAGCCGCTAATTGATGGCCTTGTCGTGGTTAGGTAATATCGAAATAAGGCAAAATAAAAATAGTAAAGAAACAACTAAAATACATTTATTAAAATACTGAGAAATCCTATTAAGTGGCTCCAATGCAATTCAGGGCCTGCACTCGTCATGGCTTTGCCAAAAAAAAATGTTATATTATACTAGCTATATTATATATATTTGGAGGTTTCTGTTGCACAATAATACACATCACGAAATATTTAATTCAATATCGTAAGCAAAACAAAACAAAAGCCTTAGTTTTCGTGCCAAGTAACGACCTCAATTACCGCTCGAGCTCATCATTTTTTCAAGTATTTTTTTGGTCACTTTCATCAAGGAAAAATGGTAAAACAAAGAAAATTTAATATCGTTGAATTGAGTTGAATTAGTTATTATTATTGCTGATTGCCGATCGTTGATGTTTGTTTTCACAAATCAACGCACTTGGAAAAAGCAAATTTGCATATTTGATGCACGATGTCGTGATATCCGAGCGGAAATTGATATTTGAACTCTCTACGAGTTCAACTCGTTGACAGCAAGCAATAACAATTACTGCGAACTGTTGGATTACCACATATGCAATAAAAGCTATATAGTATAAAGATCCTAAAACAATATTGAATTTTCACACCGTTTATCATATGAGTTCCATCAAGCTTGTTTTTGTCCATGACTATTGTGTTTTGATACCTACTCCCTGTTAATTTCGCATGTTATTGTTTCTTTTTGAAGTTCTGCAGAAAAACGCAGGCAAACAAGTTTGTGCCCTAAGTCATTTGTTTTTTTCTTGTGGGTATCTTTTCAAGGATACAGACAAAAGTTGCTCATGTGAGAAATACGCCAAAAATGAAAAGTATTTCTAAAGAAGGTGTGGCAATGCGTGCAAATACACACACACACACAGATTCATACACACATATACACAAATACACTGAAAGTTAAATATTAGTTTTGTTTGTTGTGTGTGGTTTACCTTTCGCTTGGGGTTCATGCACGATTAGCTGGCAAAATTGAGCGTCCGTTATAATGAACCGATAAGTAAAAGTAGCTTAAAACTTTTCAACAACAACAAAAAAAAAATAGCTAAAAATTGTGAAGCGTTGACTGGAGCAATAACAACAACAAATTGCTGTTAATTGCAGCTTGTTTGTTTGTTTGTTGCGGCTGAACCTCCTTCATCTGCACATATGTATGTATGTACATATGTATGTATGTATGTATGTACATACATTGACACTTCATCACATCAGTGCGAAGACCGCCTCAGGCTACATTTCAGTGTGCGAGAAAGTGTAGACAGTGCAGCAAACAATTAACATTTTGTCCATAAATACTACAACTATGACTGCATGGATTTTCGAACTGAACTTAGTGTCAAAAAAAAAAAAGAAATGTGAATACTTGCCAGTCTGTGGGCTTTGAACTTTGAGTGGGTTTTTTTTTCCCCATTGATCAGATGTTGGCTTTCTCCGGCTATGCATATCGAATTTATGGCCTGCACCGAAACGCTAGAATCAACTGGTTATCACTTGGGTCCATGTGACATCGATTTGCAACCAAATGCCAAGTGAAAACCTGGTCCAAAGACCACTGCCAGCTACTGGAATTTGTGTCAGGGGCGCAAGTCCAAGCAATACAAATGCGATTCAATTAAACTCAGAAGATAATTATGACTTGTTTCTTTTGCTTTTTCTACAATTAAAACAGTTTCTTGCTATTGGTTGCAACAGCTTAAATGCATTTACATAAATATCAGGTATACAAATGTAGTCCATGTAACACCCTCCCGTCTAGACATGCGTGGTTTGTTTTTATTGTTTTCATTGGGTAATTTTTGTTGTTTTTCTGTGCGTTGAGAAAATGAAGTCGACTCTAATTAATGCAATTCAATTACGAGCACAATGAATGCATGCATGTGTTAGTGGAGCATTTACTTTCATATATGGCCTGGGTGTTTATGTAATTAACTGTGTCATTGAACGGTAGACACAATCAGGAAGTGAATACTTAGAGCGCCAAAGAGCTCGCTCAGAAATAGATCTAAGAAGAGCAGAATCTGGGTATGAGTATAATAATCTATAAATCAGTACGGACGGAGCAGAATGGTCGGACGGATGTCTACAGTCGTAATCCACAGTGGAAGACTCTGCACTTTGTGTTTCAATTATCACTAGACCACTTTTTCACACACAGAGCACAAATCGAATACACTAAGCGTTAGCATAAGGCAAACTAATCCCCCTCAGCCCAGTCGAGCAAATAGTTTGTTACATATCTTAGCTGTTTCTTATTCGATTGCACTGTAATGCGCAGCATCGATGAAAATAGCCATAGGCTCTGTTTGCGCTTGCTGTAGCGAGGGAAAAAAGAGAGGTATCAATAATCTCAAACAAACTTGATGTGCTTACTGTAAAGGAGAACCTAAATAACAAAAATGGTGTTCATAACTCTTATAGCTGCTTAGATCTAGGTGCAAATACAAACCGGCAGATAGACGAACACACTTAGCTCGTCATTATGATCAGAAATATATATACTATGTAATCAAGAATAAATATATTCAGAATATGTATATTTTCTCCTTCTGGTTGTTATACACATTTCCCATTCGCACTAACTTTATAGACCTTTTTGTAGCTTTTAATGATATGAAAATTTAAGATATAATTATCAGAGTTTACATTTTTCATTTACTTTCAGCTGCATTTTAAATGCTGTGCATACATTGGCGTATTATAAGATACAATTTTAGATTATTTTCGCTTTAGTTGGGTTATTCATAACACTGCTAATAACAACTCAAGTGTTTACTGACTGTGTTTACATTTGGCACTCAAACATTCCTCTTGTGCCATTCCATTGACCTTCAAGCAACACCAAGCCATACGCACTTGGCACACCATCGTAACCCCTCACAAAGATAAAAAAAACCCAAGCATAATGGAAACACTTGCAGCTCCAATTCCGATTTCAAATCCAAATCCAATTGCAAGCCGTTTTCATGGCCGGCCAAGCAACTTGTGGAGCATTCACTTGGCTGTTGTTTGTGGCACAATTGAGGTATGAGGTATGAGGCATGGTGTCATTGCATGCCGAGACAGATGCAAGATACAGATACACATGCAGATGGAAATACAGATATAGCTACAGCTATAACTACAGTTGTACCAACAATTACATGCAGCTATCAATTGTATGAAGTTAAATGCCTGCTCAGTTTAGTCATATGCCATAAATATTTGTATGTATCGTAGTTAGTTTGTATTGTGTTTTAACGGGGGTCTTTGGCTTGGCCTCTTGCATGGCCGATGACACGCGTTGAAACGTGTTTTCTTCCCCAACTGCTGCTGCATCTTCTTCTTCTAGCCCTGGCATTAGATACGCTGCCTTCGCCCCCGCAGCTTCCCCTGCTCGCATTCCACGATTTCTAGCTGCATTTTTCATTTGCTGCCCGGGCACATGAACTTTCGAGTTGAGCAGTTGAAAAGGTCAAATGTTGTTTTACACGCTGCCTTTTATAGTGGAAAATAATTTTGTTTTATGGCTAACCAGCTAGTCAAACTGCCTGATTTCCTTTAGTTGTAGATGTTGCTGTTGTTATTATTGTTGCTGGCTTTCCTAATGTCTTTTACCCTATTGCCAGATATCTCTTTTCTCTCTCCTAAGCACATTTCCAGTCATTAGCTAGAACTGATAGAAAGGTGGAGATAAAATAGTAAAAGCCATTTGCTATCTAGTTATCTCTCAAACAAAAAGACTGCAGCAGTTGTAGCTAGAGATTTTCTTATTTGACCAGAACTTGCCCCACTTACAGTTACTGTAAATCGCATTGTGGTCAGACTGAAGTAAGATGAGCTACAAATATAGGAAGTTAAATCACAACTGGAGACCATTTAGAGCATAGTAACTTTGTAATATTTCATTTACCTGATTTATATATAAAGTACGTTTTGTTAGATTTTAATCTGAAGCTATTTGTATTTGTGTATTTGGAGCACCAATGAAGGGTTTAGTTCGCTACTTATATTTTACTATACGAAGAGGAAATAAATTCTAATAGATTCAGGGATCAGGTTCTGTCGCATTTTTATGGTGAATGGATCTATAATAGGCCAAACATTTGCTCAAAAAATGTTGAAACTAGTGCCAAAAACTTGTTTTGAGATATTTTTCTTGTTGCATGCTGGTAAAACATTCTTGGGAGGTCGTATTTTTAATGCCATTGCAATTACTCAAATATTTTTTCATGTGCATTTAAAACTTTGTCTTTGTCTCCTACCAACAAATCTCACAGCATTTTAAAAGTATTCTGCTACTTCATGTTTTACTTTCAAAACACTATTGTAAGCGTATCATCGTATTATCCGATAATCTTTAGCTGCAAATTCCTCTCTCGACACATGCCCAAAACAAACAACCTTCACTCCAGTTTCAATTTCGTTTAATATTTTAACACTCGGTTTCACAAATTAACATACTACAAAATGGAAACGAACAACATGCATTGTCATCAGCATCGCCATCACCAACACCATTACCATCATCATCATCATGATCATCATCATTGTCCCCCGGCCTCATCCTCGGCCGCACACAGACAAAAGGCATCGCAATTTCAATGAACAACCGCCCGACAAATAATAATAACAACAATAACAATAACAACAACGACTATTTTTTAATTTTTAAAGTCCACAACAATGAAAGAAACAAAATCCAAACTCCGGCTTTAATTATTAAGTCCCATTAACACTCTGCCAAAATAGTATATGGAATAAACCTGTATAGCCGACGTCTAGCTCTTGTTCAGCTTTCCAAATGCAAGCGACGCGTCACCAAAATTGCGTAATATTCATCCGTATTTGTTTATAAGTTTCCAAGAGTTTGTTCAAATTAAATTGAAAACCGGATCACACAATTTCCAACAGCTGCAGCTCAAGTGGGCAAATCAAATAATTTTGTTGTGCGTCGGTTCGGCTTTGTGGATACGTGACACACAGTCGGACGCATGACCGTTACATTATCCAAAATTCAAAAATCAAGTAAATGTAAATAGGTATTATGTATATTTGTACATTTGTCTCCCTTCTATCGAATTTGTTGACACTTTTTGCGCATTAAAATGCCTGACCAACGGGCAGGCCCACTTTAAAGCAAATGATCATTATGCATTGCTCATGATGACCAATGACGTTCGAGTGGCCTGTACTTCAACGAGTATATGGTGAATTTCCGGTAGACTGCTCTTAACCGACATAGCAGCAATTGGCATTAAAGTCCCGCTTTTTGTGGCAGAACTTCACTTAGCATAAATAAATTATTCAAGTTCATGGAACTTGTTTTGTTTATGCGCTGTTTTTAAATACCAGAAATCACTTAAAATTCGAGTTCAGTGAAATATTAGTTGAAATATAATCTGCAAAGTTGTATAACTTAACAACTTGGTGAACAACTAGTATGCATGTAGTTCTTTAATTGCCTTGTTTTCGCAATATCAAGTTTAATAGCTCTTGACGTTAACTCTACGTGCAACTGCATTGATTTTTAAACACACATTAACCATTTTTAAGCTTTGTGCTTCAATTATTTTTTTAAAGTGGCAATAGCCAGATGTAAGTAACCAGCTCTGAATTATCAGATCAAGTCTGGTTATTTTGGTCACATTTCTTCCGTCCATTTAGCATTTAGACTGGACTGTTTGACAAAAATTTAACTAATGACCTTTGCCACTTTGAAATCATTAAGTTTTTTGAGCGTTACTTAATCAATTTAAAGTTATAAACTCTGCCGCAAATTTTACTAGACTTCTGGTATGTCATCTTATTTTAATAGATTCACAAATAAATAATAATAATAATTCACAATCATTTGAAATCACAATAAATAACGTTTAACTGTATGTGCTGTAATGGTGCAATTTAAGTATACAATTATACCAGAGTTCCGTTTAGAGGTTAACTACCGTGGTGTTATGTGGTTCTTTCAATTACCAACAAAGACATCCGGTTAGCATGCAACGCCTAGTGACGTCTTGTCAATTCTAAGCACATCATTTGTAGACCTCTTAGAAGACCCCTGACCAACTGTTTGCATTTGCCGTCTGTCCGTCTGTCCGTATGGCCGTTTGTCCGTACAGTCTGCCTGTCTGTCTGTCTGTCTGTTTGCTTAGTGGAGCCGCAGAACGTGATGCGAATTGAAGAAACCGCAAATGAGTTGCGACTACCGACAATGTTTTGCATTTCTGCATAAGCTCGTATTGTTTGTGGTGTTGCCGGTTGCCTGTTGCCGCCTTGTGGCTGTGGGCGTCTTGGGCATGTGGATAGAAGCCATTGTCATATATCATAATCAGGCAACTGTGCGCATCATAAACAGAGCTGAGACTGAAAATAAACTAAAAAAAACACACACATTTGACATGGCCGACAGAACTAGTCAAGTTCGTTGCTTAAGTCTTTTGAATTCTGGTCAAGTTTGTTGCCCGAGTCTTTTGAATGCAACTAAAATGTAAATGGAACGAACTTGCATAACGGACAGAAAAACAGAGTAGACCACCAAAAGCGCAGCTGTCCGAATGTATGTACGCTTGTAAATGTATACATATATGTATGTATGTATACATATATACACATCGAGTGGAAGGAAGCGCTTAACGAGTGCCAGTGAAAAATGAAAATCAATGACAGTAAAAGACAAATTGTGCAGCTAGCAAAAGTGCAGAAAACAAAAGGAGCAGACAGAGCAAAAAGCAAGAGCTGCAACAAGCTGTATTATAAACGGCTAACCGTGACAATAAGAACAACAACAAGAGCAACAATTGCCATGGCTAAGGCAACATCAGTGGCAGCAGTTGAAGCTGCAGGCAGCATAACGAACTCAAATTCAAGGTTCAAGTCAGTAACCCTAGCGCAAGTTCTGGCCCCACTACAACGCGCAGTAAGAACAATAATAAAAGCAACGTCTGGGGACTAAAACACATAAAACACAAACACACACACGGACACACTCATGCTCAGAGGAGAACCTGGCTAGGGCCCGCTGCTCCGTCTGGGCTAACGAACTGAGCAGAGAGGCTCTTCTATGTATTTCTTATAGCGCTAAATTGGCGTCCGTTGCATGTGGACCTCGAGTGAGTCTCGCAAAAGACTCAGGCACTCTAGGCACTTTTTGGAGCCTGTACTTGGAAAAAGCACAAAAGGGTCTATTAAGCAAGTGCAAGTGAGAAATGGGTGTAACATACAGTGGGAGGCGTGATAGACCCCACAAAGTATATATATTCTTGATCTGGATGATAAGCTGAGTCGATATGGCCATATCTACCTATGTACACACCTAGTTCTTGCAAGCTTTTAGAGCTAGAGACACCATTTATACTTAGACTTTTCTATGCTTTATGCTGATCAAATTTGTTTTAACAATTTTGATACCACAAAAAAACTTTAACTTGTAATATTTCATTAAGGTAACCCAAGTCATTCTCTTAACGAGTTGTGAATTACATTACGATCGCATAAGAAACAGCGAAGATATGCAACAGACAATTTTAGAGTAGTTAGTGCATACGTTTCTAGATTGGTCATGTGTGTGAGGCAGTTGTGCAGTGATTATGAAACACAAAGTCTCCTACTGTCGGTTACGTTCGACTGCAGCCTGCCGTCCGACAGATCTGCTCAGTGCCTACTGGTTCTTATTGGAGCGACGACAACTGCGCCTGTGGATCGGTGCCGCCTTTATGCTTATTACCACGCATGCATGACAGGCCCAGTTTCAGGGCAGTCTATGTGTACTGCATACCCCCAACTCGGACTCGTAGCTCTCCGTCTTCGTCACTGGCACTCGAGACGCGACGCGACGCGACGCAACTCGAGTTTAGTTAACTCGCCCCCATGGGGCAACATTTGCAGCGCACGTCAACTTGACTTGCGGGTGTTTTCTTTTTGTCTGCCTCCTTGCCATGACTCAGCGTGGCGAACTATGGATCTATATAAAACAGAATGCTTTCCTGAAACTGGTTGAACTTCAAGATTCAATGCAAATGGCATACGAATTACGGGTAATAGACAGCAGAGCAACTCACAGCTGGTCGAGGAAACGTTCGCAGTTGGCTAAAGAATTAAATGCTCAAAAGGGCTATTAAAATAATACATAAAATTGGTTTATGTACATATCGACATTTTTATGGGGCATAAAAATAATCTCACATTAATGAGGATTTGTTTGGGTCATAAAAAAATACTTCTGTTCAATTTTAAAATATATTCGATTTTTCATAGTTTGATGTTTTAAATAAATTATTAAAGTTTAGCTAAAATAATACAAATGTAGGTAAATAAATGTCTGTTTAAAGATATATTAAAATATAGATAGATATAGAGATATATATAGATCCTAAAATCTACCTGAGCGCTTTTTGCAGAATTAACGTAAGATTCTTTCAGTGAAAGATTTAATTAATTTGTCGACAATGCATAATCAAGCATTTAATTTAATGCTCATTACTCAACTAATTGCTATTATTAGTGCTACAAGCGGAACAAGCTGAACTTTGTTTAGCCGAAGACGCCATTAATGAATTAACGTTTAATTTGAAGAGCAGACCAATTTATTATCTTCTAAGTCCACTGTACCAACAGTAAGTCAAGTGCTGCCTGTGTGTGTGCACAAATACCAGCTGAAGAAGCCTCACTAAAGTCATCATTTATTTATGACATGAGCTTTGCGCCCCGCAACCATGCCCGAAAAATACACGTAATTATATAACAGCGAAGGAACAGCAAAGAACCAACCAAAAAAACACAACAAAAACGAAGTAAAATAAAAAAAACACAAAAGCATAACAGCTTAAACGATTCACAGTCTCTTGCGCAGAGTCTAAACAACCCAAGATGAAACAAGCAGAAGGAGAGAAAGAAGGGAAAATAGTGAAAAACAACAGAAAATATCTGAAAAGATGCGACTGCCAGATATTTTGGCATCACAGGGCTTACTTCCAAGAATGGCGGAGCCATGCCCTCGTTGATGATTCAGCTTGGCAAGAGGCAGCCGCAGCTTAATGAATACCTTGCTGATTCTGAAGAACTGATCCTACAGCTCTACAGCTACGCGATGTACGAATAAACGGAGTGAGAAAGAAAGATAGAGAGAGAGGAAGAGAGATCAGAAATTACGTGTACGTTTCAATGATGGCGTTGCGAATGATGCTGCCAATGATCGGACACGTGAGATATTTCCAATGCGAATAGCTTAGCGTTTTTTTTTTTTTGCTCTTTCGCTGTTTTTGGTTCGCTATTCTAGCGGAAATTGAGCAAGAGATTCTTTTCAACGCAGCGGTACCGTAAATGTGGGGCAGCTTAGGTGTACGGAGCCGCAAAGCGGCTTTAAGTTTATTTACCCCTTGAGTGACTTAATGTCGATCCAAACTGTCGTCGCAATGTCTTTTTGGGATTTAAAATTCGTTGTATGTGAATGTAGATGATGTTGGTGTAGATGACATGTCGTTGATTGCAATTTGATTGCCGATCTATATTTTAATTTATTGAATCAAATTCACTAATTTAAAAGTTATTTAAATAGAAATGTACTGTAAAATTTTTCTCCATTTTTCGCGAACTCCTTTCAATTTATAATGTAAATTTTCATCTGTTATGCAGTCAATTAGTTTTTTTCATGGACGTCCCTTTTTTCAAGTCAAAGTTGGTTTAAAAAGAATTCAATCTACTTTTGAATGCATTTACTATTTCCATTATTTTTATTTCGCTGCATCTGTTTGTCTACTTACAGAGATTACCACCATGCCAGCCACAGTCGCTGTCAGTAATGCCACCTCAGCGGAAACTACAGTGCGTTCCACCAGTATTGAACCTATTACCTCCACGGAGCCCACAACTACTCCGCGTGTGGAGAACATGGCACCTGAGCAGCCAACGATCGTTCATCAGTCGGAGGCAGATCAGACGCATATTCAGCACATTCCACTGAGGGATGAGCATGCGGAGAGTGTTGGTGGCACGACGGAGCAGCAACAGTTGCATGAGCAGCAGCTGCAGCAGCAGCAGCAGAACGAACTGTTGCTCAATCAAATTTCCAATGAGAACGATGATGATGCCAAAGATTTGAATAATTTTCGACATCCGGCAACGCTCATAACTGCCAGCAATAGTGAGGAGAGCGAGCCGAGTCACAGTGAGAACGAAAGCGACAGCGACAAGTCTGCAGTCTCAGCAGCCACACCAACAACAACAACAACAACAACAACAACAACAACGACAACAACAACAAATGCAGCACCAACAACAACAACAAGTGAGTCAGAAGATCCCTATCATGTGCATATACTGTCCGAGAATCATGATCGCCTGGCCGAGCACGAAGATTATCAAATGCTGTCGAGCAGCACCGAAGAAACTGAACCAGCCGCAGCAACAACAACAACAACAGCAACAACAACAACGACAACGACGACGGAATCGGGTTCTGGCATTATTGTCAGCGTGGAGAACAAGGCAACCGCTCAACCAGAGACGACATCAACAACATCCCGAGCACGCGCCATGCATATGAATGAACCCGAAACTCAGTCCCAGACTGAGGCAGACAAGGAGGCGGAGGCCACCACGCTCATGCCCCGCTCGGAGGGGCAAGCGGCTCCAGTGATTAACATTGTTGAAGGACAGCATGTGCAACAGGCTGCCGAGGCTGAAACAAGCCCTAGCTCAACAACAACAACAACAACAACCGAATCGCCATTTGTTGTTTTCGCCGGCGAGGGTCGCTCAGCAGGCGGCAATGAGGATGCAGAGGTGCTCTTCCGCCACAATGCCACCATGCATCAGGCGCTAATGGATCTCAGCGATGTCAGCATGGACGAGGAGCGCACTGAACTGCTTACAACCACCACAGCATCTAGTGCACTGACTGGCAGCACCACCGCAACATCAACATCAACAACAACAACGACAACCACAACCTCTCAGCCTGACACTGAAGTGCCAAAAATTGTGGAGATCACCGCCAGCGGAGATACCATGCAACGTGAATGCCTGGCCAGCAACAGGAACTACAAGGTGTGTATCAAGCATTTTGTCCTCTGCAAATCAGAATTTTAATTTGCATAACTGAAAGAGCTCTTTAACTCTGCTCAATGTTTATTAACTCTGCAAATCAAATATGCTGAAGTTAGCATATAAAGTGTAGAAACTAAGCAGAAAGTATAATATAATATTTTTTTCATGATTTATAGAAATTGATTTGTGAAATATCCAAACAATGTTTACAAACAAAGCAAAAAGTATAATATTTTTTATGATTTCTAGAAATTTATTTGTAAATTATCCGTATAAAGTTTACAAACGAAGCAAGGTAAATTGTTTTTTATGATTTCTAGAAATTGTGTTGTAAAATTTCTATAACTATATATAACTATAAATTTTTGTGTATAATTTAAAGAACAACAAAACCAATGTCAATTGTTTGATAACTTTAAAAATTGTTCATCAATGAAATTTTATTCATTTATTTATTTATTTTTTGAATTAATCTCTAATAACAGCACGCCATGGTTTCGTGTTATTTAATATTTACTTACAAGCACTTATTTTCTAATATAAATAAATCTGTATTCAAATTTTATTGAACGAACTTTATTGAAATCAATATTAAGTAAATATTTTAAACTTTTTGCTTTTAAAGAAATCCTTTACTCAACTGTACAAAAAAAGTGATTTCGCAAGCTATTTTAAACAATTTTACTTTAATTTGTTGGCTTCATAAATGGTTGAGCATTATTCTTCAGAGTTATTAATCAAGAATTAGCAGTGAAAGACAAGGACAAATTTTCTAAGGCTTTAAGCTGGAAAGCAAGCCAATTGACAAAACATATTTATAGAATTTGAAAATAAAGATTTGAAATAAAAAATTCCGCATGCTAGCTCCATTATCTATAGCTATATCTTTATAATATCTTTGACTACTATATATCTATCTATCTATAATACTTATTATTCTATGCTAGTTTTGTATATCAATATTCTTAGTTAGTTGTTTATTCTGCCCACATTGGAATCTTTAATGCTATGAATGCACTTATGAATAAACGCCCGCGTTTTTGGATAAAAATCTTGCACTTCCTGGCATGCAATTGCAATTTGCCTTGTCGTCATGGCATTGCATAATGTTCAACAAGTTTGGGCCACTCATAAAAACCGGTCAACAGCAACAGCGACAGCAACAGCAGTTGCCGTTGTATTTTGTCGCAGCTGCTGCTGTAATTGTTGCTGCCCGTTTTGCACTCCAAATATCCATTGAATATACTTTTTGGGTGCACATTTCCTTGGATTGACTTGGCTTCTTTTTGTTTTGGCTGTTCGCGGTTTACCTGCTTTTCGATGCTTGGGCAGGCAGTAATTATGCAAATATTTGTGCGCTTTTAAAATGCAGCAAGCGATTAAATTCCAGCAAATTGCTGAGCTGTGATTGATGGGGCCATTGTCGTTATCTTTGGTCTTCTGGCCCGGCCTTTGTGATATGTGTCAATCTCAATATGAGAATCACTCAGCAACGCTTTAACTGATTAACCATCGTCTAATTAATGGCAGCCTCTAATTTCCATAAATTGCCACACGCCTTGCGGCAACACTAACGTCTGTCCGAGTGTGACGTGTTCATCAGACGTTGCACTCGTGCCTCAAGCATTCTACGAGTCACGTACCCTACTCCCAAATCGACTGCAACTCCAAGTAGCAACGCCTCTGGCACTACTGACCAACCCAATGATTTGTTGCCATTGTTATTGGATTGGAGTTGCATTAGCTATATGCTGCTATTGTTGTTATTGTCTGCAGTGTTGCCAACTGTCGGTCATCAAGTACACAGCAGATCAGGCCAACCAAAATGGCCAAAACAAGTTAAATTCTTGTAAAAATAGACACTGCTTTTTAGCAACAAAATATTAAATTTTTGTTTCATTAAATGCTATAGTATTATAGCTACATTGTCGTAGTTTATTGGTAGAAACAAATTATTTAAAAATTATGATTTACTCTAAGTATTATAGCTTATACTCTTAGAAATGAAACCTCTCCTGGAGTATTTTTACATGGCGAACTGTTGGAACAGAAGGATGCTCACAAATATCTCGGAGTTACTCTAGATAAACGGCTAAATTTCCAGCGTCACATAACAGATGTAGTTAAGCGGCTTAAAACTAAAGCAAGTAGCATGGCTTGGCTTCTAAATGACAGGAGTAAATTATCGCTCAGAAACAAAGTCAATATTTACAAAGTGATTCTGGCACCCATTTGGAGATATGGGATACAAGTGTATGGCATAGCAGCGAAATCCAATCTAAGTAAAATTTGTATAATGCAATCTAAAATCTTGCGCAGAATATCTGGTGCGGCGTGGTATATAAGAAATAGAGATATTGCAAAGGAACTCCGAGTACCATTGGTTGGAGATATTATCAATCGGCAAAGCTACTGCATATCGGATTAAACTTTTAAACCACCCTAACCAGCTAGCAAAAAGACTCCTGCGAGCGAGAAGAAACCACGGCATAACGATGAGGAGAAGACTGAAAAGAATACACCCAACTGACTTACCAAACAGACGAATATAACTATAACTTAATATTTGTAAAAACCCTATTTTTTTAGGAGTAAATATATACAATTGTATATATAAATTGAAATATTACACATCACTATGGTATAAATTACTACACATAACAGTAATAGTATACCATAAAATAAAGTATATAAATTTTTATATTTTCACAAAAAAAAAAAAAAAAAAATTAAATGCTATAGTATTATAGCTACATTGTCGTAGTTTATTGGTAGAAACAAATTATTTAAAAATTTACCCTAAGTATTATAGCTTTAACAATTGTGGTTTTATCTTAAAAAAAAAAGCTAAAAATCGCAAATCAATTTTGTGAAATAGCCAGCATAACAGACTTTTGCCGAATTGGGTTGCTTTCTGTTTTCGACTATCAAAAATAGGCAAACATGACGGGTAAATAGCCAAGTGGGCAACACTGGCTGTCTGTTGTTACCAACTGTTATTGCTGCGAGTGGGGTCGGTGTTGAATTTGTTTTAATTAAACGACTGCTTGGCTACTTTTTTTTGCTACTCTACTTGAACAAATGCAATTGGGTCTCTGGTGTTTGTCAAGCCATTTGTGGAATGCAACTTTGGCTATATATTTAATATCGGCATAAAATTTCAGTAATTCCAACTAACTCGAATCGTAATCAAGAGTTGTGTAAAGCTTTACTGCTTCTTTTATATCTCTATTTTTTTGGCAATGTTTTCTGCTTCAGAGTATTTGCGCTGTACTGCGCGCGTAATTGAATTTAGTTATTAATTTTTTCTACTTATAAAATATTTAAAATTGTTTTTGCCATACTTTTCATAATCGAGTTTTGCGGCACGCTTCGATATGAAATAATTTTTGCTTTCACTTTTAATGAATCGTTCATGCTGACTGCCCCCTCCTTGGGGTCTTTATGAACAATTTTTGTATTTCTGTATTTTTGCTCTGTTATTTTCTTATAAATAGCAATCGATCGATCCGCAGCGGACACGTGCACCATGCCCATGCCGACTCCAAGCCACATGCCACAAATGCTTTTTGCCGTGAGCAGTCAAGTGGCTGAAAAACTCAACATACTTTCAGCGGGATTGTATGTGGTTTAGTGTGCCATGGGGTCTGGCTTTTAGTAGGCTTGTGATGGCCAAAGCTTTATGAGCTTGTAGCATTATTTTTAGATTCCCAAGAAGCTGTTAAGTGTTTGCCGTTTAGAAGTATAGGAAACGAATGCTTTGAGAGACGTTCATTACAATGTGGCAAGGCGTGAAAAATCTCACAGGCATTTACATACGTGTAAACCATATAAAATCTTTTCATTTGAAATTAGGTGTATCAAAGTTCATCTATGTGAGTTTTAATTAACAGAACAAAAGACTGTAATGCGCTTAGCGGCAAGCAAAACAAAAGACTCAGGCAACGAACTTGATTTGAATTGGAAAACAGCTTTTGTCTCTGTCTTTGTGTGTGGGTGGGGTCAACAAAGTGGCTTAGAAGCCGCTTTGACATATTTGGTTATTGGTGCACTCAGCCTCAAGATCTGACTCAGACGGCAAACATCAGACATCAGCCATCAGACACAGGCACAGACGCCATACCACTTAAGACTTGGCTTGCAAGCAGGAAATGTTTGCTAATTTTGTTTAGTAGTCAAGTCATCAGATGATCAAATATACAAATGATTGATGAGTTGACTCGGCAAATTGACGCAATTTGTGCATGCGGCAAAAAAGCAAAACTAAATAATAATAATAATATAACTTCACCCGCCTTTCACATCACTTGGTATTTTTAGCAAATGCCATTGCTAAACTGGCACATCGTATCTATGGCCATTACTGGTATTTGTATTTGTCAATTGGGTCACAATTCTAAAGGCACTGACGATTATTGCTGCAAATTTTGAAAGAAACAGAGAAAGCTGCACACAATGTAAGCCTATGAGTGCCGCTGAATAAGTGGAGCTCATTATTGTTCAATTGCCACTCATCATCCATAAGTATGAGCGAAGAGAGTGTGCACTGTATTAAACTAAATATTTGTTGTCGTTATTTACTAGAGTTCTTAATGGCTGCTCAGATGCCTCAGATTTACGTAAGCTGCGTAAAATAAGCTAACGCAATTTGCGATTTGAATATAAGTATAATGTGCTAAGAGTACTGAAATCAATACGACTAAATAAACTAGAAACCAGTAAGACCGGAGCAGATCAGTCGGACGAAAGGCTACAGTCGGACGTAACCAACGGACCCTGTACCTTGTGTTTCAATAGTCAATACATCACTGCCCCACACAAAGAGTCAAGCTATGCACAAACCATTTCCCCCTCTGCAAAGTCGAGTAAATTGTCGGTTGTATATCTTCGCTGCTTCTTATCCAATTGTAATGCAATTGACAGCATCGATAGACAAAATCATAGATTCCATATATGCCCAAAAACACACCTGTAGCTTTTAAATGGGGCTGCTGTGTTTGAAAATCTAAGCAAACTTAATCTGCTTGCATTAAGCATGCATATTGCTGTGGAATTAAATTGGATGCAATTATCGACATAATTGAAATAAAATAAGCAAAATTTAAACAAAAGTTTAAATAAAAATATATAAAAATATAATAGGAAAATATACCAATTTTCAAACAATTTTTTTTTATTTTGTAATACTTTTTAGACCCTGTACTTTAAAAAAGTAAAAGGGTCTATTAATTTAGTGCAAATGACAGATGTATGTAACACCCAGAAGGAAGCGTGGTAGACCCCACAAAGTATATATATTCTGACTCAGGACGACGAGCTGAGTTGATTCAGCCATGTCCGTCCGTCCGTCTGTCCGTCTGTCCGTCTGTCTGTCTGTCCATCTGTCCGTCTGTCCGTCCGTCCGTATGAACACCTAGATCTCAGCAACTATAAAAGTTAAAGACACCACCTTTCCGGATTTAGGTAGTCAGCTAATGCAAGCAGATCAAGTTTGTTTCAAACTTTTGATATCTCGCCTCTTTCATCCGCGAATCATCAAAAATCTACACCTACCTCAAAAATCTCGAAAACTATAAACGCCACAGCAGCCACAATAATAGCGCTACAGACTGTGATTTGGCATGTACGTAGCCCAAAGTATTCTCCACCGATGATATTAATTTATTTATGATTTGAATTGGAATAGCGAAGATATGCAAGAGACAATTTTTTTCAAAATGCATGTATGTGCCACTGCGGCCACAATAATAAAGCTACAGACTTGTAATTTAAAATGTACGTAGCCTATTGAATTATCCATCGATGCTGTAAATTACATTACAAACGGAGAAGAAACAGCGAAGTTATGCAGCAGTAAATTGTTTTATAAATATATGTAAGCGCCACTACAGCCACAGTTTAAAAGCTATAGACTTGGGATTTGGCATGTACGCAGCCTATGGCATTATCCATCAACGCTGTGAATTATATTACCAACGGAAAAGAAACAGCAAAGATAGCGTAGACAGAGAAGCCGCCTAGAGCTTGCAAACTATAAGAGCTAGAAATACAATTTTTTGGTATTTATGTCCTCCTATGCAACCATCAGATCAAGTTAGTATGGGTTTTTTGATAACTCCTCTCATTCCTCCGCTAACCGAAAAACCAATTTAGGAACAGTTTGTCAGTTTTAAAGCTCAAGTTTTAAAGCTAAAGATTTGGGATGTGGCATGTACGTAGACTATGACAATTCCCATCGATGATATGAATTACATTACGATCGAATAAGAAACAGCGAAGAAAACGGAAAGTACAGGGTCTCCTACAGTCGGTTGCGTCCGACTGTAGCTTCGTCCTTACTGGTTTAAATAAGTTCTATTTTCGAATATAAACATTTTTTCAATTAGTCAATATTTAGTTTAGAGTCGCAATATTAAGATAATTGAAGTTGAGTTTAGTTGAAATTGAGTTGAAAACTAAATTCTACAATTCAGTATGTTCGCTTTAAAGACAAATTAAGTCTGTAATTCGTAGTGTCTTTATAAAAGGGTACACTTTACAAACATTAATCCAAATTGTCAATAGCCTAGGCCTACAGCCTACGGAAATTCAGTTTAACTACATAAAATACCCTGCCATATGATTTTAATATTAACATTTAATAATTTTAATATAATAGAAAGTAGTTGAGTAGAATTTTGATTGTATTATGCAACTGATGGCCTTATATTAAACATTTTCTAATTAACTTACCCAATCTTCCACAGCACGGTGAGACCATGGAGCGGGACTGTGATGAGCGCTGCACGTGCAACCGTGGCGAGTGGATTTGTGAGCCCCGCTGCAAGGGCGCCAGCTACCCGCGTGGCAGCCAGCGCACCATGGCCAATCCGCACTGCCACGAGCGTGTGGTGGCCGAAGACGAGTGCTGCCGGACCATGGAGTGCGAGGAGCCACTGCTGGAGCCCAGTGTGGCAACGGTGGAGTCCAATGCTGCACCTGTGGCTGCCACAAATGAGCAGAACGAGGGTAAGCGTTGAAAAGTTCTCTGTGGCTTTGCAATTTGTAGCTTATGCGCCATGCTTTAACGCTGTGTTTTTTTGTGCTTTTCATATCCACGTCATGTGCATCTTCCACACACACACACACACACACACATGCTTACACATACACACACCTACATACATACACCCACACACGACATGGCAATGTGCAGAGACCACGCCCAAGCCACGCTCAGATTGCATTTACCAAGGCGGCGTCTACAAGTTCAGGGAGCGCCTGGAGATCGGCTGCGAGCAGATCTGCCACTGCGATGAGGGGGGCGTGATGAACTGCCGCCCACGTTGCCCGGAGCGGAATCACACGCGTGCCGACAAGTGCGTCTACGTGAAGGATCCCAAGGACGTGTGCTGTCAGCTGGAGCTCTGCGACGTCACGCTGGACGATCACGAACAGCAGCAGCCGCTGGCGCCGTTGCTGCCCACGATGCATGGCGGCCAGAACAGCATTGGCGAGGAGCAGGATCAGGAGCGCAGCTACGGTCTGGATCTGCAGGCACGCGATGCCAGCGGTGGCGCTGGCGCCTGCAGCTTCAAGGGCGCCCATTACGAGGTGGGGCAACAGTTCCGCGACGGTTGCGAGCAGCTCTGCATCTGCAATGAGCAGGGCGTGCACTGCGCCAAGGTCGAGTGTCCCTCCACCTTCGGCCTGGACGTGCTCAATCCGCACTGCATACGCTGGGAGCCGGTGCCGGCGGACTTCAAGCCGGTGGCGCCACACTGCTGCCCGGAGAGCATGCGCTGTGCGGACAACGGCACCTGCAGCTATGCCGGCATGCAGTTCGACAATTGGTCCCCCATTCCCACCAATCTGACGGGTAAGTCAACGCATTTCGCTCACCTGATTCGCAGTCTCATCAAGCTCCACCTTGCCCCCCCCTCCCCCACCAAGGTTGCGAGAAGCATTGCTATTGTGAGAACGGCAAGGTCGAGTGCCGTCCGGCCTGTCCGCCCGTTTTGGCCCTGCCGCCCGCCGATCTGCCCTGTCATCCGGAACTGGCGCGTCTGCTGCCCATACCGGATGACGAGTGCTGCAAGCACTGGACCTGTGCCACACTGCCCAAGGAGCATCAGGCAGAGGAGGAGCCGCAACAAGCTGAGCAATCGCAGGCCAATCAAACGCCCGCAAGTCCCAACGGTAAATACCACCAACGGTTGCATGAAAGAGTTTCCTCCATTTGGCTTCATTGCATGAACAAAACGAAATTAACTGAGAACTGCGTTTGCACCACAAGTTGCAATAATTATGAATTCACATTTTGATTTATGATTTATTTGGTATTGCGCTTGTCGTGTGAACACAGCCATTACTTTTATTGGAAATTTATTCAAAAACAAAAAACAAAAAACACTCATGTTCATTTCTCGCATGTTTTCGAAACGTTTTCGGCTTTTCCATTTTCCATTTTCCATTTTCCATTATACATTTTACGTTTTGATTTCATTTATTATTATTTTACGTTGCGCTTTTGCTATTTATCTTGCGTTCTGTTTCTCTCTTTCCCTCTTTCTCTCTTCTATCGTGCACATTTCTTGCGTTGACCCTGATATTGGCCTTATAATAAATATACTTATTATTTTCTACGCTCACACATAAATATGTTATTCACGCTATGCATTTGTAAATAATTAAAATACCATTCAACATGCAACCGATATCAGAAACACCAACAACAACCACAACAACTGCAACGATGACTGCGACAGCAACAACCATGACAACAACAACAACAACAACCACAACAACTACTGCCAAGCCCTTGCAGCTTGATTACGATAGGAAGCCCACGTTGGGCGCCTTCTATCCCACCCTAGATGGCAAGCCGCCCAAGGCGAGCCCAGGACACTTTGAGAAACACGAAAAGCCGCACAAGAAGGTGCCACACCAACAACAACAACAGCAGCAGCAGCAGCAGCAGAATGACATCAAATACGATGTGCATGAAGATCAGCAGGAGGACAATAATGCGCCTCCTTTGCCGCCAGGTGGCGGCTTTGTGCCGCTGCAAATAGCCGGACACTACAACGATTATCAGCAGCAACCACATCCACAACATCCACAACACCCACAACATCCACAACATCTCGGTCCTTATGGCTTCTATAATCCAGTCAAGCCCGCCTACGACGCCTACAATCCCTACGAGCCGTATGACATCAATCCCAATGGCATACCGCAGGGCAAGCCGCCGCCGGCGCCCACTAGTCAATCGGATCTATTTAATATTCTGGGCGCCGAGCAGCCAGCGCACGCCGGACAGCCCGCCGGACAGAAGGACAATCACAATCTGCCCTCGCATGTGAGAATCGAGCAGATACTGCAGCACTTGCAGCAGAGTGTGCCGGGCGCTGCACCACAACAGCCACAACAGCCGCAGCAGCAACAGCGACCGGCGCCACCGCATTATGTGCCCATTGTGCACAGTGGAGTGCCGCCGCCGCCCCCACCTCACGGCATTGCCATTGTCGACGGCCAGCCGGTGGCCTACGAGAGCTATCCCCTCATTCCGGGTCTGGGCGTGCCCCCCGCACTGCAGCAGCCACACGATTCCCTGCACCAACAGGCCACCATTATTCCCAGCTCCAGCACCAGCTCCGGCCTGTCCACGCAGGCCAGCGAGCACAGCCTGCATCAGAGTCACAGTCAGGCTCAGGGTCAGGCTCAAGGTCAGACTCAGGGTCAGACTCAGAGTCAAAATCAGAGTCAGAACCAGAGCCAGGGTGCGGACAAGCGGCCCAGTCCACAGCAAGCAGGTTGAGATCTCATCATATTCTACTCAAATCCCATTTAGCCTAGCCTCTCCCTCTCTATCTATCGCCTGGACACTGCTATACCGATCTACACTGCGACAGGGTTTTACTGTACTAACTGTGACCTCACTCACACACATACACACACACACCTCACACGCATACACATTCACATTGTCATTCATCTTGCATACTAAACTTTGGGCTTCTTATACCTATTTATAATCTTAATCCAAACTAACACGACTAATCAACAACTAATAGGAATATGAGCATTGGAAGTTTGGATAAAGATTAATTACAGTTTTTGATTTCCTAATTGGTTTAATGATAACGGTTTATTTAAATTTATTATCACAATATATCAATATTTTGACTAGGGCTGCGTATATTTTTAAAAAGTTAATAATAATAATGTATTTCCCATTTTTCAATGGGTACAGGGTATAAAAAAGGTTGCTTTGATGATACATATATCGTTATGTGACCTGCAGTGTTGATATTTGATGATCTCTAAAAAATATCGATAGATTTTTCCTTAATTAAAAGATTTAGATATACTATAATATTTATTGTTTGGGATTTCTTATATGTTTGTTTGTTGATAGGTCGTTTTCATGATATATTGAAATTTATATCTGCACTGATAATATTTGATGATCAGTAAAAAATATTGATACATATGTATTTCTTTAAATTATGTGAAAATTTGTATATAAAATGCCCATTTTCTTTTATTTGTGTGAATAAATAATAATATTTGACCTCTTTTATCCATTATTGTCTATCGTCAAAAAACTCTATCAAAACCTTTTGATATACGAATAAAAAAACTTCCAATGCTCAGCTTCAAAATAGTATCTTCGCCCCTACTTAATACAATTCGTAAATGTTTAATTCTTTTACAGGCTTCAATAATCTGCAACCCGATATCGAGGTGCACACCCTGGAGGCCATCGATCCCCGCACCATACGCATAGTCTTCACCGTGCCGCAGGTCTACGTGAATCTGCATGGACGTGTGGAGCTGCGTTACACGAATGGACCCAGTAACGATACGGCCAGCTGGGAGCAACAGATATTTGCACCGCCCGAGGATCTGATTGCCACTTCCCAAATGGAGTTCGATCTGCCTGGCCTGGAACCGAACTCGCTGTACAAGGTCAAGATAACGCTGATACTGCGCGATCTGAACTCGCAGCCAACGAGCAGTGTCTACACCGTAAAGATGCCGGCTGAGCGTACAATAACACCGCCACCTCAAATCTCCGACTATCGACCCGACTTCCAGGACATATTCAAGAATGTGGAGGATCCGGAGCTGACAGTCAGTGAAACGAACGCCACGTGGTTGCAGCTGACCTGGAAGAAACTCAGCGATGAGCAGATGGAGTATGTCGACGGGGTACAGTTGCGCTATAAGGAGCTAACAGGAATGATCTACTCCTCCTCGCCGCTGGTGCACCGCACGCTCACCAGTTACACCATACAGAACCTGCAACCGGATACCGGCTACGAGATCGGACTGTACTACATACCATTTGCGGGCCATGGTGCCGAGCTGAGAGCCGGACACATGATCAAGGTGCGCACAGCGCCCAAGGTAGATGTGTATGGCTTCGATGTGACCGTAAATGTGACCAAGGTGAAGACACAGAGCGTGGAAATATCCTGGAATGGCGTGCCCTATCCGGAGGATAAATTTGTGCACATCTACCGTGCCATCTACCAGAGTGACTTGGGCAAAGAGGACTCCAGCGTGTTCAAGGTGGCCAAGCGGGACAGCACCACCGGCACCCTCATCATGGACCTCAAGCCAGGCACCAAGTATCGCCTCTGGCTCGAAATGTATCTCACCAATGGCAACACCAAGAAGAGTAACGTGGTGAACTTCATCACCAAACCAGGTGGTCCAGCGACACCCGGCAAGACTGGTGAGTTGGGCATCAAGGGGTAGAGTTTAATTGAGGTTTTAAAAAAATGTATAAATTACAAGTCTTGCGTGTGCTTGAACGGATCTACATAAGCTTCAAGAATCTGGGTAATCCGTAACTTAGCCTGACATAGCTATAGTTTCTTAGCTTCATAGTTATTCCCCTGCTAATCTCTCTTACTTTTGCTCTGCGCTTAGGCAAACTGCTGACCGCTGGCGTCAATGATCAGCCCGTGGGCGATTATTACGGTCCTCTTGTGGTGGTTTCTGTGATTGCCGCGCTGGCGATAATGTCGACGCTGGCGCTGCTGCTGATCATAACTAGAAGGAGGGTGCACCAAACGGCTTCGATTACACCGCCAAGGAAGAGCGACGCAGCCTACGACAATCCCTCGTACAAGGTGGAGATTCAGCAGGAGACAATGAGTAAGCACAAATATCATACTTTCAAAAATGCAAATAAAAATAATAATCCCATTTTGATACACCTACAGATCTGTAACCGGTTGGCTGGGGAAAACTCACTCACTGCTCCCAAAACTAGCTTAGAGCAACGTTCTTGTAAATATTTAAAACAAAACAAAACAAAGCAAAAAACTCTCCAAACTCAAACTCAGTGTCAGTAAAAATGAAAAACGGATTTTCCATTCCCCGGCGCAGGATTCAATGATTGATGATCCAAAAACTATATAAAAGGCCGCCATGTTGTATGTAGTTTTTAAGCAAACTGAAGAAATGAATTGAAATCAACTAAATATTGTACTATTGTATGTTTTTTTTGTGTGTGTCCCCGTTAAACTATTGCAACTTGTGTATATAGAGAATTAGAAGAGAAACCCGAAAACTTCAAGTAACCAATTGGCCTCTCGCCTGGGGCATGTGAAATGTTTGCGCATATTCTTCTAGCGATTTCTAAATGCATAGTTAGTTTAACTTGTAAATTTTAGCTTTACACGTACATTAATCATAATTTAAGAACGAACAACAGCAGTTCTTCAACAAGAGACAGTCCATAAATATTTAAATTAGCTTGTAAACCTACAGAGATATGCAATCTTATGAATAAATAAAAAACAATAAACAATATATGAATGCGAGTAAATTATTTTTTAAGTTAAGACCGATAAAGAGAGTAGAGAAAAGAGCTGGAGGGTATCTGGGACTTGTATAGATATAAAGAACAAATCGAAAATAAAACTGATAATAAATATGCCCATTGGAAAACCCACTATTGACTCTGATCCTACTTACTAGACCATACCTAGTTAACAGTTCTAATTTTAATTTGGATGATAGTACAATAAATTCTTAAGATCGCAGTTCAAAAAACTATACTAGTATAATAATAACCATATTGATCATGTGAGCTTAATAGAGCTCTCCCCCTCTCTTACTTAGAAAGAGTATGGAATAGATCTTCCAGATCGCAATTCAAATACTTTAACTATATCGAGCCCTTCCCGCGTAAAAATCGTAAGCGGCAAAAGCAAATTTTACAGAACGTTTTTTTCGCGATAACGCGTTCGAAATTCGTAGCAAATGTGGCGCTTACGATATATTTGTCAGGCTGATATCTCAGTAAATACCTTGAATTAGATTATGCAATTTTTTGTGTAGATGAGTTGCTTAATTATGTACATTATTCGATCAAAAACCGAAAATCGAAAAAATTTTGGTTACGATTTTTTTGCGGGAAAGGCTCGATATATTCATAAGACTAATGATCACGAGAGCTCTACTAATGACTATTTAAAATACATTTAAAAGTATTAAGTAAAAATATATGCATGTATATTTGATTTTTGTTTGGCTATGACATTTATAATATTTAACCGTCCAACAGTTGGTGATTAAATTTCCAACAATTGAAGGCATAGGAAACGGAAGCAAATAAAGACAGAATTGCCTTCTTGTAGAAACCAATCGAACTTTGATTTGGTTTGATTTATTGTTGTTCTTCTAATTGTTGTAAATTTAATGTACATTTATTTTTTAATTATATATGTATGTATATTTTATTTCAGTTTTGCTTGCAGCACCAACAACATATATGTATAAATATATGCGTGTATATAGGTTTATGTATAATTATGTAAGTATATACAAAATGCACAACTAGATTTTGGGTTGAAGAATTCAAAATTCAAAAATTCAAAATATTATACACTAATGCCACGCTAAATGCTAAATTTCTTAATTAATGTTAAAGAACAAAATAATTAGTATATAAGTAGTGTGTGTGTGTGTGTGTGTGTGGGTTTTTAGAGCAAAAATATGAGGAAAAAATATATGCAAATATTCCTTCGCATTTGGCATGAACAATTCTTTGTGTGTTTGGTTTATAAATTTAAAATTCTTGTACAAGTTAATAATTAATGGATTTGGGTTTTAAAAATGAACGACTTGCTATCGTTAATAGTAGTTATTGTAATCGTATCGTTATCGTTATCGTAATCGTAATCGTTATCGCTAGCATTATCATCATCGACTTGGTTACTGTTGTGTTTCGGTTCTGAATAAAACTAATCACTGTTTAGCCTCCGTTCTGTTCTTTGACATTAAGTTTGCTGGATTGGTTGCTTTAGGCATGGCAGGACAGACAACCCCGGAACTTGGATGGTGTCTACTTGGTGCTGGTGCTACCGCTAATACTTCCGCTGGCGCTCAGGCTGGCTGCAGCTTCGCTGGTGCTGGTGCACTGCTCGATGACGCTGTTCCCCTCGGCATCGCTGGTGGTGGTGGTGGAGGAGTTGCTGTCGTCGTCGTCGTCGCCGTCGCCCTCGTTGTCGTCGTCACCCTCCGACTGCTCCTCGTCGCCCTCGTCGACGTCGCCTTCGTCCTCCTCGTCGACCGTGTAGGAGGCATCGTTCTCAATCAGACGCAGATCCATGCTGTCGAAGGAATCGGTTATGACGCTATCATCATCGGTTGTGGTCTCGTCCTCTTGGCCGGAAGTATCATTGTCCAAGTCGGCATCCTCGTCCCCCTGCTGGCTTGGCTGCTGGGACGGCGATTCGTTGCCGCTGCCCACATCGATGCGCATCTCGTGCATCAGCTCCTGGATCAGCTCGGTCTCAATCTCAATCACACCCAGACCCAAGTGTCTTTTGTTCACGTCCATCAGCACATTCTTCAGATTGCGCGCCAGCAGACGCAGATGCTCATCGCTGCAGACAGTGGCATTGCTCAAATACCGTATATAGTCCTCCACGTAGTGGGTATTGAAGCTGTCGCGGCACGGCTCGCCACTGGCAAACTGCTGATGGGTGAGCAGCAGCTGATTGATCAGCCAGTTGCGACCGCCCTTGAGCACCTCGATGGCATCCTTGACACACTGCCGTCCCAGCTCGAAGTTGCGGTACAGCGGATAGGTGATGGAGCGACGCAGGAACGCCACCAGCACGTCCCTGTAGTTGTCGAACTGCTCGAAGTAGCATAACAGCGGGCACAGTATGCAACGCGTCCAGCCCGACTCGCAGCCGGGATCGTTGTTGGTGGTGCGCACATCGTAGCATATGGCGAGCACAATGCTGATCAGGCCGCAGTCAATTTCGTTCTGCACATGGCGATCCAGCTGACCCGACTCGGTCGGGCCCATCGGGCCCAGCTTGCCCTCGCTGGAGCCGATGATGCTGTGGCACAGATTGTGCAGCAGCTGCGCCTGCTCCTGGGTCATCGAGGTCTCGTGGATCTGCGGCTTGAAGCGAAGCGGATTCTGATGCCCGGCCGGCACCTGCAGCTCAACGAAATTCATTTTGTACTGTTCCCGTGAAAAGCGCTTCATCTCGTCGACAACCCGCTCCAGATGGCGATGCAAGGGGCTCAGCTGCTGCGGCTCTGCCACACGGCACGTCGACTTGTCCAGCTGTAAATGGTCATTGAAACGGTTTATTATCAACCAGTCAGGACGGAACAGATCAGTCGGACGGAAGGCTGCAGCAGGATGCCACCGACACTGCCTCACACACTGAGGCAATCTAATCAGAGACACAAACTAATGCTAGTAAAACTTCGATATTGGTAATATCGATATATCAACCCTTCGATAATTCGAAATATCGATATATCGACGATAATGTCGAACTTTACAAAAGTGTGAAGTCGATGAATTCGAAGGCACATTAACTTGGCATATTTAAACTAAATAAAAATAGATAAGTTGTATATTCGATTATTTAGCACTCCTTTTTGATATATTTTTAGAAAAGAAGAGTTTCTATACGCCCGAATTGTCACCTTTTATATTTATTTTTTGTTCCAATTGCCAAACCAACTTGGTTTAAATGTAATACAACCACTGTAAATACAAACCTACGGGACGCTTGAGATGTTTGTCCATAGTAATACTTATCGAAACCCACACAGATTTATATTTTACAAGGGCCATCCGCCCAACCGCTCTGCCAACCCCCGGGTGGGTTGATGAATGTAAAACTCTAGCTGGTCCAACTCTTGTTGGTTCAATTGTCGTTGGTTTAACTCTCGTTGATCCTATTCTCGTTGATCCAACTATCGTTTGCTGAACTCTCGTTGGTCGAACTCTTGTTGGCCGAACTCTCGTTGGCCCAACTCTCGTGGGCCGAACCTTCGTTGCCCGAACTCTTGCTGGCTCAACTCTCGTAGGTAGCACAAACCACTCCCCGCCTCCCTACACGTCTTTTTCGATCGTAATGTATCGATAGAGTAGGACTCTGACTAAACGCGGTTAGCGGTGGGTGGAGTAATGGTATACAAATTCTAAAACAAATTTGATCAGCCTACAGCATAGTAGAGTCTAAGTACCAAAAATGGTGCCTATAGCATTTATAGTTTGCGAGATCTAAGTGGCTGATATGGTGTTTACTGGTTAGCGGCGCAGGTGGAAGAGATATCAAATATCTAAAACAAACTTGATCCGCGTCAAGTATAGGAGAACCTACATACCAAAAATTGTGTCTCTAGCTGTTATAGTTGCGGAGATCAAGGTGTTTATACGGATATACTATATAAATAGATATACTTTTTGATCTACCACGCTTCCTTCTGGGCATTACGCACATTTCTCATTTGCAACAACTTAATAGAGCCTCTTGTGCTTCTTTAAAGTACAGGGTCTAGAAACTACTTTGAAATGTGTTTTGGACTTACGTCGCTCGTCTGGAGGGGGCCGTGGTATCGGCTGGCAAAGCCGTAGCCGAAGTGACTCATCAGCTTGTAGCTGCGCTCGTTGGCATCGAGCTGTAATTGGCACTGTTCGGTGATGCGCTTGAGCTTCCATTCGTGCACCTGCGGCTCCTTGTCCTGCAGGGCGTCCGCGAACTTGGGAAGATTCAGGAAGGCGGCAATGTACTCCTTGCGCACAGACTTTGGCTTGGGCACCACGCCCCCATTGGCAGCTGCGCTGCTGCTGCCGCCTCCGACGGCGCCGGGGGGCAGGCAGCGCAGCAGCAGCTGATAACAGTTCTCCGTGGTATCAAACTTGATGCACAGCGTCTTCAGGCTGCGCAGGTCGAAGGTGCGTCGGCTGTGGAATCTATAGAATGGAGGGGGGAGGCGGGGCGATAAGCGCTGGCTAAAGTGCAAACGGCATGTGACTCACTTGTAAAGCTTGACGTCGGCGTAAAAGTACAAATCGTTGTCGCCAATGAAGACGTCCACGTTCCTGATGCGATTCAAGTTCACATCCGTTGCCCCGCCGCCCCCCGTTGCGGCCGACGCCTCAGCTGCGGGGTCAGGCGATTGTGAGGACGGCGTGGGCTTTGGTTTTTCCTTGGCATGTGGCTGGGGTATGACCACGGTGCACGTGTTGCCCGCGTATGTGTGTGTGACTTGGCCGTTCAACATGCTCGAGTTTTATGCGTTTCCAGCATAAACAAAATAATAATAATAAAAAAAGAATTTTAGAACAGCAAGATTATCGGCGATAGGTTGTGGTGGACTGCCGATAAATGTTGGCCATGCAGCGCTGCGCAGCTCGAAATGGCACGCTTAACCAACACTGTTGCTTGCTTGCAGACGCATCATGAACAATAGATGGCGTGTTCAAAATTTGGCGCGAAGTATTTGAAACTGGAAATAAAAATAAAATGTATTCAAAAAACTGCTTGTATTCAAAAAGCCACTATATATTCAATAATAATATATGCATAAATTAAATTCTTTAGCTGAAACAGCGCTGCTATGTTCGAGCTTTCTTCAACAGCAGCAGCGGCAGCAACAAAACAAACCAGCCGCAAGCGTGTACGTCAGCGTGATTTGCTTTTTAGTTGTTGTTGTTGTTGTTGTCGTGGCTGCTGCTGCTTATTTTTTCTACATTTCTGACTCGTTTCATGTTGACCCACTTTTCGTGGCAATACGTGTGGTGCCAACGTCGCAGCGGCAGCGACGCTGGCAGCGACAGCGACAGCAGTTTGCACAGTGGTCCACATGTCTGGTGAAAGCTTTGCCTAGCCATTGGGAAGTGTTGCCAAATTTAGAAATTAGCTAAAAATAGCTAGAATATATATATTTTTGCTGGTTTACAGGCTAAATTTAAATTCATAAAAACGCATTTTTATTTTTATTTATTAAAGATTGATTTATATTGCCCGATTTGTATTTATTATAGCCATCATATGATTAAATTTAGTACAATTATTTTCTCGGCAATTGATATGAACTGCAAGAATTTTTGTAATTCATATTTGTGAAATTTAAAATAATATTGTATACATAATTTATAATATTAGTTTTAAATTTTCGCTGTTTTAGAAATATGTGTATATTTGGTAATGTATATAAATAAATAATTTATATTTTAAATATTTTTTTATTGTTTCGTCGATGAAAGCTAAATCGGCATTAGAATAAAGTTCACGATGCGAAACATTTAAAGCTTATAAAATATTTCGCCTAATGTTTTAATATTTATGTAGTTACAAATAAAAAAAAAAAATTATAGCTATAACCGGTTTGCAAAATTGATAAGCTCTTTCATGGGCGTTGCTGATCAGTCGGACGCGCCCGACTGTAGAATACAGCACAAATTATAGAATATGTCGAAATTATTATTTAAAATAAAAACTTAAACTGTACTGGACATATGTATCTATATTACGAAAATGGCTACTTTGTAGGCTCTACCACGCCTCCTTCTGCCTGTTATTTTTAATTTTTAATGGCAACTGGGTATAAATATGCTAGATCTGGCGCATAATGGGCCAAGTTGGCAACACTGCTGAGCTGCATTTGTGACGTGAGTTTGTGCGCAATGGTCACACTGTGCAGCGCAAAAAGTCATAAACTGAATTGCCAACAGGTTATAGCAACGACGCTGCTCAGCTTGTGGCTGCAACGCTGTCGCCATCGCCGTCGTCGTCGTCGTCGTCGTCGTCGTCGTCGTCGTCGTCGCAGTCGCTGGGAGCAGTAAAAAGGGCCATGACAGTGACACTTTGAAGTTTGAGGTTAAATCGTCAATGTTGTTGTTTTTGTTGCTGCTGTTGTTGCTGCTGCTGTTGTTATTGCTGTTGTTGTTGTTGCTGTTGTCGCTGGCTTGGCTGCTTAATATTTTCGACATATTTCGTGGCGAGCATTTTGCTGTTGCTCGTTCTTGTTGTTGCCAGCGAATTCAAAAGACTTAGGCAACAAACTTGCATTGACAGTGTGCATTTTTGATCCGACTTTGCGCCGCGTGGCACAAATTTTGATTGGCGCACGCACAAAAATGCTCGCATGCTTTTATTTAGTTTATTAATTATTTGTATGCCTTCTTCTATGCACACACTCACATTTGAAAAGTGAAATTTCAAAGTAGAACAAGCAACAACACAACAGCAACAACAACCACAACACGTACAACTGACCATGCCACGCAACTTGCCGCGGGCTTCCAATAAAAATGAGGTCACTTGTCGCTGACCAGCCAACGGCCTCCCCCCTCACTCCGCCCCTCTCACTCGTACCCCCGCCGTCTAACAATTGTTCCATAGATCCCGCTGCCAAGTCTGCCTTCAGCATGCTTTCGTATTGCCAATAAATTAATTGCAGGCGCGTCGCGTCTTTTGGCCTTAACTGTTCTTAGGCAGTTTTGGGCCATTTTAACGCACCACGAACTTGACAACGAAAATCGGATACATGCAAATAAATCATGTGCAGCCTTAATTAATTCAAATTTAAACTATTAAAATTTAAACTAATAAATTAGTTTGCCATGTCTTATTTTATTAAGTTTATTTTGATTTTTTAAGTTATGTAATACATATTATGTATTTATGATTAATTTCAAACTTTAATTACATTCTTAATTTAACTTACGCTTTTGTTTAGTAATTTCAATTTTTTTGTAGACTGCATTTAATTGACGTAAAATAAATTAAATAATTAAATATAGCCTTATAAATTATTGCTTCAGTCACTACAAATCTGGGAATAAAAATATATTTTAATGTTCAGTGTTGACTGGTCTCTGACAATATTAAATGAATACCTTAATAATAATTAAATTTTATTTAATTAGGTTTAAAAAATTGAATTTTACAAGTACAATTTTAAAATTTTGTTATATGTACTTATTTAGTTTTGGAGTTTAAATTGTGTGCAGAGTCTTGTTTTAATTAGCTTTGTACTTTTAATGGTCTTAATTTCTAAGGGAAGTCGGTTCCAATAACAGTCGCAATATAGAAATGGAGATATGATTTGGCAATATTTGTGCGATCCTGTACTTAAAAAGTACAGAATGGTTTTTGAAGTTAGTGCAAATCAAAAATGTATGTAACACCCAGAAGGAATTTAGTTTTAGATTTAGGATACCTCCAGAGATAACCCAAAACACATCTATATATAATTCGAAAAATAACTAAAAAACAGGTAAGAATATTTAGTGAAAATTCATGAATATTCATGTAAGCTTAAGTCTTTATGTTTAAAATTTTAATGAATGCAGCATTTATTAATTTTTTGGATACAGTATACAGTTATATTAATCGAATAACAAATTTCTATTTCTATTTTGAAATAAATACATTTTTAACCTCTCATTATTATTATTATTATTATGGGAAGTTGTCAAAAGACTCGATTCCGAATTCGAATTCGAATTCGAATTCGAATAAACTTCAGTTAACAATGCCAGTGAAAATGTTAGAACATACAAAAATTTGATTTGTAATAAACACAAAATTTACAATTCAAAAAAATAATAAACAATGTCTATAAACCGTGTTTGTGGTTCAGTCCAAGCAATGACTTTGCTTTGGCTTGTTGTAAGTGGCTAAAATCAAGTGCTATAATTGTGTATTTCATAAGTTTGCCGTTGTGCACTGTTTGCTTTTGCAGTTAATTAGAGTTTGTGCTGCAGTCGAAGTCGAAGTCGAAGTCGAACTTGCTGCTGTTGGAGCAAAAACATAACTGGGACAATGCTTAAATATTAAATTAATATATTGTAATTATAGCCGTGATTTATTCTACCAAGTATCTTGGTCAGGCAATCGTCGAGGCGTAAAGACGCCGCGCCGCAATTGCAAAATTGACGCAATAAAAAACGAAGCAGTAAGGACGGGGCAGATCGGTCGGGCGGAAGGCTACAGTCGGACGTAACTGGCAGTAGGATACCCTGTACTTTTTGTATTATTACTTCAGCACACATACAAAGGCACACACAAAAGTCTATGTGCGTTTGCAAATATCTTTAATATTTAAACAAAGCGACATGCCTCCCTTCTTTTCAGCTAATTTTCTGTAGCATATCTTCGCTGTTTCATAGCCGATCCTAACGCAATTCACAGAGTCCATAGAGAATACCATTGGCTAAGAACATGTCGAATTACAAGTCTATTACATATCCAAAATCTAAAACAAACTTGATCTGCTTACTGCAAAGCCCGACTGTCTTATACCCTGTACCATAGCCCAATACTTATGTGTATATCATGATGCTATATATACTTACAAAATAGTGTCAATATGAAAATCTTTAATTCTTTTATTAATGGACCGATTTAATTGAAATTCATGGAATTGGTAGATATTATTCATTTTTACAGTTCGTAAAAAACAGAATTTACGTAGATAGATTTATTTGTTGGTCAATTTAATATAATTATGGTCTTTGTTCACGGGGCGTGTCATCCAAAATTTTAAATAAATAAATTTGATGTGCGTGCGGTATACACCTTTCAAAAATGACCAAACCGGCTACTCTAGCTCTTATACTTGCTGAGATCGAAGCGTTCAAACAGACGGACAGACGGACCGACAGGGCTAAATCGACTTAGCTGTTCACCATGATCATGAATATATATTTATGGGGTCTGCCACGCCTTCTTCTGCCTGTATAAAAATTTTGTTTCTAGCTCATTTAGTTTGCAAGATCTAGGTGCTCATACAGACAGACAGCTCAACGTCTTGATCAAGAATATATATACTTTGTGGGCTCTGCCACGCCTTTTTAGACCCTTTACTTTAAAAAAGTAAAAAGGGTCTATTAACTTAGTGCAAAGAGGAAATGTATGTAACAGGCAGAAGGAGGCGTGGCAGACCCCATAAAGTATATATATTCTTGATCAGGACGACAAGCCGAGTCGATATAGCCATGTCCGTCCGTCTGTCTGTCCGTCTGTCCGTCTGTCCGTCTGTCTGTCTGTCTGTATGAACACCTAGATCTCAGCAACTATAAGAGCTAGAGACACCATATTTGGGATTTAGGTTCTCCTAATCAGTAAGCAGCACGAGTTTGTTTTAGATTTTGGATACCTCCCCTCTTTCCCCCGCAAACCGCAAAAAGCTGCTGTAGCCACAGTTTTAAAGCTATTGATTTGTAATTTGGGATTTAACTAGTTTATGACATTCTTTATCGACGCTGTGAATTTTGTTTCGATCGAATAAGAAACAACGAACATAAGTCACAGACAATTTGCCGCACTAGGCAGAGGGGGGTGGTGTGCCTTGCATACGCGTGTAGCTTAGTATGTGTGCGTCTGATTGACTTTGTATGTACATATACTCAAAGTAAAGGGTCTCCTACGGTCGGTTACGTCCGACTGTAGCCTCCGTCCCACTGATCTGCCCCGTCCATATATTTTTGGGTGTTCCACACAATACCCATTTCAACTAGCTTAATAGACCCTGTTGTACTTTTTAAAAGTACAGGGTGCCAATATAAGAACATAATGTTTTGCTTTTTAAGTTCAACAATTAACCAAAAAAAAATCGAGTGCATAAATTATAAATAGTTGATTATGTTCTGTGTTAATTTGCCACAAATGTTGCACGTTTGTAAGCAATCGCTAATTTTTGGCCTTTTCTCGGCTACTGCAACACCTGGTGCCACCCTGCACCCCTTGCCAACCGCCGCCCCCAACATGCTGCCATTTCCTGCACGCAAGGCACTTCCGTTCTGTTTTGCCAGCTCCAAGCTCCAAGCTGCGAGCTTCGAATCAATCTCAAGCTCAGCCTTTTAGTTGGAGCTCTGTTCATGTGTGCATCCATCAAAGGCCCCCAATCAAGAGCAAAAGTAATCAAAATAGCAGCAACAGCAGCTGGGGGAGGAGGCGAGGGGGGCCACAAATCAAATGGAAAAATACAACAAAACAAACAAACAAATCATGCATAGTGGAAGAGACAAAGACAAAGAGAGAGAGAGGGAGAGAGAGGGGGGAGAGGGACAAAGGCAAAAGGGGAGCAGCGTACGAATAGTAAATGGAGACACAGCGGCAGAGTGACAAGAAAATCGTTAAAAACAAAAAATAACAATAAATATTTGTGCACGTATGAGTGCACGTGTGTGTATGTGTTTGTCTGTGTGTGTGTGTATAAAAATGGCATAGCAGCAAATAGCGGCAACAGCAACAACAGCAGCAAAACACAAAATAGAAATGGAGAGCAACTTTCACCCAAGGTCATTGTGTCTTTAACTGCGCCACAGCAGCAGCAGCAACAACAGCAGCAGCAGCAGCAACAACAGCAGCAGCAGAGGCAACAACAGCAGCAGCAGCAACTGTTGGACAATATGCGACAATGTTAACTCGCTTTTTTGTTCCAACAACATTGTAGCTACTAATGTTCGTCCGTCTCCCCGTCCCGTGTCTCTTCTACTGCTTGGCTCCGCTTTGTCAACTAGACAATAGCGCCATCGAAAAAGCTGCAGGCAGACGAGAGGCGTGGTCAGCCCCTGGCTAAAACTGTTGCTCTTAAGGCCATTGCTATTTTGGCTGTTGCAGCCGGAATGTCCTTTTGATCTAGATACTGTAATATATACAATATTTCTATATTCAATTTCTACTGCTGCTGCTGTTGCTTGCTTTTCAGACTTTTGCTTAGTTAATTTTATTTAATTATAATCCTATTTAATAGGACAGATTATATACACTTGCATATAATGAAATTACTATATTACAGTAAGAGTATACCATAAAAATAAATAAAAACAATGTTATATTAAAAAAAACAAAAATTTTATTTAATGTCGGTAGTCGACAGTCAACTGAGCAAAATTAAAATACAAATTAAAATTAAGTAAATAAAATAGCGCCAAAATTAAAATATAATTTTAAATAAAACGTGTAATGAAATAAATTCATTTTATTAAAAGCAAATAAGAAAGAAATATGGAAATACAAAAAAAATTAAAAATATAAAACATTACAAAGGTTTCGGATTTCGACTGTACCTTGTTTTTCTTGTTGTTTTCAAATAACCGGAGAGCATAAACCATACAAAATTTTAAATTACAATCAATACAAAAAAATAAATTTAAATTTTATACTAGCAATTTGTTGACACAACTGTTTTTATACCCTGCACCCATAAAATTGGATAAATAACTAATTATATAAAGGTATATATAATTATATTTAATTATATAACCAAAGTATTAACAATATTGTTCAAAAGTATGCCCGATTGACGCTATAAAGTATATTCTTGACTACGAGCTGAGTCCTTCTATCCATGTTGAAAAATAAAAAATTTTTGAATGTATACCATATTCAGATCGAGTTTATTCAAGAATCCAGCATTTTGCCTTTACTCCGTTATCGAAATAAGCCGAATGAAATCCTCAGTAAAAGCGTATTTTAAACATAGATAGTTGTTATTTGAATCATATACTATATAATATTATATATTTAATTATCTTGAAAACACACAAAAAAAACATAATTCTTTTCGATTCGTTTAAAGTAAACTTTCTTAAATTAAGCTCTGCCCAAAAGAAGCATTGAATCCGTATTTTTTTTTACGTTTTCTGAAACTTTTGTGCCAATAAATAATTTTTTCGTGAAAGCAAAACATTCCTAGGGTATTTAGCATTTAATATCTCGGATTTAGCATTGAAAAAGCATTATTTTATACTTACCAGAGTCTAATATATGAAATGTCATATTTCATTTGTAGTGCTGTTAATTATTTGGATCTGAATAAGTATAAGATGCTATATCTAAATTTTAGTGTCAAATAAAACAATTTTTTCCTGCATTTGGAATCTTGAGTCTGTTATCTCTGTCAACAATATTTATCTATAATAGTATTTCAAATTAATATTGAATACACAATAGAACGAATTTTTAATGAACACATTTTGCATTGATTAATACAGTTAATCTAAACTTTAAATTGAACATAATAAAATATGAAGATACAAATTAAACTTGTGAGATGAACAGAAATTTTTTAACAACTTTATATTCATGTTTAGGGCGTTATTAATTATTATTGAGTTTGATTCCTGTTGAGCTGCAATACGCTATTCCGACTTTTATACTGGTTACAGCTGCTACAGTTTCTTAACCCAGAAAGCTATCAAGTTCTATGGTCATAAATATACTACGCGTTGGAGCCAAAATCTACATATGTATCTTAATAATGTGGGTGATTAGACGATGCGATGATGTCGGGCACCCACGCACCACGCCCATTTCCAAGTACGTGCAAGAGAGTAACTGTCTCAAATGAGTTCCATGTTGGATCGTGGATCTTGGCGCTTGGCTCTTGAGTTTTGAGTCTTGTCAGATTGGCCGTCGAAATCTTGGCCAGAAAGTGGGTCACGCCTGGCCAAAATGATGGCTGCCTACGAGACACAGCTGGGCAGAGCATAGAGCGAGCATGAGCGGAAGATTACGTTTAATTGGAATAAAGCTCAATTAAAAATGCTAAAATGATAAGTAAAAGAGCCAACGACGAGTTTCAGAGAAAAAGAATTAAAAATAAACGAAAACATTTTATTGTTAATGCGCTGTTTTGTTGCTGTTAATATTCCCAGTTTGACCTTTTGGCAGTGGAACAAAACCAACACGTAGCACATTTTGATTAGAACAGAACGTGGACACTTTATACGAAGTGGGGGCTGCAAGTGGCAAGCGATGAGGAGGCAGCGTCTCTGGCTGAGGCATTGCCATGATGTTGCATAAATTTAAGTGCCACAGATACGAGGCGCAAGATACAGAAACGAGTTACAGATACATGCAGCGATGCGACGTCGCCAAAGCAAACTCAAACGAAGCCAAGCAAAAGATTCAGGCAAGCAGCATAGAAATGCGGATGCGATGCAAACTAAACTATATGTATACTATATATATATATATATATATATCCAGACTCGTATTGGTAGAGTCGTATCGGTGTCTGCGTCTCCAGCTTCAGTCTCAGCTTCAGCTTCTGCTGTCTTGAGCTGCGGTGAAAGAGCATGCGAGCGGGCGAGTACGAGTATCTTTGTATCTCATTGCCGCAGCTCGCGGCTGCCTCTGCCTCTGCCACTGCCAGTTAACATTTCAAATCCGTTGTGGCTGCCACAGAGCTGAAGCCGCAGCGGCTGTTGTTGCCGCTTCGTGCGGTTCTTCAGCTCGAACGTTGGAAGAAAACGAGTCTGGAAATTGGGTCAGTGGCACAGTATGCATGGCATGTTGTCTCTGTATTTGTGCCGCTCTGTATCTATGTCTCTGTGTGTGTGTGTGTGTGTGTGTGTGTGGGTTTTAGGTTTGCCTTTGGCTCTTTCTTCTTTCGTCTTTCTTCTTTCTACTTTTTCCATTCTTCGGTCTTCACGCTTCGCATTGCTTTCTTTGTGGTCACCATAATGATTCTGACTTGTGGGTTTGCTTCAACTCAGCTCAGCTTGTCTTGGCTTGACTTGGTTTGGTTTGGCTTTTTTTTGTCTTGTGCTTTTTGCTTTTGGTTTTTTGTTTTTGTTGTGCTTGTTCTTGTAATGCTTATTGTTGTCGCTGTGTTTGGTTTAGCGCATTTTTTACCATTTACCATTTACCAGCAAATCTCAATTTACGCTTCGATTTGTACTCACACCTACTCCATATTCTGTTGCTGCTTTTCAGTCAGGTTGGATTTTGGATACCCAAATAATATAGAGTTTTTTGTAGCCAGCATTGCCAATTTAGCTGGTTTCTGAATTATGCTGAAGCTGATCATAAATCTATTTGAAAATATAGATTTATTTTTATATTATTCTATATTGATTTAATTTTTATTATTCATTTATTGTTGCATATTTGCTTTATTTATTTTATTTCTTTAAATATATTTTTTGAGATATTTTCTAATTTATTTTTGTCAACGCTGTTTGCAGCTTACGTTTGACATGGCGTATGCGTGATGCATTAAATAAAGTCGAAACATCGTTGAATTTCTGTTTATAAATATTATTATTTTTGTACATTTAAAATGACAAAATTTGTAATGCTTTATTAAACGTAAACACTAAGAGTAAACATTAAAATTAGAGAAATAAATATTTACAATCGAATTGTGTACAAAGTGTGTGTGTTGTCTTGTGGTTTGCACTTTGTTCAACTTGAATAAATAAAATTGCACAAAACTAAAATAACATTAAATATGCATACAGTTAATACAAAATTGCTTAATATAGTAATAATTATTATTTCATTAATTTTAAATTTCAATTCAAGTTATTCTCAATAGCTTCAACAATATATGTTTCTATATATGTCAAGATTTTTGCAGTTTAATAAATATTTGTTAAAGAATTTCTTTTGTTTAAAAATTTGTATAATTCCCATGTTTAAATTATGTGTATAATTAACATAAACTTTAGCAACAATATTTTTTTAAAAAACAAATTAACAACAGTTAAACATAAGGTGTAATAAAATGTATTACTTGAGTACTTTACTATTTCATATGTATTTATGATTTCATTTATTTTAACTATTTCACTAAGTTTGCTTCTGCATTAATATTAAATATTCTAAATTAATAATGCAACAATTTTTATGTATTTTGCCAAGCCCGCTACAACTTATATTTATGATATTTTCTTTTTATTTATTTGTACATTCATTAAACTTTAATAATTTAGAATTGTATTGCTGTCAATGATTTTGTTATTTTCCCTTCGTTTCTATTTGTCTATTGTTACGCTTACAGTTTTCAACACAATGAGGTACATAATTTATACAAATCTTATACTAAACAAACATTTAGCTACTTTTTTTTTTAGCTAATTACTAGCTACTTAGCTCTGCCTACTCTATCTTATACCTGTGCCAGGCGCAGCTTACATCAAAACAGAACAACAGTTGCAGAAAGACAATTGGACGCTTCGTTGTTCTTACGTTGCTTGTGGTCTCTTTGCCTCTCATAAATGAAAAATAAATAAATGGAGTTTTCAAATGGATCGGAATTATCACTTACGTTTTCATATGCAACGGCATATTTGTATGAAAATAACAATTTCATGCTTAAGCGAAAAATATTGATTGATAGGGGGATACAGATTACCGGAATTATAGCATTTATTACTTATGTTTTCATATACGATATAATGAAAAAACCTGTTTCATTCTGGTACGAAAAAGATGTTAAATATGCATAGATCCAGATTATTACAAATCTGTTAATGAAAAACTTGGACATCTTAAAACGAACTACCAAGAATCACTAAGCTTTGAGTGCTAAAATCTAAACAAGATGCAATATTTATGTTGAAAATAATTTATAGGATTTGCAAAAAGAATTTATGCACTCAAAAAAACGTTTTAAAATTAGTAATCGCTTTGGAAGTTAACACAAAATATTTGCGAATTTTATAGATTCAGAAATAAACAATCAAAAAGTTTCAGTTTAAGTAAACATTAGTTTATAGTTATAGTTATATTAATAACTATTCTGTTCACGTTTTAAATTCAATAAATCAATTGTTTTTCCTAAAAGCAAAAATTAAGTAAACATGTTTTATTAAAGCCACAAAAATTAAAGAAAGATTGTTTGATTTTGGATTATTTAAGGTGATTTGGAAATATTTGAATATTTGAAGTCTATTAACAGTATTAATATAGTTTTAAAGTGGTAATATTTAATAGATCAGCACAGAATGCTTCGTATAGTAAATAAATTAGTGGATAGAGCTGATAGAGCTAGAAACAGAGCAAATAATTCCGATGATGAAATTATTGGCACACTGAGAGAAATATCAAGAGTTTACGTAGTTGAATCGAGAATTTAGGTTGTTAAAAGTTCTGTGAGCCAGACAACGCTTGATCTAAGAACGAAGTTGTTTATTTAAGCGTTCTTTAAATTCCTATTTCAATTTTCTTCAACTGTTAGGCATGAAGTTGAATACGTTTCGTACTTAATTTAAGCATTCTTTGAATTTAATATCAACTGAATTTCGCTTGATGGGCCTATTGATTTTGTATTTTATTTTTATTATTATTAATTTTATTTTTTCAAGATTCTACTCTGATTTGTGCCTGAATTCTAGAGCAAAGCAAAACGCATTCAAAAACAAATGAAAGGGATTATTGTTGATTTTTCTGAGTGTATAGTAGTAGTAACTGTTTTTCGCTTGATTTCAGGTTACCCCTTAAACCCAACCCGGGACAAACTGCAACAAATGCCGGCGAAGAGATCAAAAGCAACCAACAACAACGAATATCAAATGCTGCGTGTATGGCATTGCTTCGCCCACTGGCGTCTCCGCCAGATTGGCATATCCGTATCCGGTGGCAAATACGGCTCTGGCCAAGCAATGCGATACACGAGCAGCTGCCGTGCCAAAGACCCGGACATGTGCCGAGTGGGGAGAGGGGAAGTGGCAATGAGCAGGTGGCTTTGGCGGGCAGCTGCTGGCAGCATGGGGCAGACTGCGTCTGCTGCTTCAATCGGAGTCTGGGCGGCGCTTGGCGGTCGAGGATGCTGGCCGCGGTCAGTCACGCCCAATTCTCTTATGCATCTGTTGATGTTTTAGCAAGTGCGCCTTCTGGCGGAAGGCCTTGGCACACACGTCGCAGCGGAAGGGCTTCTCGCCCGTGTGCGTCCGCAGATGCACCTTGATGTTTGACTTGTTGAGGAAGCCCCGGTTGCAGATGCTGCACCGGTGCACCGGCTTCTCCTTGCCGAGCAGCCCGCTCAGATCGCTGGCACTGAAGCTGGCCACGCCCGATGGCGACATCGCATTCAGCACGTCTCCGCCCTGGCCCTGCCCCTGACTCTGGGAGGCCTGCTGCTGCTGCTGTTGGCTGGACTTCTTCTGCGCCCTGGAACGTTTCGCCTTGGGCGTGCCGCTGGGCGCCGTGGTGGTGCTGGTGGTGTGCGGATAGCTGCTCAGCATGTCCGGACTGCAGAGTCCGTTGTCCTTCAGCCCCGTGCCGGACATGCCGCCATTGTTCGTCAGCTGGTACGTGGGCTGCTGCTGCTGCTGTTGTTGCTGCTGCTGCTGCTGCTGTTGCTGCTGATTGTGGTTGGAGTTGTTGGTCAGGTAGCGGGGATTGATCATCAGATTGTTGTCCGTGGTGCTGACCACCGAGCCCGGCGGACTGCAGCTGCTGCTGGCCGCCGACAGCTCGTTGCAGTATGAGGTAGAACTGGGCGTCTCGCTCTTCAGCGTTGTTGTTGTCGTGGAGGAGCCGTTGCCATTTCCGTTTCCGGTGGCGCCGGGCGGGCCATGCTGCAGGCGATTCTGCAGCAGCGGCATGTAGCCGTGGCTGAGCAGGCTCTGCAGCGTGGAGCTGCTCGCGTGCACCGGCAGCGGCGAGTGGGGCAGCATGAAGTCGCTGAGCGTGTCCTGCTGGGAGACGAGCACCTTGCCCTCCGGCTGTATGTAGTTGCCATCGATCCAGGCGTCCAGATCCATCCAGCTGTCCCGCGTGTCGTTGCCCTCCTCCTTGTCCAGCTGATTGGACACCGTGGTGTCCGCGATGGCGGATCCAATGATCGCCGCAATGTCATCGATGCTGTTCATGTCCACGTACTCCGTCAGATCCTTGTAGATGCGCACGCCGCTGCCATGCAGCGAGTCGGCCACCTGATCGATCGGCGTCAGCGTGGCCGTGTTGCCACCCGACGCGCCGCCAGCGTTGCCACCCGTGACGGGGGCGTTCATAACACAGCTGTCCGCTACGGAGTAAAGCTTAGAATCTAACTGACTATCGGCGAAGAGCTTGACATCGTTGAGGCAGGCGTCCGCATCCGCGCTGAGCACGCTCTCTGGCAGGCAGGTTGACGATGAGACAATATTGTGCTCCTGCGAGGAGCCTCCACTTCCGTTTCCGCCACCACCACCCCCTCCTCCGCCACCGCCTCCGCCGCCAGCTCCTGCTGGCGTCCCGCTGCACGTCGTCGCCGCCGTCGTGGACGTGGGATTCGCATTGGGATTGCTGCTGTTGTTCGACTGCTGGTGCGGATGCTGGTGCGGATGCTGATGCGGATGCGGATGCTGGTGCGGATGCGGCTGATGGTGTTGCTGGTAGGCGCTCTGCATGTAGTTGTTGTTGCTCTCGTCGGGCAACCGCTGTGCGATGGCATGGTAGTGATGACCCGAGATGCCATTGATGGACAGATGCCCGGTGTACCCAGTGAACGGTGGCAGCGGCTTCAGGTCCGACAGCGCATTGAGCGAGGAGCTGTTCAGCAGCAGATTGTCCAGCACATCCAGCGAGTTCTTCTGGTCCGCATCGCTGGGCAGCGAGTCCAGGTCGTGCTCCAGCAGCAGCTTGTGCCCGTCCAGCAGATACTGATCCTGGCTGCCGGTCTGCGTGGGTCCCCAGCAAGGGCTCATCAGTAGGCTTTCGACTTCTGATTCACTTGGCCCGTTCATGCTGCACAACTTCATTGTCAGTTGACCCAGGCGATGGACGGTAATTGCTTCTGCTTCTTCCTCGCGGCGAAAGTATTACGAAGTGTCCCAATGCAAGCTGCAACGAGAGGGAACAGGGGAGGCATCATTAGCTTGATTTCATAAATAATTCATGTTTAAATACTAACAGCTAATAGATTCTAGCTACGTTTGCATGCAACAACAATAAGTACGTTTGAATCTACGGCATGGATTAGCAATTAGTTGGGCATAATAAATTCATTTAAACCAATTATTAATCGTTTAAAAATTATTTAAAATTAATTTTTTATTCGCTAAAGTATTTAAAGTATGTATCTTATTTAAACAACTTAAAATAAGCCCCTGGCTAATACTACCCAAAATCGACTCATCAATGCTCTGTTATAATTTATAGCAGCCATAAAGTTTAAAAAATATACTACATATATTTGAAATTTATAAGAATAAAAAATGTGTAAATATATTACATATTTTTATATATTACTATTTTTAATACTAAAGGATTTTAGTTTAAAAGCTTGTTCATATTTAGTGTTGAACCAAACAAATTGTTCACAGATCAGAATTTGAGACTGAAGCCCCGATTCATAAATGTTGGTTTTTATTCATCAATTAAAAAAATATATCTTGTTTTTCTAAATACTAAACTAGTATTCGAAAAATTAAAATGACTAAATATGTAAATGACTTTAATTCATAAATAAATAAAATAAAAGCTTTCTTACTAGCGCTTGCTACCATAGCTAAATCTTGTTCAATATTATTGTTAATTTTGAAAATAAATAAAAAAAAACAAATACTAAATAATAATACTGAGCAAAACTTATGCATTGTGTTTAAAATAGGAACAGCTTTAGCGTTATTTTTATTTTTTTTTTTATAAAAATATAAAATTGTTTTTTTTTATTTATTTTTATGGTATACTCTTATTGTAATGTAGTAATTTGTACCCTAGTGAAGTATAATTTCATTATATAACATAGTACATACAAGTGTATATATTTATTCCTATTAAATAGGGCAATGTCTAGGGTTATTGATTCATATAATCATGTAATATATGGCCTTTTGTCTTCTTCAATAACCTAGACATTTAAAATTTAATTTAATTTATTTAATGTCAACCATGACCATTCGACAGAGCATTCGAGAATTTTCATTTAGATTAACCCTATTAATAGTTTGTTATAGGCCCAAACAACATTTTTTTTTCAAAAGCGGAGTTTACAATCCACTTCCGTTATATGCCCAATCCATCTTGAGTATCTTGGGGACCTTTAGCTGCCCCTGACCAATGCCTGCACTTGCTGACAGTCAAAATGATTGGATGGCTCTACATGTGGAACCCCAAACAAATACGAATAGGAATTCGACCTACTGCCAAACACAAACGGAAAATTAATCGATAACCACTCGGGCCGCCTGTGGTTGCTGTAGCATATCCAAATATTTCCACGGGGCTTTCCAGATAGTATTTCACACAGCGATTACTCAATGGGAAGACGCCGCCATCTAGAGCTGAGCTTGAGAGATTCGACAGGGGGACAACATCAAAAATAAAAAAATTAAAATTAGAGAAGAAAAAATCGATACCCAGAATGGCCAATAATAATTTCCAAACGGTATTTGGGTCAATACATTAATAATCAGTCAAATTAGCATATAAATTGGTAGAAATAATGCGACTGCGACGCGGCAGCGACGCGGCAGAGCCACAGCTATGGCATGGCGTATTTGGATACGGATTCGGATTTAGATTCGGACGTCGATAGACGAAGATATGAGGCACCGACAACGAAAGTACGACAACAACAACAACAACAACAACGAAACAGGTGCAGAAGAAGACGAAGGTGCAGAGCGAAGAGCGAAGAGACATAGAAGTAACTACAAAATAACAATATTCAAGACGAAGACGCAATGAAATAGAAAAGCCAACAACAACAGCGGGCAGAAGTCTATTTCGTCTATTTGGAGAAGCAAACGGTAAAGCAAATGGAGCCAACAAAATAAAGTATTTTTCTCATTTTGTGCATAAACAGTTAACTTGATTTTTCGAGGCTTGGCCAGTTTTAGGTGTCTGCGTGTGTGTGCAGAGAAGAAAGCACACTTAGAGCCAACAACTTGGCCAACAAACACATTCATAAAATCTAGCTGCAGCTAGACACTTGCTCTCTCTCTCTCTCTCTCCCTCTCTCTCTATCTCCCTCTCCTTCTCTGTCTATCTAGCTGCTTTGGGTACCGGACAGCGCGAGAGAGCATAGAAAATTTCGCTTTCAACAGGTTGTTGTTGAGGCAACATGTTGCTAGATCAGCCTGCGGCAAGCAACAAACAAGTAGCAGCGACTGCGACTGCGACGCTAGCAGTCACAGCGACGGCGACAGCGACGTTAGCGTCAGCTAAGCATGCGCAGCTAAGCGTGGCTGAGGCAGCGGCAGCGGCAGAGACAGCGGCAGCAGCAGCCAAACTACCGTTACACGAGAGACCTGCTGACATACTTCCGTGTTCGGCAGCGCCGAGCCGAAGCGAGCCGAACAGGCACGAAGTTGCGACTGAAGCTCAAGCTCAAGCGCAGCTGTCTGCGCGCTGAGCAAAAGAAATAAAAATGGCGGAGCGCGCGCGTTTGCGCGTAAATTCAAATTGTACTAATTAAAGCTGATAATTCCCCAATAATTGAAAATGTTTTATGACTTAAATGTGCGTTTTATAAACATATAATAATAAATAAATATTAAGCGATGGTAAGTGGGTATTAATTATGCGTGTTATAAATTATTGTTTAAGCGAATTGCAAGCGAATACAAAATGTTTATATTTTTGATTCAATATGTACTATGGGGTGTATTAGAAAATAGATTCATTAACTAATTTACCGTATTATTCATTTTTGTATTTATTTTATTAATGATTTTATTAGATTTTATATCACATTATTAATTTCAAATTTAAACAGTTTACGTTTGATTCGCAGGCTTTGCAAAAATTAAATTCGTGATATATATAAAGAAGCTTTCTGATTATTGAGTATAATAATATAATATTAAAAGTTCTTTTAGCTATAAATATATTTATATTTCACCAAATTTTATAATATTTCATATTTGGTAGTACACATTAAAGCCCATATTCCATGGTTGAAAACAGTTGTAGACTAAATTCAATATTTAAAACCAGAATGGGCGGGGCAGATCAGTCGGACGGGCCCGACTGTAGAATACCCTGTGCCTTTTATTTTATATACAATTTTATAAAACTGTCACACTAAGCGTATCAGCAGTACTTCTTCTTCCCTTATTAAGTGCGCCAGCTGCGCTGCGGTGCTGCTGCTGCTGCTGCGCTGCTGGGCTGCGCTGCCAATTGCGTAGCTTATATCTCCCTTGTTTATTAACCGATTTTAATGCGCTTTTCAGAATAGTTAAATATAATTAAAAAGAGCGTTTATACTAAATACCAACATTCTATGATGAATATTACGCTTGTTTTTGAACTTTCAAGTTCAACTATTGTTAAGCTTATATCTCCTGTGTTTCTTAACCGATTTCAATGCGCTTTTCAGGATAGTTAAATATATTACAACAGAGCTTATGTTCCGAATAACAACCTTCTATGTTCAATATTACGCTTGTTATTCAACTTTTTGTGTTAAAAATTCGAGGTTATGTGAGTTTTATTGATTTTTGGGCGTCAAGGGGGCGTGGCATCAACGATTTGAAATAAACTTGATCTGCGTATTGAATACACCTACCGATAGCAACCAACACGGCATCTCTAGCTTTTGTAGTTTCCGAAATCGACGCGTTCATCCAGACGGACAGACGGACAGACGGACAGACAGACGGACATGGCTATATCGACTCAGCTTGTCTCCCTGATCAATAATATATATACTTTTTGGGGTCTGCCACGCCTCCTTCTGCCTGTTACATACATTCTGACAAAGTTATTAACCCTGTTTTTCCCATTTTTCAAATGGGCACAGGGTATAATTATCTCTTATGATTTCTATTAAAATTTTAATACATATCTATTTGATTGATTTGGGCAATTAAAAAATACATTCTGATAAAAATTCAGATGTTCCATTTCTATTTAGTACACATGAAATAAGTAAAAAACATGCTGATAAAAATGTAAGAACTACAGTAGAATCCGGTTATAGCGACTTTCAAGGGACCGACGATTTTACGTCGTTATATCCGGAAGACAAAATCCATGATTTTGTTTCTTTTTCGGATTGAAAAAACACAAAATCCATGATTTTGTTTGCTTCTTTTAGCATTGTTAAAGAAATCAAATTTTCCTCTTTAAAGTTTTTTTTTGTTCGGCACGTCGCAATATCCGGTTGAATTGTGAAAAATCTCGTCGTTATAAGCGGTTTGTCGCTAAAAGCGGAGACGTTATAAGCGGAGGCCGTTTCATATAAGTTTGTATGGGGACCAACCAAGCCATCGAGTTTTCGTCGCAATAACCGGACGGACGCTATAAGCGGCGTCGTTATAACCGGATTCTACTGTATATCCTTTCAATCTGTCTCAATAGATATTTTTCGATAGATTGATTCAATGGAGTTTTACAACTAATCTAGTATTTGCAAATTGCATTGATTCTTAATTTATACCCTGTAAACATAAAATTAAATAATTTTATGCTTTTTAGATTAATATTTTCAAATCAATTCTTTATTTAATTTCAATTTATTATATTTATAATATTCAATTTATATATATACAATATATACTTCATTGCATTTAATTTTCATAATTATTTATTTTCTATTACTTTTCTTTGTACAGTGTAGCAGTTGATGTCGTACACACTTGCTTCTTTGATACATTGGGTAAATATATCTCGCATATTTGGATCTCAATTACTGTTATCTGGTTTTATGTGCTTTCAGTTACTTTTTACTCATATTCCTAAGCCATTATCTTAGCTTTGAATTCAATTTTGATTGAGTTGTGTTGTTGTGAATTTTATGAAGTTTTGCCGCTATTTTGCTGTTGGAGGTACTCGAATTGAGTGACGTTTTGGATGCGCCTACAAAAATTGGCGTGAAATATTTTATAGAGATTCTGATTCGTTTATTGTTGGCTGTGGACTGTGTGTCAGTTTTAACACATTTTTTTTTACGAGTATTGCTGTTGTTGAAGCTGAAGTTTTATTGCAGCTCTGGCTACTCAACAGCTCTTTTTTTCTCGTTTTAATGAGCCACATTGTAACGGTTGTCCGTTGGTCTTTTTGCATTTGAATGGCCCCAACGCCAACGCCAACACACACACACACACATATGTATTTATGTATATGTATATGTATATATAGTGTATATAGTGTGGGTGTGCCATACAACAACAGAAACAGACAAAGCGCCTCTATTGTAATTTGAGCTTGTAAATGGGACTTTTTAGATTATGGCCGGGCAAAGAGCTGCGGATTCGGATTTGGATTCAGGCTGGTCAGTTGGCTGTGGGCATTATAATTACAATATTTCTATATGTTTGTGTGCGGCGGGCGATTTTAACGGTTATTTTGAACGAATTAGTGCAAATATTTGACAGCTGAGTGATTTTATGACCCTGAGCTGAGGGTGTTGTGTTTGTTTGTTTTTGGGGTTTTTGTTTTTTGATGATTTTAATGAGCTATTCGGTCAGCTGGTGGGTGCACTTGAGATGCCGTTAAGTAACGCCGTAGTGAAACAGCTGAGAGCTAAATAGGTGAAGTGGTGCACTTGGAAATTGCTGTTGATTGAAGTAAACTGTGCTATATTGTCACAATTATTGCAGCATTTATTTAATGGTATTTTAAATGTATTTTTGCAAAATTATCGCAATTATTTAGGCAGCTTTTCTGCAGCTGCTAGGCCACATTTGTAAGCTGACCCAACTAAATGAACTTTTCAACTTCAACAACTACTTAGGGCCACAACAGCGAAATGCCGTCAACGGGCAAGGCAAATCGAACAGCTGCGCTGTCAGTCGAGAAATTGAGTTCTTAGCTCTAAACAAAATAGAAGAAAAATAGCTACAAAATGGCTGGAGATAGCCTCTTCAGCTGTAGCTTTAACGGAAATTGAGCTTAACCTTTGGCGGCAATCAACTTCCGTTTAAATGTTCGAACACGAAGCAGCGGCAAAGGTCAAAACGTTTTTCCACAAGAGCCAAAAGTGCCGATAACACAAACACACTGAGAGAAACACAAACGAGAACAGCACCAGCAATAAAACGCTATTTTCCTGTATGCTCTGACTCCCTCTCCCTCTTATTCTCTCTCTGTCTCTCCTCTGCTCTTAAAACAAAATGAAAAGAAAAATCAGGTCGCGCGCTGGCGTCGCGGAAAAGCGAATGAAAAATTATTTGATTGCAAAATTTACAACCGCAACGATTTCCAGCTGGAAAACTGCACGTACATTGGCCACAAACCAAAACAAAACCAGTAAGGATGGCTTAGATCCGTCGGACGAAAAGCCACAGTCGGACGTAATCGACATTAGCAGACCCTGTACTTTGTGTTTCAATAATAATCACATTGCAGCAAATTGTCTTTTGCATATCTTCGCTGTTTCTTATCCGATCGTAATACAATTTACAGCATCAATAGCTTTAGAATTGGCTGCTTTTATAGTTTGGTTGCTTTATTGGGCAGATGGGGTTTTTAGTGGTTATTATAAATCTAAAATAAGTTTTATTTTCTTGCAGCATTGGAGAACCTACGTGCTGATCAAGAATTAATACTATATACTTTGGGATCTGCCACACTTTCTTCTGGCTGTCAGATCATTTTTCATTTGCACTAACTTAATAGACCCTTTTTCACTTTTCCCAAGTACAGGGTCTAAACAACAACAATAACCACGGCAAGGCTGCTGCCAACGCTATGCCAAACGACCAACTTTGACCAAGACCGAGAAGCCAAAAAAAAGTCTGCCACTGCCACAGCCTCCGTCCGTCTCCGTCTCCCTCTCCGCCCCCTGCTCCGCCTGAATCTCTGCCTCAGCCTCAGTCTCAGTCTCAGTCTCGGTTTCAGCCTCAGCCTCAGCTTTGGCTTTGGCTTTGGCTACAGAAACGTGTGGCTGGCATTAAGGTCGCCATCACTCAATGAAGGTTAGCTTAGCTGCAACTGCAACTTCATCTTAAGCCGTGAATGTGGATGCAGCAAATTGTTGCAAAAATTAGCGAGAACCGCCAACTGGCAACAATAGAAGACGTGCTCAGTTCTCTTCTATTTTTTTTTGCTTTTCCTCTTCTTCTTGTGCTGCGCACTTGACAGCACATGTGGCACGTGTGATGTTGCAGTGTTGCAGCTATTTGTAGTTGCTCTTGCCGGCACCCCAGCCCCCTGCCCCAGTGCCACAGACTGGCCAACTAACCACAGACCCAGCAGACCCAGAGGTGTGCATCTCCACTCAGACTGGACAACGAAGCTGTCTGGGAGTGGGTTCCTAAGTGGGCGAGTCGGAGAAATGGGGGTGTAGCGTATGAATAATGTGGTAGGTGTAAATTAGATTTGAAATTAACTGGATCATGTTGCAAGAAAAGGAGTTTGACAACAGAGCGTGCATGGGCGCAGAACTTGAGATTTCATTATATGATAGGCGGCTTTAATTAGGTAAGAATGCGGTCATACTGCAACTTTAAAATAAAATAAAAAATACATATGTTTTTAAGAGGTGTAATAATATTAATAGGTGAGAGATATTTTAAGAAAAATATTTTGTGCCAGAAAAAAGTATGAATAAGATTAAATAAGAACACGATTAGAAAATAACCAATAAATATATATTTTCAAATATACGATAAGCTTAAGTAGAATTTGGAAACTAGCTAAATAGGCAACGCTGTTTAAAACTATAATGTGACTGAAGTAAACACTACACTCACAAAAACAAAGAATGATTAGTTCTACAAAAAAAAAGCTTTTAAATTAATCTTGTTTTGTTAAAGTTCTATAAGTCAAATTTGAAATAGAATTATAAATGACTTCTAAATTATAAAATATGTTACAATTGAGTTATAAGAATGATTAAATTAAGTACGAATTATATCTTATTTTCATCTTTACTGATCATGAGATTAGAAATTCACATTTAAAGAAAGACCTTCAATGAAGAATTTCGTTATTGAATCAAGAATTTGCTAGATAATTGAACTTTTGACATCAGAACTACTTGATGCAAGTACGAAAACGCTTGATTTTTTGTTTTCATCGTGGCTCTAATATTAATTTAACGACGTCTATTCGTTTTATATATATATTTGTATTAAATTCAATTAAAGATGTACTAGATATTTTTGAGAAATGTATTGAGATTAAAAAAACCTATGAAGGGGTGAAGTAGAAAATAAATATTGAAATATATATAGTATTGTTTTGATCGGTTCATTCTTTCAACTTGTCAGCTATAATGGTTGTCTTTCATTCATGAAACTGTGTAGGTCTACTCGGGAAAGTATCACATGTACCGATGCCGAGTTCAGTTAACCTGTGCCTCTGCCCGTTGGGCAGCAGAAACTGGGCACAGAAACTGTGTCCACTCGCAGACGATGGGACTGAGATGACAAGTTGTTGATAAACTTGAAATGGAGCCGTAGTCAGCCTGCCGTAGAGTTGAGTGCCCAGAGGCTTGGCGCTATTTTTATGGGGCTGTGGCTGTGGCTAAGACTGTAGTTTAGGTATTACAAGAGGCTGGTACATAGACACACAAACACACACACAGACAACACACACCCTGTGCGTATGTGTGTGTTTGTGCTTAGCGGTTCAGCCAACTAGCCAAACAACCCAAGCAACCAACCGACAACTAACAACAACTATGCAAATTTTTTTATGATGTTTAACTATTTTTAGTTGGTTTTTACTTTGTTGTTATTTAAATGACGCCCTCGTGCGTCTTGCGGTTGTTGCTGTTGTTGTATGCCGAAACTGTTAATACCCTGTACCTGGCAAGCCTGAGAGCTATGCTATGCCTGTTCAGCAAGTTAAATTGAAATAAATGAAATGCAAGAAAAAACTTAAATAAAATAAAAAAAACAACAAAATAAATGTTTAATTCAAATACTTTTAATTAACAAAATACAACAATAAAAAAACTAAATATTTGATTGAAATTGTAAAAATTTGTATAAGTTTAAGTATATATAGGTATATAAATAAAACAAAATAATTAAGTCAGAAAAAACTCAATCAAACAAACTTAAATATTAAAAATTAACATAAAAATAAAGAAATTGAACGATTAAAAAATTCAGTTTTGATATTCACAAAATAAAGTATATTACTAGTGTATCAGCCAGAATTTCAAAATTAAAAGTGAAATTAAATATATATTATGTTATATTGAATTAAAGTTTGTAGTTATTGTAATATTATTAAAATTTGTAAATATTTGAATTTATAAATAGAAACAGTTCTAGCTTGAAATGTCTTAAAGTATTTGCTGATTCAATGCCTTATTTAACTGACGAAACCAATGACTCTGCGCAGATTCCCTTACAGGGTATGCCATAGCGCATAAATAGAGGCATTTGCTCATTTCGGGCTTAATGTGGTCATCTGAGCCAACAGCAACAACAAATAAAGACAACAATCCAGCGTGTCTGGCAAGCTGAATCCCCAAAATAAAACAAAACCAAAAATTCAAAACATTGCTCAGGTCAGCGAACTTGTCTCTAAAATTGTTGTTTATTGTTATGGTTTTGTTGCTGTCTGCCGTTTGAATATTATTTGCCATGTGTTTTCATCTGGCTCTCAAAATGTGCAAATTAAATATAAATATAAAACGGGATTATTAGTATGTATCCAATTAAGTAACAGCTTAAATTCTAGTGGGTGTAGAGAATATATGGAAACTGTATGTAGTAATTACTTTAAAGGATTTGTTTTTAATACTTGAAAATTTATATAAAATTTTTAATATTTATTATAATGCTTTAATACTTTATGAGCGTTGTTTTTAATACTTAAGAAATTTATTTAAATTTTCTAGATTTTTCTATAATGATAAAAAATATAACAAATACTTTATAAACTTTGTTTTTAATACTTCAGAAATGAATTTAATTTTTTTTAGGATTTCTCAAATTGATAAAATACTTTATAAGCTTTGTTTTTAATAAATTAAATTGTATAGGTTTTTCTATGCTGATTAAATACATTATAAATTTTATTTTCTTTACTTGAAAATGAGTATCATATTTTTAGTATTTTCTATAATAAATTAATATATTATGATCTTAATATTTTCTATAATTTAATCTGTTGTTTTCACTCGGTAGTCAACTGAGAAAATTGGAAAAATGTACAATCAAGACATTAAAAGCGCAGCTCTGTTTTTGATCGCTTGTAATTGATATGTTTCAGCGGCAAAGCCCAAAAAGAAAATTCAATTAATGATCGAGGAAAATCAAAATCGAACTGATCCCAGTGGCCCAAAATGCCACCTAAAGCCCAGTCGAATTTGCTACGCTCATTGGCGCTCATTGTGCCTATATAGAGAGATATAGTATATATATATTTCGACTTTGACTTTGAGCTGTGCTCACGCTCTCTGGCTGCTTTCTGGAGCCGCCGCCTCATTCAATGAGTAAGCGTAATTTTGCGTCACATAACGGTAGAAACAGCCGCTACTGTTGTTGTAGCCGAGGTGTTTTTTTGGCTTGTATGCCGCTGTTGTTGTTGTTGTTGTTGTTGTTGTGGTTGTTGTTGGTTTTTAGACCATTTTGGTAGACAAACAAACGGTTTTTATGATTTATTTTTAGCCCGGCTCAAGCGCTTGGCAACACAAATCTTAGCTGTACATTTCCAGAACTCAACTTCCGAGTGCAGTTAAAAAGAGTGTTGAGCTTGGGGCTTGAGGTCAGCGTGAATTAACTACAGCTTTTGTGCCAAATATCTATGTAAGAGAAGCGCATAAATATGTTGTATTTATATGCCTAATTATATGTATGTATTGTATGTTGATTCTAAGCCCAGCTTACAATGCTAATTAACAGCTCGAGCTGAGTTCTTGGGCCTAAGCGCTCAGACACGCGTCGAGTTATGTCATGAGCTTGGCTAAACTGTTCCCACTTAGCTGTTCCCAGTTAGCCGTTCCCAGTTAGCATTAGCGCTAGCAACCCCCAGACCCGCCCCCAGCCGTACTATTGCGTTGTATTTCATAACAGGTGAGTAATATCGGAAACGAATTCGGTCAATGACTCTTGGCTGATTTGTTTATAAATCAGGCTTGAGAATGTTCTTATTGTGAGGCCATTGACTTGGCTTCGAGTCTCCCCTAGAAATATCTTTCGGCATTTACTTACTTTTACGAAATGCAGCTGATGAGCATCTTAAACATGTATAGTCAAGACGATTGTTGTGATTATAATTATTTATATTTATAATTATGGTATAATCCTTTAGTTCTGTTTCGGTTTCAGTTTCAATTTCAGTTTCGGTTTTATGTTTTGTAATCCTCAAGAGTAGTCCTTTAAGACAGTATTGCGAGTGGTTAAATTGGTTGGAATTCAGATTAGCTTAAGTTTAGAGCATTGTTAGTTTAAACACCGTAAATCCAAAGACAAAGAAAACAAATAAAAATGTTAATAAACGTCAAACATAAAATATGCAAATGTTTAATGGCATGCAGAAGAGTTAAGAGTTGAGAGTTTGAAAAGAATGCGAAATAAAATAATGTTCGAAATGAAAAGCATAAATATTTTTGTATACTCACAAAAACAATGGGAGGAAGACATAAATAGATATGCAATAAATTAATGAACGGGCGGGGGGGAGTACGAGTACGAGTGGGTATATAGTACGAGTAGATCTGGCTTTATTTTAGTTTTTTCTTTTTTGATAATCCTTAGATAGCACACAAAGACCCTTCGCTATTTGTATATATGTATGTACAGCGATTGTATTCTTGGGGATATCGAAGTGGTGAAAATATTTACAACAGCGTTCTTGTAGAGTTATATATGTTTGTTGGATTTGATTGGAATATATATGTATATATGTATTTGTGTTGTATATATCTTTGTTATAACTGTTGATTTGAATTTGTATTTTAACTTTTTGCTGTGTTTTATTTTCTTTTGTTTTCTTTTCTTTTCTTTTGTTTTAATTTGCGTATTCGCTTTGCTTGTTTTCTTGCGTTTCTTTTATATTGCACTTGCACTTCTTTTCTTATATGGTATATATATATATCGAGGCGATCGATTGTTAGACACAATCTGGAGCAATTTGTAAGCGATTCGCTCTTGGCATTTTGTCAACCATTTTCACAATTTTTATAACGCATTTTAGACATATTTGACACTGTGGCTGTTGCTCTTGTTGTTGTTGCTATTGTATTTGTTGTATTTGTTTTCTTTGCTTTTGTTATCTGTTGTTTTTGCACACTTTTTTTTTATTGATTTGTTGAACTGGTCACTTCTTGCTTTTTATTGGCTGTTCCAATTTCTATTGCTTGTTGCTCTTTTTGTTATGCCACTTAGTGTGTGTAGGTGTGCGTGTGTGTGTGTGTGTAAGCGAGAGAGTCCACGTCCACAGCGGAATCACGCGAAAGAAACGCTTTGAAAAACGCTTGCTGCGCAGCAAGAATCGCACAAATCCGAAGACGTCAACGGTAGAAAGCCAACTGTGCGCAGGCGCAACACGAAAAGAAATTTTCGAGCCGCAGCGGCCCAACGTCTGCGCCAGCGTCGGCGTCGACGCGTGCGTCGCAGCAGCAGCGCTCAAAGAAGTTACTCACCTGGTTGCTGAGCCGCGCCAAGCAAAGTCAGAGAGCGCAACCGTTTGCTTGGTGTGAGTGGGAGAGCGATCGAACATGTTCGCGGGCCAACATGTTGCGTCGCAGGTGTTGTCGAGGTCGATGCTGCTGCGGTCAAAGTCAGGGCTAAATTTCCTCAAGAGCGTACGCAAATTATTTGTTGCCTTTTATTTTCACAGTTTTTAAAACTTGCGAATAGTTAATATAATTTATTTAAAGTGTTTACATTTTTAATGCTTTTTGCTACATTTTCTGCAGTGCGAAATTTGTCAAGTTCTAACATTAGCTTCATACTTGTTTGACGCTTTTACTCTCCGGCTCTCAGTCGCTGCTCGCTTGCGCTCTCTCGCTCGCAACTTGACCTACTTAACAAAAATTTAACATTTTTTCCTGTTATTTCGCCTTGTAAACATGCGAGCAACAATTACAGTTGCCGGCGCTGTTGCTTGCTGCTGCTGCTGCTGCCGCTGTCGCTGCCTCTGCTGGCTGCGACGCGTCGCTGCATTTGCCATTTTGTTGTTGCATTTCCTCTTTGCTTGCTCTTTTCGCACTTGTTGTTGCTTTTGCTGTCCGCGTTGATTGCTGATTGTTGTTGTTGCTGTTGCTTCGCTCGCTTGTTCGTTTGGGGTTTTTTTTTGCCTTTTGCTTTTTAGATGTTTCTGTTTATTTCCAGCATTTTGCAGTTAACGGTATCGCTTCGAAAATGAAAGCTCACACAGAGACAAAAAACAGCCACAGACACAGACACAGATAGAGATACAGATACAGGTACAGATACAGATACAAAAGCTGATATGAAGAGCACAGAGCACAGTTCGCAAGTTGTGTACATTTTTGTTTTTGCTCACGAACAGTGCTGCCAATTTAAAAAAGTTTTGTTTTTGCAAAATTTAAAAATTTAAAAAAAGCCAGAAAACATTTTATTTTCGTTGAAACTTTTTTAAATTTAGAAAAAAGCTGATAAAAAGCTAAATGATTTTTATGACAAGCCAAAATTCTAGCTTCCCATAGTTCAACAATTTTTCTAGCAATGTTTTTTAAAAAATCCAGATTTGGCGGGAAAAAGCGGATTTAACAACAGTGCTCACGAATCTTACTGTTGCTGCTGCTGTGGCATTAGCATAAGCCCAAGCGACATCAGCCGCCTTGCCTCGTCAGCTTCTGCGGCCCTCTTGGCCAAATGCAACTGCGTCATTCGGCTATTTATTCGGTTACTTTCCCTTGCCCGCCTTCCCTCCGCTGCCGCTTGTAGCTGCGCTTGGCTATGTCCGCTTACAGCTCAGCGCCGGCCAAGTTGTTGCTTGGCCATGTTTATGGCTCATGATTTGTTTATCATCTCTTTGCCATGTTGCTGTTTTTCCCCAACTTCCAACATCCAATTTTGCATTCGCCAACGAATTTTACATGCATGTTTCTTTAATATTCATTTAATTAGTCGCTTCGCGTGACTCATTCGAGCCCAGATTGTTGTGAGTGGTTCAAGTGAATTCGATGTTTTATGACTCGTAACCCTATTAATCGGCGTGTAAATTAACTCTTTGATATGGCAAGTTTGTCGCCTAAGTCATTTGTTTTTCAAAGGCATAATATTTAAACAATTTTATTTAATTTTGCAGCTCTAAGAGTCACTGCTTTTTAATTTATACTCATTGTTCTTATTATCTATGTATGCAATGGCAAGTTTGTTGCTTAAGTCATTTGATTTTTTTATAGACAATTTTGTACTTCTATATATTTATTATACCCTGTGCCCATTTGAAAAATGGGAAAAACAGGGTTAATAACTTTGTCAGAATGTATGTAACAGGCAGAAGGAGGCGTGGCAGACCCCACAAAGTATATATATTCTTGATCAGGGTGACGAACTGAGTCGATTTAGCGATGTCTGTCTGTCTGTCTGTCTGTCCGTCCGGATGAGTGCGTAGATCTCGGAAAGTACAAAAGCTAGAGAAGCCGTTTTGGTTGCTATAGGTAGGTGTATTCAATACGCAAATCAAGTTTATTACAAATCGTTGATGCCACGCCCCCTTTACGCCCAAAAATCAATAAAACTCAAATTTTTAACACAAAAAGTTGAATAACAAGCGTAATATTGAACATAGAAGGTTGTTATTTGGAACATAAGCTCTGTTGTATTTTATTTAACTATCCTGAAAAGCGCATTGAAATTGGTTAAGAAACACAGGAGATATAAGCTTCACAATAGTTGAACATAAAAGTTCAGAAACAAGCGTAATATTAATCATTGAATGTTGTTATTGTTGAATATATATTCTCTTATATTATATTTAACTGTCCTGAAAAGCACATTGAAATCGGTTAATAAACAAAGGAGATATAAGCGCCGTAATACTGCATGCACACGCCGTTGCAGCTCAGCAGCCTTACGCTTGGAATAGTGTGCGAGAGGGATGGCGATACCAAGCACCCTGCTGGGCAATTATGCGATTGTAAGAACATTTGAACATACAAAGTTAATCAGCAAGCGTAATATTGAACATACAATGTTGTTATTTGGAAGATAAACTCTCTTTTATTATATTTAACTATCTTGAAAAGCGCATTAAAATCGGTTACTAAACACAAAAGGTATAAACGAAACCAAGCGCGCCCATAATATTCTTTATAAATAAATAAAATTATCTTTAATATTTAAATTATAAACTGTATTTGCGAGCGCGCAGCGCGAGCTGTGGCACAGGGTATAAGACTGTCGGGCCTGTCCGACTGAGCTGCTCCGCCCATTCTGGTTATATTTTATTTATTAATTTATTTAAATGTTGACTAAGACCAGCCAACCAACACAATTAAATCACAAATTAAAATTAAGCATAATAAAAATTAAAACTAAAATAAATAAATAAAAAATAAGAGCAGAACATATTTTTTCACCTTGTTTAATATTAGTATTATTATTATTTATTCTAATTTTAAATTAACAATGTTGTAAATTCATGAGATGCCAAAAAAAATTAATAAATATGAAAATATAACTATGTCATAAAACTAATGACAAATGACATAAAACTAATGACAAAATATTCAGCAAATGGTTTATATAATTATCTAAGCTTTCTTTGTATGTAAAAGAAAATAAAATAATATTGAAATAAATTTAATTGTAAATTAATAATGTTTGCAATTCTTTGGATGAACTTATATTAACTAAAATAAATAAATATCCAGCAATTGCAAGTTTTGGCCAACAGACTCATAGCATTTAGCCATTTTCCATTATTTTAACTTGTAACAATTGCTTAGTTCATAACGCTGTTAATATTTTTGGCAACTTTTTTGGCCAAATTCCTGTTGTCAGGCCACAAGTCAAGCGTCCAAAGATTTTCCCATCAGTAAGACAAAGAGCCAAGAGAGGCCATCGAAGCTGGAAACCGACTGGAAGACAGAGCATCAGAGCTTATGGGCACGGCATGGCTTGGAGCATCAGAAAGCGCACACGAAAGGCAAAATACAGTTAGACAAATTCTATGCACGTCAAATGTCAATCTCGGAAACAGTACAAACAGCGCAAACAGCACAACAGCAACAATGCTCGAGCCAAATAATAATAATAAATAAAAATAAAAATGAAAATCAATCTTGGCATTAAACATGGCGGGGCAGAGAACATCGGCATGGCTTTTGAAGAGCGGCATACAAAACTAATTGAACTTGGACAGCGTGACACTTCATCAAACGCGAGAAGGCACCAAAAATTGTGGGCAAAAGGGAGGGAGACTTGACAGCTGAGGCTTTGGGCCAGGTCGAGCTGAAGTCCGGCCATCACTCAAGCTATTTGCTCCACACAAATAAAACAAGCTATCAAATTAAGGCAAACGCCACGGGAGTAGCACCTGGAAAAGGGTCCAACGGTAAAGTTGGAGTGCAACGCCATTACCATTACCATTACCATTACCATTACCATTAACCGAATACCATAACCAATATTGACATGGGGGTCAAAGTCAAGCCACACATGTGGCCCGAACAAGAATTGTGCATTTGACAAGGGCCAACTTCTCGAAACTAGAAATAGGTTAAAGCCATATTGTGACTTAAAACATACTATATATTTCTGGGTTAGGCGAGTCACAGTGGCTCAATCTGCGAATTTGGGGTGCCAAAAATCATAGCTCTTAAATGAATGTACAAAAGAAATTTATTATGTTAAAAGTTTCATAATAACTAGACCTCGGAATTTGCATATAAAAAATATGCAAAAAATATGCAAAAAATATGCAAAATATATGCAAAAAATATGCCAAAAATATGCAAAATATGCAAAAAATATGCAAGAAATATGCAAAAAATATGCAAAATATGCATACATTTTTATATTATTTAAATCAATTGATTGGAATTAAAAAGCATTGT
>JAWNNJ010000316.1:0-18809 GCA_035045125.1 Hypselothyrea guttata | reverse complement strand
AGAGAGGAAGTCACGCCCACCAACCGAAATCACTGCGAGTTAAAGTCCAAGCCTTGGCATATCTGTTAGTACCAGACTGTTGTTCATAACATTGTGCTGTCTTAACAGACTTATGTTACGCAACCTATGTTATTTTGGGTCTTTGTTTTGATCTTGTTATTTTCTACCTACTCGACGGCATACCACTGGCGTGTGGGCTGTGCTTTGCTTTTTATACCCTGTACCCATTGAAAATGGGAAAAACAGGGTTAATAACTTTGTCAGAATGTATGTAACAGGCAGAAGGAGGCGTGGCAGACCCCACAAAGTATATATATTCTTGATCAGGTTGACGAGCTGAGTCGATTTAGCGATGTCCGTCTGTCTGTCCGTCTGTCCGTCTGTCTGTCTGTCTGTCTGTCTGTATGAACGCGTCGATTTCTGAAACTACAAAAGCTAGAGATACCGTTTTGGTTGCTATAGATAGGTAGTTATCCTACGCAGATCAAGTTTATTTCGAAAATTGGATGCCACGCCCCCTTTACACCCAAAAATCAATAAAACCCAAACAACCTCATGTTTTTGAACATAAAAAGTTGAATAATAAGCGTAATATTAAACATAGAATGTTGTTATTCGGAATATAAACTCTCTACTATTATATTTAACTATCCTGAAAAGCGCATTGAAATTGGATAATAAACACAGGAGATATAAGCTACACAATAGTTGAACTTAAAAGTTCAAAAACAAGGGTACTATTAAACATAGAATGTTGTTATTTGGTATATATACTCTCTTCTATTATATTTAACTATCCTGAAATGCGCATTGAAATCGGTTAATAAACATAGGAGATATAAGCTACTCAATACTGCATGTATTGCTTCGCACGGGCCCTGCAGCCCAGCAAGTGTATGTGTGTATGTATAAACAGAAACACACATACATGTAGAATAGACGAATACCATACATGTATGTGTGCATGTACGCATGTAAACAACACCAATTGCAAGGTGCCAAAATAAGATTACGCAAAAAAACAAGCGACAAGTGTTTGAGCGCTACCTTCATCGTGCCAAATTGAGTATTGGCGGTAGCGTTGCCACATCGTCAGATCGTTTTGTGCGTTCGTTCGATTGCTGCCTAATACGTTGTGTAATTTTTAAAATATTTAAAATATTTATAATATTCGTACTATTATAAATAGTTTAAAGCGCGATTATCATTGCGACCGTTAAGTTAGTGAATTAGGCGTGATCCGTTGCGTGCAATTCGTGCGTTTAATTATTTATTTAATAGGACTCTTGTTTATGTGTGTGTGTGTGTGTGTGTGTGTGTGTGTGTGTTCGTTCGCGCATTTTGGCGCTGAACTATTAAAAACTATAATTAGTACATTTGAAGGTACTTTCAATAAATAATATTAAGAGAATATTTTACATTATATATAGTACGGGCGAGCGCGCAGCGCGAGCTGTGGTACAGGGTATAAGACAGTCGGGCTTGCCCGACTGTCAGGTCGAGCGCGCCTGAGCGCGCGAGATTTTTTTTTTTTCATATTTCTCAGTTTTGAGTTTGTCTCTCTTTCGTTTGGACAGTCGCAACGTCGATGCTCTCTCAAATTGCTTTATATTCGGCTGCCGCTGGATATAAGGAAATTTAAAATTTTTTCTACTTTTGCTTGTTGCCGGTAGTGTGGGGATGGTAATTGTTCGACGTATTATGTTTATGTTCTTTTAGACCCTTTACTTGAAAAAAGTAAAAAGGGTCTATTAGTTTAGTGCAAAAAGGAAATGTGTGTAACACCCAGAAGGAGGCGTGGCAGACCCCATAAAGTATATATATTCTTGATCAGGACGACAAGACGAGTCGATACAGCCATGTCCGTCTGTCCGTCTGTGTGTCCGTCTGTCTGTCTGTCTGTCCGTCGGTATGAACACCTAGATCTCAGCAACTATAAGGGCTAGAGACACCATATTCGGGATTTAGATTCTCCTGTTTCGCGAGCAGCACGAGTTTGTTTTAGGTTTTGGATACCTCCTCCCCTTCCCTTTAAAGTTATTGACTTGTAATTTGGTACATCTCAGCAAATCATCAAACATTTAGTATGGCTATATTATATTCAAATTTCAGCAAATCTCTTCTATTCTCTGAATTTCTATATTTCTATTTTTATTACCTATCCAATTCTTTTAATAAGAACATTTAAATTTAATATAATTTAATTTATATTATTTAGACCCTGTATTTTAAAAAAATAAAAGGGTCTATTAATTTAGTGCAAATGACAGCTGTGTGTAACAGGCAGAAGGAAGCATGGTAGACCCCCCAAAGTATAAATATTTTGACTCAGGACGACGAGCTGAGTCGATATAGCCATGTCCGTCTGTCCGTCCGTCTGTATGAACACCTAGATCTCAGCAACTAAAAGAGATAGAGACACCATTTCTTGATATGCAGGTTCTCTATTATCCTAAGCAGCACGAGTTTGTTTCAGATTTTGAATATTTCGCCTCCTTCATCCGCGAATCATCAAAAATCTACACCTACCTCAAAAATCTCAAAAACTAAAAGCGCCACAGCAGCCACAATAATAGCGCTACAGACTTGTAATTTGGAATGTACGTAGCCTATAGAATTATCCGTCGATGGTGTGAATTACATTGCATTCGGACATAAAACAGCGAAGTTATGTAACAGACAATTTTTTTATAAATGTATGTAAGTGCCACTACAGCCATAGTTTAAAAGCTACAGACTTGGGATTTGGCATGCACGCAACCTATGGCATTATCCGTCAATGCTGTGAATTACATTTCAAACGGTAAAGAAACAGCGAAGATAGATCAGACAAAGAAACCACCTAGATCTTGCAGACTATAAGAGCTAGAAATACCATTTTTTGGTATTTATGTTTTCCTATGCAGCAATCAGATCAAGTTAGTTTGGGCCGTTTTTTGTTTGTATGCATGTGTAATTTTGAGCATAGATATAAAGAAAATAAATTAATTACAGGTCATGACAATGAGCCAGTGCATAAAAATTCTTTTGCCGTGCGTAAAAGATTTTGCTGCATTGTCGGATGCAATTACAGCCGCCCACCGTCAGTATTGCATATCGTCCCAAAAGAAAAGAAACCAGAATGGATGTCTTTTGCAGATATTAAACCGGAATTGAGTAAAAACGCCACACTATTTATCTGCAATAAGCATTTTCATCAATCGGACGTCAACAAGCAAAGGTTGAAAAAAAATGCACGACCAATTATGGGAATTGAAAACATTGTACAATGTAATATTTCCGCGGCTACAGAGGTCAATAATTCTCAGCAATTGGTATCTTCGAGCGAAAAGCGATCCTCTTCAATAGATTTAACTGAGCAGAATAAAATCGTATGTATTACGCCCGAGTTGAATGAGGCAGGCGCAGATGACAAAGAAGTGAGTTGCTCCCGTTGCGAGTTATTCTGTCGGAATGAAGTGCACTGGCGAAATTTGTATTTTGACGCAAAGAATAAATATGAAAAGTAAGTAAAAATATCAATTAAATATAAATAAAATAAAAATAAATTTAACAATTTTTGCACAGCTCTAAGAAATTGGGTAAAAGGAAAGTGGCATGAAAAACTAAAAACATGACGACACAAATTTCAAAGGTAAGTGCAAAAATCAAGAAACTATGAATAAAATAAATTTAAAGTTAATAATTTTTTGAACAGCTCTAAGAAATTTGGGAAGTACGGCTCTTGAAGGGAAAGTGGCAAGAAAAACTGACACAAAATTCAAAGGTAAGTACAAAAATCAAGTAAATATGTAAATATAAATTTAAAGTTAAAGTTAACAATTTTTAAACAGCTCTAAGAAATTTGGGTAGTACGGCTAATAAGAAACAATCAGCCATCCAGCTATATATTCAAACATAGTAAGATAGAATCTAAATGTAACTTAAAACAAATTAATTTCGATTTTTTATCATTTTATTTTTAGAGATGACCCCATTTAGCCGTCTTTCGCATTTTTGGCAAATCTTCTCGGATTCAACAGATGTTAAAAATCAGTGTTTAAAAAACTTGAGTCGAAGTAGCAGAAGTCGCACTTTTTTTGCTTTTCACTGCTTCGACTGAGAGCGACTTATTATAATGAACAATTGCTTTTGCTTCTGCTTGTGAAAAAAAAAAAAGTCCGAGTCGAAGCACAAGCAGAAAACGATTGCCGACGACAAGCGAAGCAGCAGCAGCCGACTCCGTTTGAGAATTTAGTATGTTGCTTTGCTGCTGCTTGCGTTAAGCAACGCAAGTCGAAGCAGCAGCAACTGTTCGACTTGTTCAAGTCGCCAGCAGCAGCCGACTCCGTTTGAGAACTTTTTATGTTGCTTTGCTGCTGCTTGCGTTAAGCAGCAGCAACTGTTCGACTTCTGCTGCTGTCGAGATTGACTTTGCTGCTTATGCTGTTGTTGCTTTTTGCTGCCTATGCTGTTTGCTGCTCCCCATGTATTCTAATAAATTAAACAGTTTGACAATTTGTTTTAGATAATTCATTTTTTTAATACGTAAATTAAATCATAAAATATGAAAATTCAAAAATATTATTCAAAATAGAAATAGATAATTCTTTTTTTTAACCGAAATTAAAACATAAAATATAAAAACTCAAAAATATTATTCAAAATAGAAATACAGTCGGTCGGTGTTTGATAATGCACACGAGGACGTGTGAAAGTCAGGAAGGCCGTGTCGTAGAGTAGTCAGTGATTATGTTAAGTTTGAATTCATACTTCGGTTAATTTAACATGTCCAAATGAGTAAAAGATGTTAATGTTAAGTAACAATGTTAAAAATGATATTAGTGTTGGAAAAAGATAAATAAAGAAAGAGAGAGACAAAAAGAGTGTGCGTGATGCATTGATAGTTGCGTAAAGGCGAGGTCCGAGCGAGACAGCTATACGGACTGAGCATGCACCATGCTCTTTCTCTCGCACCTATATTAGTTGACTACGACTTTGCCGACTTAGTGCGAAGAGCAACGTATGTAAGTCACACGCACATAAGCAAATAAACTACCTGCGCAGTTTTGTACAACGACTGACTTACACTTGGTGCAGTTCTCTGGTGTCAATTGAATAAAGAGCTTGATTTTTTAACTATGGCGCAAAGTGACATTTGGATGTATTACGAAAATAATATTGATGAAGGCATAGCTACATGTAAAACATGTAAAAATAAGCTAAAAAAAAAACGATGCAGTGAATCATTTAAAATCGCTGTGGGACAGAATAAACGACATAAATTCTGGTGGACAGTTATGCTCAACACCAAATTCGGGCTCACATCAATCTGTGAAGCGTTTTTTTGATGAAGAAGATGAGATGTTAAACGCTTACTTAGTGCAAGGGTTGCAAACGGAAGTCAGTAGTACATTCGACGTCTACTCTAAGATTGACAATCTTCAACTTCCTTTCCAAACAATCGATGCAGACGTTCTCACATTTTGGAAAGGAAAGCAGGACACTGACCAGGAGCTATATGCACTAAGTAATGTTTGCTTTGCTGTACCACCAACTCAGGTACATATATACAAATGTTTTAATAAATTAATGTTCACAGTTTCATAAATATGTTTTTTAACAGGTGACGATTGAACGAGCATTTTCAACGTTAAGACTTGTACTTACTGATTACCGAAATCGACTAAGTCAGGAAGTACTAGAGAACATACTGCTGGTCAAATTGAATCCAAGCTTTCTGGACGCAGCGATTGACAATTTACCTCTTTTTCAAGATGACGAAGATTTTGAAAGTCTATTTTGAATAATATTGTTAAATTAATGTTAATAAAAATAATATTTACAATTGATATAAAAATTATTGACATATTTTGGTAATAAAATAAAAATTTCTTTTCATCTAATATTATTAACAAAAAGTTATTAAAATTTGTAATTAAATGCCGCTAGCGAGGCTAAATCCCCCACTGTTTAATTTATTAGAATACATGGGGAGCAGCAAACAGCATAGGCAGCAAAAAGCAACAACAGCATAAGCAGCAAAGTCAATCTCGACAGCAGCAGAAGTCGAACAGTTGCTGCTGCTTAACGCAAGCAGCAGCAAAGCAACATAAAAAGTTCTCAAACGGAGTCGGCTGCTGCTGGCGACTTGAACAAGTCGAACAGTTGCTGCTGCTTCGACTTGCGTTGCTTAACGCAAGCAGCAGCAAAGCAACATACTAAATTCTCAAACGGAGTCGGCTGCTGCTGCTTCGCTTGTCGTCGGCAATCGTTTTCTGCTTGTGCTTCGACTCGGACTTTTTTTTTTTCACAAGCAGAAGCAAAAGCAAAATCACATGAAATGAACTTGCTCCAGTTTTTTAAACACTGTTAAAAATACTGTATATTCGCATTTGGGAAGTTTTAAAAATTCGTTAACATGGGTACTTTTCTTACTAATATATTATTTTAACAGGTAACAAAGACCGCGAATAAATTGATGTAGACATTATCATTCAGGATCATGGAATTTGGATTTGAGCGGACTTCACGTGTATGATGAACGCAAATAGTCGCTACTTCTGGAGGATTACTGATATATGGTCATTAAAATGGACAAATTCACAGATAAGTGACATCCTAGTTAATATGTTATTGTAATTTAATTAAAATTCTTTTTATTGTTGTTTCAGTTTCAGCGTAGTTTTCCCAAAAATCATATTCGTAGGGTACATGTTGGGCAAATTACCGCATAGTGGCACCTTGGTAAAAAGTCGAAAAAATCGATATCTCGTATTTGGCCAGATTTTGATTTTAAACGATTTTTATTGAAAAATAATGCATGAAAATTCAAACATGGATGTATTTGGTCAAGAAATGTGGATGTTAGGGCCAAAAATCATATACATGTTGGGCAAAATACCGCATAGTGGCACCTTGGTAAAAAGTCGAAAAAATCGATATCTCGTATTTGGCCAGATTTTGATTTTAAACGATTTTTATTGAAAAATAATGCATGAAAATTCAAACATGGATGTATTTGGTCAAGAAATGTGGATGTTAGGGCCAAAAATCATATCGTAGGGCATGTTGGGCAAAATACCGCATAGTGGCACCTTGGTAAAAAGTCGAAAAAATCGATATCTCGTATTTGGCCAGATTTTGATTTTAAACGATTTTTATTGAAAAATAATGCATGAAAATTCAAACATGGATGTATTTGGTCAAGAAATGTGGATGTTAGGGCCAAAAATCATATTGTAGGCATGTTGGGCAAATTACCGCATAGTGGCACCTTGGTAAAAAGTCGAAAAAATCGATATCTCGTATTTGGCCAGATTTTGATTTTAAACGATTTTTATTGAAAAATAATGCATGAAAATTCAAACATGGATGTATTTGGTCAAGAAATGTGGATGTTAGGGCCAAAAATCATATACATGTTGGGCAAAATAGCGCAAATTACCGCATAGTGGCACCTTGGTAAAAAGTCGAAAAAATCGATATCTCGTATTTGGCCAGATTTTGATTTTAAACGATTTTTATTGAAAAATAATGCATGAAAATTCAAACATGGATGTATTTGGTCAAGAAATGTGGATGTTAGGGCCAAAAATCATATACATGTTGGGCAAAATACCGCATAGTGGCACCTTGGTAAAAAGTCGAAAAAATCGATATCTCGTATTTGGCCAGATTTTGATTTTAAACGATTTTTATTGAAAAATAATGCATGAAAATTCAAACATGGATGTATTTGGTCAAGAAATGTGGATGTTAGGGCCAAAAATCATATCGTAGGGCATGTTGGGCAAAATACCGCATAGTGGCACCTTGGTAAAAAGTCGAAAAAATCGATATCTCGTATTTGGCCAGATTTTGATTTTAAACGATTTTTATTGAAAAATAATGCATGAAAATTCAAACATGGATGTATTTGGTCAAGAAATGTGGATGTTAGGGCCAAAAATCATATACATGTTGGGCAATGCGCAAATACCGCATAGTGGCACCTTGGTAAAAAGTCGAAAAAATCGATATCTCGTATTTGGCCAGATTTTGATTTTAAACGATTTTTATTGAAAAATAATGCATGAAAATTCAAACATGGATGTATTTGGTCAAGAAATGTGGATGTTAGGGCCAAAAATCATATACATGTTGGGCAAAATACCGCATAGTGGCACCTTGGTAAAAAGTCGAAAAAATCGATATCTCGTATTTGGCCAGATTTTGATTTTAAACGATTTTTATTGAAAAATAATGCATGAAAATTCAAACATGGATGTATTTGGTCAAGAAATGTGGATGTTAGGGCCAAAAATCATATACATGTTGGGCAAAATAGCGCAAATTACCGCATAGTGGCACCTTGGTAAAAAGTCGAAAAAATCGATATCTCGTATTTGGCCAGATTTTGATTTTAAACGATTTTTATTGAAAAATAATGCATGAAAATTCAAACATGGATGTATTTGGTCAAGAAATGTGGATGTTAGGGCCAAAAATCATATACATGTTGGGCAAAATAGCGCAAATTACCGCATAGTGGCACCTTGGTAAAAAGTCGAAAAAATCGATATCTCGTATTTGGCCAGATTTTGATTTTAAACGATTTTTATTGAAAAATAATGCATGAAAATTCAAACATGGATGTATTTGGTCAAGAAATGTGGATGTTAGGGCCAAAAATCATATACGTAGGGTAAAGTTGGGCAAATTACCGCATAGTGGCACCTTGGTAAAAAGTCGAAAAAATCGATATCTCGTATTTGGCCAGATTTTGATTTTAAACGATTTTTATTGAAAAATAATGCATGAAAATTCAAACATGGATGTATTTGGTCAAGAAATGTGGATGTTAGGGCCAAAAATCATATACGTTGGGCAATGTTGGGCAAATTACCGCATAGTGGCACCTTGGTAAAAAGTCGAAAAAATCGATATCTCGTATTTGGCCAGATTTTGATTTTAAACGATTTTTATTGAAAAATAATGCATGAAAATTCAAACATGGATGTATTTGGTCAAGAAATGTGGATGTTAGGGCCAAAAATCATATACATGTTGGGCATGGCAAATTACCGCATAGTGGCACCTTGGTAAAAAGTCGAAAAAATCGATATCTCGTATTTGGCCAGATTTTGATTTTAAACGATTTTTATTGAAAAATAATGCATGAAAATTCAAACATGGATGTATTTGGTCAAGAAATGTGGATGTTAGGGCCAAAAATCATATACATGTTGGGCAAAATTACCGCATAGTGGCACCTTGGTAAAAAGTCGAAAAAATCGATATCTCGTATTTGGCCAGATTTTGATTTTAAACGATTTTTATTGAAAAATAATGCATGAAAATTCAAACATGGATGTATTTGGTCAAGAAATGTGGATGTTAGGGCCAAAAATCATATTCGTAAGGTACATGTTGGGCAAATTACCGCATAGTGGCACCTTGGTAAAAAGTCGAAAAAATCGATATCTCGTATTTGGCCAGATTTTGATTTTAAACGATTTTTATTGAAAAATAATGCATGAAAATTCAAACATGGATGTATTTGGTCAAGAAATGTGGATGTTAGGGCCAAAAATCATATACATGTTGGGCAAATAGCGCAAATTACCGCATAGTGGCACCTTGGTAAAAAGTCGAAAAAATCGATATCTCGTATTTGGCCAGATTTTGATTTTAAACGATTTTTATTGAAAAATAATGCATGAAAATCCAAACATGGATGTATTTGGTCAAGAAATGTGGATGTTAGGGCCAAAAATCATATACATGTTGGGCAAAATAGCGCAAATTACCGCATAGTGGCACCTTGGTAAAAAGTCGAAAAAATCGATATCTCGTATTTGGCCAGATTTTGATTTTAAACGATTTTTATTGAAAAATAATGCATGAAAATCCAAACATGGATGTATTTGGTCAAGAAATGTGGATGTTAGGGCCAAAAATCATATACATGTTGGGCAAAATGCGCAAATTACCGCATAGTGGCACCTTGGTAAAAAGTCGAAAAAATCGATATCTCGTATTTGGCCAGATTTTGATTTTAAACGATTTTTATTGAAAAATAATGCATGAAAATCCAAACATGGATGTATTTGGTCAAGAAATGTGGATGTTAGGGCCAAAAATCATATACATGTTGGGCAAAATAGCGCAAATTACCGCATAGTGGCACCTTGGTAAAAAGTCGAAAAAATCGATATCTCGTATTTGGCCAGATTTTGATTTTAAACGATTTTTATTGAAAAATAATGCATGAAAATCCAAACATGGATGTATTTGGTCAAGAAATGTGGATGTTAGGGCCAAAAATCATATACATGTTGGGCAAAATAGCGCAAATTACCGCATAGTGGCACCTTGGTAAAAAGTCGAAAAAATCGATATCTCGTATTTGGCCAGATTTTGATTTTAAACGATTTTTATTGAAAAATAATGCATGAAAATCCAAACATGGATGTATTTGGTCAAGAAATGTGGATGTTAGGGCCAAAAATCATATACATGTTGGGCAAAATAGCGCAAATTACCGCATAGTGGCACCTTGGTAAAAAGTCGAAAAAATCGATATCTCGTATTTGGCCAGATTTTGATTTTAAACGATTTTTATTGAAAAATAATGCATGAAAATCCAAACATGGATGTATTTGGTCAAGAAATGTGGATGTTAGGGCCAAAAATCATATACATGTTGGGCAAAATAGCGCAAATTACCGCATAGTGGCACCTTGGTAAAAAGTCGAAAAAATCGATATCTCGTATTTGGCCAGATTTTGATTTTAAACGATTTTTATTGAAAAATAATGCATGAAAATCCAAACATGGATGTATTTGGTCAAGAAATGTGGATGTTAGGGCCAAAAATCATATACATGTTGGGCAATGCGCAAATTACCGCATAGTGGCACCTTGGTAAAAAGTCGAAAAAATCGATATCTCGTATTTGGCCAGATTTTGATTTTAAACGATTTTTATTGAAAAATAATGCATGAAAATCCAAACATGGATGTATTTGGTCAAGAAATGTGGATGTTAGGGCCAAAAATCATATACGTGGCAATGTTGGGCAAATTACCGCATAGTGGCACCTTGGTAAAAAGTCGAAAAAATCGATATCTCGTATTTGGCCAGATTTTGATTTTAAACGATTTTTATTGAAAAATAATGCATGAAAATTCAAACATGGATGTATTTGGTCAAGAAATGTGGATGTTAGGGCCAAAAATCATATACATGTTGGGCAAAATAGCGCAAATTACCGCATAGTGGCACCTTGGTAAAAAGTCGAAAAAATCGATATCTCGTATTTGGCCAGATTTTGATTTTAAACGATTTTTATTGAAAAATAATGCATGAAAATCCAAACATGGATGTATTTGGTCAAGAAATGTGGATGTTAGGGCCAAAAATCATATACATGTTGGGCAAAATAGCGCAAATTACCGCATAGTGGCACCTTGGTAAAAAGTCGAAAAAATCGATATCTCGTATTTGGCCAGATTTTGATTTTAAACGATTTTTATTGAAAAATAATGCATGAAAATCCAAACATGGATGTATTTGGTCAAGAAATGTGGATGTTAGGGCCAAAAATCATATACATGTTGGGCAAAATAGCGCAAATTACCGCATAGTGGCACCTTGGTAAAAAGTCGAAAAAATCGATATCTCGTATTTGGCCAGATTTTGATTTTAAACGATTTTTATTGAAAAATAATGCATGAAAATCCAAACATGGATGTATTTGGTCAAGAAATGTGGATGTTAGGGCCAAAAATCATATACATGTTGGGCAAAATAGCGCAAATTACCGCATAGTGGCACCTTGGTAAAAAGTCGAAAAAATCGATATCTCGTATTTGGCCAGATTTTGATTTTAAACGATTTTTATTGAAAAATAATGCATGAAAATCCAAACATGGATGTATTTGGTCAAGAAATGTGGATGTTAGGGCCAAAAATCATATACATGTTGGGCAAAATAGCGCAAATTACCGCATAGTGGCACCTTGGTAAAAAGTCGAAAAAATCGATATCTCGTATTTGGCCAGATTTTGATTTTAAACGATTTTTATTGAAAAATAATGCATGAAAATCCAAACATGGATGTATTTGGTCAAGAAATGTGGATGTTAGGGCCAAAAATCATATACATGTTGGGCAAAATAGCGCAAATTACCGCATAGTGGCACCTTGGTAAAAAGTCGAAAAAATCGATATCTCGTATTTGGCCAGATTTTGATTTTAAACGATTTTTATTGAAAAATAATGCATGAAAATCCAAACATGGATGTATTTGGTCAAGAAATGTGGATGTTAGGGCCAAAAATCATATACATGTTGGGCAAAATAGCGCAAATTACCGCATAGTGGCACCTTGGTAAAAAGTCGAAAAAATCGATATCTCGTATTTGGCCAGATTTTGATTTTAAACGATTTTTATTGAAAAATAATGCATGAAAATCCAAACATGGATGTATTTGGTCAAGAAATGTGGATGTTAGGGCCAAAAATCATATACATGTTGGGCATGGCAAATTACCGCATAGTGGCACCTTGGTAAAAAGTCGAAAAAATCGATATCTCGTATTTGGCCAGATTTTGATTTTAAACGATTTTTATTGAAAAATAATGCATGAAAATCCAAACATGGATGTATTTGGTCAAGAAATGTGGATGTTAGGGCCAAAAATCATATACATGTTGGGCAAGAAATTACCGCATAGTGGCACCTTGGTAAAAAGTCGAAAAAATCGATATCTCGTATTTGGCCAGATTTTGATTTTAAACGATTTTTATTGAAAAATAATGCATGAAAATTCAAACATGGATGTATTTGGTCAAGAAATGTGGATGTTAGGGCCAAAAATCATATACATGTTGGGCAAAATAGCGCAAATTACCGCATAGTGGCACCTTGGTAAAAAGTCGAAAAAATCGATATCTCGTATTTGGCCAGATTTTGATTTTAAACGATTTTTATTGAAAAATAATGCATGAAAATTCAAACATGGATGTATTTGGTCAAGAAATGTGGATGTTAGGGCCAAAAATCATATACATGTTGGGCAAAATAGCGCAAATTACCGCATAGTGGCACCTTGGTAAAAAGTCGAAAAAATCGATATCTCGTATTTGGCCAGATTTTGATTTTAAACGATTTTTATTGAAAAATAATGCATGAAAATTCAAACATGGATGTATTTGGTCAAGAAATGTGGATGTTAGGGCCAAAAATCATATACATGTTGGGCAAAATAGCGCAAATTACCGCATAGTGGCACCTTGGTAAAAGTCGAAAAAATCGATATCTCGTATTTGGCCAGATTTTGATTTTAAACGATTTTTATTGAAAAATAATGCATGAAAATCCAAACATGGATGTATTTGGTCAAGAAATGTGGATGTTAGGGCCAAAAATCATATTCGTAGGGCAATGTTGGGCAAAATACCGCATAGTGGCACCTTGGTAAAAAGTCGAAAAAATCGATATCTCGTATTTGGCCAGATTTTGATTTTAAACGATTTTTATTGAAAAATAATGCATGAAAATTCAAACATGGATGTATTTATTTATTTATTTATTTATTTATTTAATGTCAACTAAATACAGTCGACAGTGTAAAAGTTACAAGAAAAGTTACATTGTAAAAATTGTTTAAAAATTAATAAGTAGATCTGGGGATGAAAATAAAAGAAAGTAAAATGAAATAAAGTAGGCCCAGCATTTGCTGCATGGATGAGGGAAAACCCAGAAAAACCCTATCAGGCCGGAATTAGTGGTAAAGTTGTTAGTCTGTGGTACTAATTACGTTGTATTAAAAAGTTTAATATAGAAGATTTAATGGTGGAAATGTGAGATTCCGAATCAAATACTTGATAGAGACGATTATAATCCGTACAGAGTAATCGGAAAGGTTCATGCAGAGAATAGTTAGTACTACAAAAGTTAAAAGCCAGTGGAGTAAAATAACGGGTTGGACGCTGCGGTATGGATAAACTAATTCGGCCCAATAAAGTGGGTGAATCAATTTCTCCACGCAGCAACCTAACCACAAATACAACATTCAACATGGTACGGCGATTAGTAAGCGAGGCAAGATTAATTAAGAGAAGTCTACTACTATAGGGTGGTAAATCAATACCCGAAACCCAGTTAAGTCCACGGAGAGCGAAGAGAAGAAATTTCTTTTGTACAGATTCATTTCTATCCTGATGTACAGAATATTGTGGCGACCAAACACAAGATCCGTATTCCAGAATAGGCCGTACAAGAGAAGTATAGAGTAGTTTAGTGGTGTAGGGGTCATCAAATTCCTTGGACCACCGTTTGATGAATCCAAGGACCCGAAGAGCCTTACTGATTGTAAGCGTGATATGTTTATCAAATTTTAGTTTACGATCGAGGAGTAAACCTAAATCATTTACTTCCTCAATTCTAGAAAGAGTCGTCCTGTCGATCATGTAATTAAAATGTTTAGCCTGGCCCCTGGAAAATGACATCACCTTGCACTTCGAGCAGTTTAAGTAAAGCTGATTGGTCTTACACCAAGATAAAAAAGAATTCAAGTCTGCTTGTAATAATGACTGCGAGGTGATGTCATCATACGTCAGGCACAGCTTAACATCGTCGGCGTACATTAGTATAGAAGAGTTAGATAGCACTAAAGGAAGATCGTTAATAAACAGATTAAAAAGCAAGGGTCCAAGATGGCTACCTTGAGGAACTCCAGAAGTTACACTCACTGGTTTAGATACAGAAAAGTTGAAAACAACTCTCTGAGTTCTATTGATTAGATACTCAGAGATCCAGGCTAAGAGGTTAGTAGGGAAACCGATTAGATTTAGTTTGTAAAGTAAAAGAGAGTGATTAACAGAGTCAAAGGCCTTACTGAAGTCAGTGTAAATGACATCAGTCTGCATTTTTCGTTGGAATCCTTCAATTACAATGGATGTAAATTCAAGTAGGTTAGTGGTGGTAGATCTACGTTTCACAAATCCATGCTGGGAAGGTGAAATAATAGAACTACATAAATGTTGCAATTGAGAAGTAACTATACTTTCAAAGGCCTTGGGAATCGCAGACAATTTGGAAATACCCCTATAATTTTTGACATCGGACTTAGAGCCCTGTTTATGGAGAGGAATTATGAATGATTCCTTCCAGATTTCAGGGAATGAGGAAGAATTAACAGACAATGTAAAAAGTTTAAATAAAGGCTCAGACAAAGCATCAGCACAGTACTTAAGTACACATGCTGGAATGCCATCCGGCCCCGGTGAGAAAACCGGTTTAATTTTATAGAGAACGTCGAGGAGCGAACTTCTCGTGATTACAGGACCAAAAATGCAGTTAGACCTATGTTGTTGGTAAGGATAATGCATAGAAGCAGTATTAGAAGAAGAGTAAGTAGTTTGGAAAAACTCGGCAAACAGATCGGCTGAGGCCTGATCAGTGTTTGCTTTTGTGTTTCCAAAGTAGACGCTTGGAATTGACAAAGTTGTAGAACTGCCGTGGATCACTTGCAAACTGAAGCTTACAGCGGTGCAGATACGCATGGTAGCAATGCGAATTCATGCTCAGAAAATTGGCCCTAGCTATAGCATATCGAGAAAAGTCAGATGGCTTGCCCGACTCCTTGTACCTTTTATAATACCTAGACTTTGCATTTTTTAAACCCGTTAGTTCCCGTGTAAACCAAGGAGGTCTAGCTGACCTGGCCTGAGTTACCACCGGAACGCAGGAATCCAAAAGACAGTTCAAGGTTTTATAAAATAATGTAGTAGCAACATACATATCAGCACAGGAATACAATTGTGACCAATCTGTTTCAAGAATAAGCGTATTAAGCTCCATAAAGTTTGTTTTACGAAAACAACGCGCTTTACGCGTTGTGCTGAAAGCAGCAAGACGACCGGGCAGCTCTAAAACTAACTCCAAAGTCGGATGAAAAGAGTCTTCAGGGAAAACAAGAGGATTAATACGAGTGACAGTACTACGAGTAGGATAGGAGGAAAAAATCAAATCTAAAAAACGACCATTACAATTCCGAACAGGATTAACTTGTGAAAGGTTAAGCTCTAAAAGCCCTTCAATTAGCTCGTGCAAACGAGAAGGGGACAGCACATCACATTCAAAAGTCCAGTCAACCCTCGGCAAGTTGAAATCGCCCAGTACAACAAGGTAGTCCTTGTCAGCTGCAAGACAGGAAATAGATTGAATTGCAGTTAGGTGGTTAATATAAATAGAAACGTCGGAGTTAGGAGGTATATAGGAGGAAGTAATATAGACAGAGCAATTTGGAAGGGAGATTTTAACACATACAAATTCAATGCTTAAGATGAATGAGTAATTATCTCCGACGACAGGTCAGAATCGACGGCTATAAGAACCCCACCACCCATTCTTGTAGTGCGGTCACATCTGTATGTGTTAAATCTACTAGGAAAAATTGATAGATCAGTAATTTCCGGTTTTAACCAGGTTTCGGTCAATACAACTACTTGAAATTCAAAGGATACGCTATTTACATACAAGGTAGATAGTTTAGTATTCAGACCACGGACATTTTGGTAGGCTACAGAAAGAAAATAAGTTAGTTTTTTGGCGTGTCGCTACTAGTTGATGCCCACCCCCCGTATTAACGGGTAAAGTCATCGGAGGCCGATCATTTTTCTTTGGCGTGAACTCCTTTACAGCAAGATCTAGCGGCCAAAAGCTATCACTACAAATAGTGTTAAACATTTCGGCCGGGATCCCTATTTTAAAGGAGGACACCTCAAGAAATGTGGATGTTAGGGCCAAAAATCATATACATGTTGGGCAAATTACCGCATAGTGGCACCTTGGTAAAAAAGTCGAAAAAATCGATATCTCGTATTTGGCCAGATTTTGATTTTAAACGATTTTTATTGAAAAATAATGCATGAAAATTCAAACATGGATGTATTTGGTCAAGAAATGTGGATGTTAGGGCCAAAAATCATATTCGTAGGGTACATGTTGGGCGAATTACCGCATAGTGGCACCTTGGTAAAAAGTCGAAAAAATCGATATCTCGTATTTGGCCAGATTTTGATTTTAAACGATTTTTATTGAAAAATAATGCATGAAAATTCAAACATGGATGTATTTGGTCAAGAAATGTGGATGTTAGGGCCAAAAATCATATACATGTTGGGCAAATTACCGCATAGTGGCACCTTGGTAAAAAGTCGAAAAAATCGATATCTCGTATTTGGCCAGATTTTGATTTTAAACGATTTTTATTGAAAAATAATGCATGAAAATTCAAACATGGATGTATTTGGTCAAGAAATGTGGATGTTAGGGCCAAAAATCATATACGTAGGGTACATGTTGGGCAAAATACCGCATAGTGGCACCTTGGTAAAAAGTCGAAAAAATCGATATCTCGTATTTGGCCAGATTTTGATTTTAAACGATTTTTATTGAAAAATAATGCATGAAAATTCAAACATGGATGTATTTGGTCAAGAAATGTGGATGTTAGGGCCAAAAATCATATACATGTTGGGCAAAATGCGCAAATACCGCATAGTGGCACCTTGGTAAAAAGTCGAAAAAATCGATATCTCGTATTTGGCCAGATTTTGATTTTAAACGATTTTTATTGAAAAATAATGCATGAAAATTCAAACATGGATGTATTTGGTCAAGAAATGTGGATGTTAGGGCCAAAAATCATATTCGTAGGGTACATGTTGGGCAAATTACCGCATAGTGGCACCTTGGTAAAAAGTCGAAAAAATCGATATCTCGTATTTGGCCAGATTTTGATTTTAAACGATTTTTATTGAAAAATAATGCATGAAAATTCAAACATGGATGTATTTGGTCAAGAAATGTGGATGTTAGGGCCAAAAATCATATTCGTAGGGTACATGTTGGGCAAATTACCGCATAGTGGCACCTTGGTAAAAAGTCGAAAAAATCGATATCTCGTATTTGGCCAGATTTTGATTTTAAACGATTTTTATTGAAAAATAATGCATGAAAATTCAAACATGGATGTATTTGGTCAAGAAATGTGGATGTTAGGGCCAAAAATCATATACATGTTGGGCAAAATAGCGCAAATTACCGCATAGTGGCACCTTGGTAAAAAGTCGAAAAAATCGATATCTCGTATTTGGCCAGATTTTGATTTTAAACGATTTTTATTGAAAAATAATGCATGAAAATTCAAACATGGATGTATTTGGTCAAGAAATGTGGATGTTAGGGCCAAAAATCATATACATGTTGGGCAAAATACCGCATAGTGGCACCTTGGTAAAAAGTCGAAAAAATCGATATCTCGTATTTGGCCAGATTTTGATTTTAAACGATTTTTATTGAAAAATAATGCATGAAAATCCAAACATGGATGTATTTGGTCAAGAAATGTGGATGTTAGGGCCAAAAATCATATACATGTTGGGCAAAATAGCGCAAATTACCGCATAGTGGCACCTTGGTAAAAAGTCGAAAAAATCGATATCTCGTATTTGGCCAGATTTTGATTTTAAACGATTTTTATTGAAAAATAATGCATGAAAATCCAAACATGGATGTATTTGGTCAAGAAATGTGGATGTTAGGGCCAAAAATCATATACATGTTGGGCAAAATTACCGCATAGTGGCACCTTGGTAAAAAGTCGAAAAAATCGATATCTCGTATTTGGCCAGATTTTGATTTTAAACGATTTTTATTGAAAAATAATGCATGAAAATTCAAACATGGATGTATTTGGTCAAGAAATGTGGATGTTAGGCCAAAAATCATATACATGTTGGGCACAAATAGCGCAAATTACCGCATAGTGGCA
>JAWNNJ010000315.1:0-61589 GCA_035045125.1 Hypselothyrea guttata | reverse complement strand
TGGACATGTCCACTTCCAAGACTGGAAAGCACGGCCACGCCAAGGTGCACCTTGTGGGCATCGATATCTTCAACCAGAAGAAATACGAGGACATCTGCCCCTCCACCCACAACATGGACGTGCCCCACGTCAAGCGCGAGGATATGCAGCTAACGGACATCAGCGACGACGGCTTTCTCACCCTCATGCTCGACAACGGCGAGATCCGGGAGGATCTCAAGGTCCCCGACGGCACCCTCGGGAACTCCATTCGCAGCGACTTCGAGAACGGCAAGGATCTGCTCTGCACCGTCATGAAGGCCTGCGACGAGGAGTGCGTCATCGCGGCCAAGAACAACACGGCTCTGGACAAGTAGGCGCTGTGGATGGTGGATCGTAAGCTGTGGATGGTGGATCGTAAACTGTGGATTGTGGTTGGCAGATTGCAGAATATGAAATGAAATGATATAAAGAAGTACTATCAATTAAATGATTCAATACAATAAAATGCAGTTCGCTCTTTTGTTTTCCATCCCCTCGCACCTACGCCACTGGCACAGTTTGTCAGCCATTTTCAGTCTCACTGCAAGTTCGTTTCCAGCACGAACGCGGGATCCTTATTCCAGGGCATAACTAGTGTGTGCGTGCTGCTGCTTATATATACATACATACAAATATAAATATGGTATTTCTGTTGCTTATATTGTGGACTGTGGATTGTAGATGGCAGATTGCAGAAAAAATGAATAATGAAATACAATAGAAACACAAGGCACTCTTTTGTTTTCCATACCCCTCCCCCCTCCCTCCATACATGTGCCATTCCATTTCATTTCTCGCTGCAAGTTCATTTCCAGCACGCACGCGGGATCCTTAGCTATGGCAAAGCCAACTCCACATTCCAGTGCATAACTAGTGTATGTATGTGTGTGTGCGTGTGTGTATGTGTGTGTTGGATGCGAATATATGTTTATGTATGTGTGTGCTGTGTGTGCTATGTACACTAGTGGGCATGATTATTTTGACCAAAAATGGCATGTTTTCAATGTCGGGTATTTCCGATTCTAAGTAAAAACAGTTGGGTGTTTTAATTTTTCTAGATAGATGTATTGTATTTGTATATAAAAATCACAATTTGGAAATTTTTAAAACATTTTTTCTGCTTATTTTATTTTGTTAAACTAAATTATGGCATTTCCAACGCAGCACAATTATTTATATCATTTATATCAAATTTTAATGGGAAATTTTGATTTCTTAATGCAATTTATGCCTAAAATTTATGAATACGATATTCTTCTTTGCATTTAAGCTGTTTTGTAATAGATTCGGAACTCCATCGCTCAAGGATTTGACCAAATCATTTGAAATCCTGTTCCATGCAGATTTTATCGCATATTTGAACTAATTCTTAGTCCTTGTCGAATCCAAGGATTAAATTCGCTTAATAAATGCCTTACAAGACATGACGTTTTCAAGCGACATAGCTCTGTGCTTCTACATATTAATAGACCCTTTTACTTTATTAATGTCTACATATTTTAAACTATATGTGCGAGCTGCGGCACAGGGTATAAGACAGTCGGGATTGCCCGACTGTCAGATCGAGCGCGCAGAGCGCGCGAGATTTTTATCACTGCGCGGGACTCTACCTTCGGCCATTTGTTGGCCTTGGTGGACTCCTGCTACTTGCTTCATCCGTAGCTATCTTTGGCTTTTCAGTGTATCCTCGCTTATCAGACGCCTTGGCCTGGCCTTCGGGCTTTTTGTCCGGCTGTTTCCTGGTTTTTGAAGTGGCGGGCTGCGATATGGGGGCTGCTGCTTACGCCGGGTTGGTTGACAGCGTTTGCGTGGCCATCTCCTTTTTGTCTCTTGTGGCTGCAGGTTGCGTTGTTTGGAAAGAGCCATTTTTTAGACCCTTTACTTTAAAAAAGTAAAAAGGGTCTATTAGTTTAGTGCAAGGAGGAAATGTTGTAACACCCAGGAGGCGTGGCAGACCCCACAAAGTATATATATTCTTGATCAGGACGACAAGCCGAGTCGATATAGCCATGTCCGTCTGTCTGTCTGTCCGTCTGTATGAACACCTAGATCTCAGCAACTATAAAAGCTAGAGACACCATATTCGGGATTAGGTTCCCCTATTCAGTAAGCAGCACGAGTTTGTTTTAGATTTCGGATACCGGCCCCCCTTCCCCCGAAAACCGCAAAAAGCTCCTGTAGCCGCAATTTTAAAGCTATTGATTTGTAATTTGCTACATAACTAGCTTATGATATTATCTATTGACCCCGTTTCGATCGGATAAGAAACAGCGAAAATATGGAACGAAAAATTCGCCGCACTAGGCAGAGGGTGGGGGGGGGGGGGGGTGTGCCTTGCATACGCGGGTAGCTTAGTGTGTGTGCGTCTGATTGTGTTTGTATGTACATATACTCAAAGTAAAGGGTCTCCAACGGTCGGTTACGTCCGACTGTAGCCTCCGTCCCACTGATCTGCCCCGTCCCTATATTTACTTCAGCTGTATGGCTAGCACACAGTCCACAGCTACTTGTAGTTGTAGTTTCGGTTGACTCTTCAAGGTACTCGCACACCATGGTCTGAATTTCCTTCATTTTTGATAAAGAATCTTTCATGGCTTGGTTAATGTGCCTAACCACTGGCTTTTTCTCCTTAGTTATAACTAACAGCTCATCCAGTAGAGTACCAAGTTCTATGATCTGATCTCTGGGGGATGTGCCTAGCATTTTTGATTTTTTGGGCGGTGTTATCCGTTCCGCAGAATTGGGGCTGGCAGGGTACCTGCTTCTCTTCGGGGTCTCGCTACTCTCCTCGTCTTGGCAGCAAACGAGAATATCTCGCTGTTCGCCATAGGTGATCGTTGCATCTTGGAGCTCCTGTTAAATGGGCCAAAATGTTGCTGCTGCTACTGCTGCTTGTCACGTTGTCCGCTGCGCCGTGCCACCGGTGCAGTAGTTAAAGTTAAAATAGGTGTTGGGGCTTCCAGAATCCGGCCCCGTCCGTGGGTTGTACCACGGGTGGATTTCCACTTTTGTGGCTGCCTCCGCGAGTAGTCACGTTATTATCATCCATTACTGACTTTAGTGCATTTTATTCCTACTGCCAGGATTGTTGCAATTTATACCTATTGCCAGGTTTATTAGTTTGCTGCCGGTCGATACAACGCAGACGCAGACCACTGTGCCGCTCACTCTGAGACAGACGCGCAGTGGATTTTATTTATTAGGACTCTAGCTTAAAATCTTTGAAGCTGGATTTAAACTTGAATCTTGGCGCCAACTGGGTGTCGCCATCTATGGTTCGATGTGCAAGTACATAACGCCATCTGCGGTTGGGTGTGGGTCAGTAGCGCCATCTGTGGGTCGTTGTGTAACATAGTGATACTACACGATCGCATTTACCAACACTGCTACTGCTGTTGCGGGTTGCATCATTGTTTGGTGTAAAAAAATTATTGGTTGTATTCACCAGGTTACCGCTGGTGCAACCCTTCGCTCCATGTAATAGCGTTTATACCAGGGGTGCCCAGGCCCATTGCTCCCATGGCTGCTTTGTTATTGTAATCGCTCCGAAGCATAGGCAGAGCCAATGCGTATATGTACACGGCTCCCGGCATATGCCAATGCTAATTGCAAAAACAATTTTTCACTTTCGTTTTGTTATCTCTATTCTTCATCTGCATTTGAGCAAGGTAACGGGACTTGCATGTGGTTGTTGTTGGGTCATAAAATTTCATGAACATTTTGTTGTTGCTTTGGCGACGCGCATCCACTTGAAGAAATTCTGTTATGCTTTTAGTTAGTGCATTGTCGACGCGTCATTTGACAAGTAGATATCACGAGGCATTTAAATTTAAATTAAAATGGATCGCTGGACTGATTTTAAATAAATAAATAAATAAAAAAAAAAAAAAATTCATAATTGTCTTTATTATAAAAATGTATCCCCCGATTTTTTTCAGTGTATCCATTGAAAACAAAAAAAAATTTCTTTACTAGTATTGGTGTTTTCGTTTGAATGTGTTGGAATTTTCTCCGTCATAAGCAGCGTTTTGGGCACCCCTGGTTTATACACTGAGCAGAATATTCCAAACGTGATGCAAGTGTTCACACCAAGAATCGAATCGCGCGACCAGCTGTCAACAAACAAGAAAACGCGCAAATTTATGTGCATTTTGAGAGCGAGCTAGACAAAAACTGCGATAGTGTTACATTATAATCTTTTTTGATTTGAATGCGCTTTTCGGTATAGTCACAAATTGTAAAATAAAATATAAATTTTCACCCATTTTTAATGGGTACAGTGCATAAAAATGAGTAACAACAATTAAAATGGTTCATTTGGAAATAATATTGAATTGGTCCATTTATATTTTTGCTCTTATCATTCATTTCGCTTATTTTTATTTCAGTAATTTTATTTTTGCGGGCGTTTTTAAATTTATTAGCTGTAATAAACAGCTGTTTGCTATCGATATGCCACATTTTTGTATCGAAAATACTAAATTGTATCGAAATACTAGGCAAGATACGGCCACACTTTCAGCATAATAGTCGCATCGTGGATTATTCGGCTCTTCTTCTACCCACAGAGGGCTTATGGCAGAATATTCTATTTCGTGATTCGGGCTCAGTGTAAACAGCCTCTTATGCGCCTCTTCTTCTACCCACAGATTGTGTAAATAGCCTATAACCTGGGGAATGCGTTTGATACATTTTGCAACTTGCAACAGTCTTTTATGCAGAAAGTCTTCAAATAATTAATTTTTAAAATGCATACAGTTCTTTTTGATTTATTTCTTTACATTTTGAATTGAAATCAGCTGTTTTTATCGACTATCAATGAATGCAGCGGAAAAAGCAGCGATGGATCAGAAAAATTTTATGATACATGCGCTGCAATTTTATGATGCATTAGGGTTGCTTTCATCGGTTATCGGGTGAGCGATCCATGGAGCGGTAACCTGGTGAATACAACCATTGATATTTCGATGTATCGATGTTTTGAAAATTGAACATCGATGACAGCCGATGTATCGCACTAAAACATCGATTCATCGATGTTTTTCCGATGTTTCTAAAATTATTTTTCTTTTTGAAATTTGATCAATTTAAATCCTTTTTTTTACATTTTTAACCACAAATTGTATTAATACACAATTTTATTGTTTATTTCTTAAAACATTTACTTAACATTTTATGTCCAAACACTTTGGCGTACTTGTGTATGTGTGTGTATGTATGTGTATATGCACACTTGCAAATACATACATACTAACATATGAACAAGGCAATAAATATAGAACAATCTTAGTATAAGAATCCTTTAATATTCGTCCTGGAAGGACATGCGATGTGGCATTTAAAAGGTATTGAATCATAGATAACGAATAAAATTTTTTGCAATAGTCAACTTGGTTCAATTTTTATTTTCAATTTTTTTTAAATAAAAATTGCAAAGTAATTATTATTTTCAATTTTTATAATAAAATTTGAAGAATAATTTTTATTTGCAATTTTTTTTATAAAAATTAAAAACTAACACTTATTTTACATTTTTTTTTTTATTAAATTGTAAATAAGAGTTTTCATTTAATTATTTTGATAAAAATTGACAAATAATTTATATTTTTTTATTTTTATTTTAAAACTTATAATAATTGCGATCCCTGTTAGAAACAGAATTTTGAGAAGACGTGCCAGCTTGGTTGTAGGAATATATTTATCCTTTTTATAACGAAATCTGTAAAACAATAACAATAAATAAATGTATATATAACCAACATTTTTTCGATGTTTGGTTTTTGACGGAATTATGTACATAATTAATCAACTCGTCCTCACAAAAAATTTCATAATCTAATTCAACGTATTTACTGAGATATCAGCCTGAGCGCTACATTTGCTGCGAATTTCGAACGCGTTCTTGCAAAAAAAAAACGTTCTGTAAAATTTACTTTTGCGCTTACGATTTTTCCGCGGGAAGGTACAGACAGTAAATACTTACCAGCCAAATTCAAGTTCGAGATAACACCATCGTCGATCTTCGATACACCAATAATTTTTTACAACCCTAGTTTGGTGAAGAGCTGATCGAATGACCAGCAGTTTCACTTCTGTGAGAACAGGCAACAGGTAACTGGAGTTTTTGGAACTTTTCACTCTGAGAGAAAGAGCGGTAAATTTGTTGTTGCTGTATGTATATGTTTATTGTGTGTGTGTGTGTGTGTGTGTGCTGCTTGTATATACATATGTACATACATATGGTAAGTATTTCTATTGCGTGTACATATGTATTGTGGATGGCGCTCGTTTGTTTTCCATCCCCCCTTTCTCTTTAACATCATTGTGCCATTTCCAATCTCAGTGCAAGTTCATTTCCAACAAACACGCGGGATCCTTAACTAGTGTGCGCATGTGTGTGTGTGACTAGCAATATTTATATCTATTGAAAACATTGATTTATAATTAAATAATAATGTTAATTTTAAATAGTCAATTAAAAAATAAACATATTCTATTCAATGAATATAAAACAATAGAACTAGAACTAGTTCATGGATTAATTAGTTCATTTATTGTGATATCGATATTCTGATATCGATAGCTATTCTGATACCGATAGCTATTCTCTTCATTCATTCTGTTTCTCTGTTTAAACGAGCAAGACCGCAGCGCACATATTAAGAAAATATAAAATCACAAAATCAAACAATCATAGTGTTTTTATTTATTGGCGGCTGCAATCTTTAACAATATCACTGTCACAGACGGACAGACGGACATCGCGTAATCGGCTCAGCTCGTCTCCCTGACCAAGAATATGTATTAAATTTCTGCTTATAAATTCCACTCAAACCCCAGGCACACACACTCCACCCACACACACACACACGGCTGACACATGGACATGATCAAGTAGTGCGAGCAGATCACATTCGTGGTGAATGAGGGGCGCTCAGCGAGGTTCTGATGCGGGAGGAGATTAGAGATCGCTACGGCTGCGTCGTGTTGGTGGAGGGCGCCTTCCGCCAGGGCCAGAGCTTCCTGCTCGACGTCGTTTCGAGGTATTTGTACACAAAATATAATATGTGCCACACGATGTCACGGATTGGCCGGGCGAGGAGCCGGAGCCGCTGGACGGATTCGACGACACCACCGGCTTACTGATGTGGTCGGATATATTCCTGCACGACTTTCCCAATGGCGACAATATCGCCATCATACTGCTGGACACACAGGGCGCGCTTGGGCGACGGTGTGTGCTTTATGCACAATGCTGTCATCTAAGCAGATCTACAAGCTGTAGCGTTACATGCAGGAGGATGTCCTGCAGCATCTCTAGCTGTTCACCGAAAACAAACGCCTGAATCTGGAGTTTGCCGGCAGACTCGAGGACATAACGCCCGCCGTCAGGGGCAGTGCGCTCAACCTGGCGCCCGACAATCTCGACTACAAGGAGATCAACGGACAGCGCGAGCCCGCGACCTTATCCAATACTTCCAGTCCTACATGAACATCTACAAGGGCATCGAGATGCCGGAGCCGAAGAGCATGCTGGCGGCCACCGCCGAGGCGAATCATCTGACCGCCGTTGCGGCCGCTAAGGAGCTCTACAATCAGCTCATGGAGGAGGTGTGCGGGGGCACGCGTCCCTACCTGAGTCCTGCCCACCTGGGGGCCCACCATTTGTGGGTCAAACGAAAGGCGCTATTCCAGTTCGACGCCAAGCGTAAAATAGGCGGCGAGAAGTTCACGGAGATGTACAGGTAGCAGCTGGATACCGATCTGGAGGAGGTCTTCTCAAACTATCGGGAGCACAACGAAAGCAAAAACATCTTCACGCCTGCGGTCTATTTCGCTTGCGCCGTCATCATGCGCATCTTAGCCGGCATCTTCGGACTCGTGGGTCTCTACACATTTGCCAACTTCTGCAATTTGCTGATGGGCGTCGCGCTGCTCACGCTGGCCCTCTGGGCCTACATCAGGTACAGCGGACAGCTGAGCGACTTTGGTGGTAAACTGGACGAGTTTGCCACGATTATTTGGGAAATTTGTAGGCGAGAAGCTGCTGCGCTTAATGGCACGGTGAAGCGTTCATGAGTATCGAACAGTCGCAAAAAACCCAAATCAAAGCATAGCGCCAAGTAATATAAACCTTTATATATACATATATATAAATATTATTATTAATATATTCGATTAGTAAGTGACTCATATGTACATGTTCAAAAGTGAAATTTTGAATTGGTCTTATATGCATATATTTTAATATAACATTTATGTACCTAGAAAATCATATTAAAACCAGTAAGGACGGAGCTACAGTCGGACGCAACCGACTGTATGAGACTCTGTACTTTGCGTTTTCTTCGCTGTTTCTTATCCGATCGTAATGTAATTTACAGTATCGGTGGAGATTGTCATATACTACTTACACACCATATCCTAAGTCATTATCTATTAAACTGTAGCTTTAAAGCTGCAAACTGTTGCTATATATACGCATTTTGAAAAAGATTGTCTCTTGCATATCTTCGCTATTTCTAATTCAAATCGTAAATAATCATATAGCATCGATGAAGAATACCTTAGACTACGTACATGCCAAATTACAAGTCAGTAGCCCTATTATTGTGGTTGCTGTGGCGCTTATTGTTTTCAAGATTATTGAGATAGGTGTAGATTTTTGATGATTCGCGGATGAAGGAGGCGAAATATCCAAAATCCGAAACAAACGCGTGCTGCTTACGATAATAGAGAACCTGCATATCAAGAAATGGTGTCTCTATCTCTTTTAGTTGCTGAGATCTAGGTGTTCATACAGACGGACAGACGGACATGGCTATATCAACTCAGAATATATATACTTTGTGGGGTCTACCACGCTTCCTTCTGCCTGTTACACACAGCTGTCATTTGCACTAAATTAATAGACCCTTTTACTTTTTTAAAGTACAGAATCTAAAAATAGAAAACAACCTTGATTTAGCCACAAAATGGGTAAGGATGAAGCCATTACATTCGAAAGCAAACATTTGTATGGGGCTGGACTTCGCACGGATGCATATATGGATGAATTTTGGACCCTGGAGTAACATTGTGGTCAACGACTAGAGTAAATGATAATTTTACGGTCTAAAAGTCAGCATGCAAGGGCGTAATCCGGAAAAATACCACACATAAAAAAGTATTCGTTTTATGCTAGCAACTTGGCCGTGTGCGTCGTTGCATTTGAGCACTCTCCCGGCTGTTTTGATGGAAATTTTGGTCTGTACGGGACGTATGGAGGATACTGTTAACGTTTGGCGGCAACAGATGTGGATTATCCGGGTTTTTTTTTCCGGATAATCCTCTCTTTTCTATCAGTACGGGCTTTCGGCCTGCCAAATCGATGCAAATTGTCATGGTTATTTCGGCTTTTTAACCGCCTTATAGCACTACGGGTTATGTTCTGACACCGATCAAACATATTCCTGACATAATATGTCGATCGGCCTTCATTACCTGGACACGGAGCTTGGGCAGCCCCAAATTATCACTAAACGCTACTTTAAGCGTATTTGACAGGAAGATTACGGAAAATTACAGGTGGAAACATGTCGCAAATTAGTGGAATCTATACCTAATCGCTTGCAGATTCAAAGGGTCTATATAATTAACTATAATTTTAAGAAAAAATTAAGTAAATTAAGTAAAACATTGAAAAAAACTTTATGCAACGAATACTTTTGTGGGACTGAAAACCACGTTTTCCGTCTTATTATGCTATATTGTGGAGGAATGGAGCGATTTTCCAAATTTTTTTTTCAAATATAATTAAGAAAATTATTAATAAAACATTCCCCATTCAAAAAAATTTAAAATTTTTATGTTTTACCGACTAAAAACGCTAAGTTGTGCCGTACATATTTTGCAACGAATACTTTTGTGACCGACTGTATGTACATGCATGCATATGTTTGTATTTGATCCTACAAACATCGGCAATAAAATATAATACATACATACATACCTGCGTATATTGTATATATGTTTTGCATGCGATTATTTAATTTTGAATCATATTTTGAATCTCAAGACCCAAAAGCCAAAGCTTTATCAAAAGCAAAAGCAAAAAGCTTTCGGAAGGAAGAAAGCTCTACACCAGCGGTCATGCGTGCCGGAGACTTGGAGACTTTCTCTTTCGTTCGAACAGTTGCGTTCTCCCTGGGATACAGAAATATAAAGCACAACTGTAACCGTGTGTGTGTGTGTGTGTGTGTGTGTGCATTCCTACGGCGTACTCCTGATGCTGGCCAGCAGTATTGAATTCGCTTTTCTAACCAACGGACGTTCTATATGGTATATAAAACTTGTGCTCAAGTCGCGTGTCGCCGTCAACACCTATGTACATATGTATATACGTACATACACACACACACACACACACACGTCGATATACATATGTATGTGAACTTGTCGAAAGTACATATGTGTATATATATAGAAGCACATAATTGATTTACATATGTATGCAGCAGTATGTGTGTGTGTGTGTGCAAGTGCGTATGTATGTACATGTGTATGGATGTATATTTAACGCGTAGTTTCTGCAAAGAGCAAAACGCCAAATACATATGTACATACATCATGCATACGTTTTTGTATGAGCATATGCATACATACATACATATTCTCAAATATAGACGTATTTATGTATTAATATGCATAGATTTATGTACATATGTATGTTTGCGAATTCTGCGTTATTTTCTTGTTAGCATCGTATACATACATACATATATATGTACATACATATGTACGCACAGACATGTGTATGTATGTTTAAATTCACAGCGAATATGTGTGTATGCATTGTGTGCATGTGTGTATGTGTGTTGGAAGCTATAGCGCTTGGAATTATAAATAATCACGAAAGTGTATCGCATTCTAGATGACAAATTCGTACATGTCTACATATGTATGTACATACATATGTACATAGATACATCCGTAAAGCAATTGTGGCAAAGTATGTATGCAGAATAGATGTTGTATAGATATGCATATATGTAGCGTGTGTGTGTGTGTGCTTCGCCTCGCCCACTTTCCAAAGGACGATAATTTATGTACATATATGTATGTGTGTGTGTATGTGCATATGTTTTAGTTGTAAATACGTACATATATACGTGACATAAGTGATACATTCGGTACCGTTATTAGCTGCATTGGATTGTGTGTGTGCGTATGTACATACATACATATGTCCTCACATACAACCCCTTACATACATAGACCTACATTTGTATGCACATGTGTATGTATGTCATATACATATGTATATACAAAAGTATGTATGTACATAAATATTATGGCGTCTCTTCTTCCCCTCCCAGTTGTTGTACATATATATGTAAGTACATATGTATGTGTGTATGCCACTGACAATTGGAAAATTCATGCGCAGCGAAAATGGAATATGGAAGCGAGAGACCCATATCTATATATGTATGTATGTAACAACATGCACGTTATTACACATACATATGTACATACAAATGTAAAAGTGTGTACCATCAAATGTGTCTGTATGTATGTATCTCGTTTTCTTGCCATTTTCGCACTTATGTATGTATGTATGTACATATTTATGCTTGTATGTAGTATGTATGTCCGAATCGCAACAAGTTATATTTCATTGCTACTGTATTATCGTGATGCTGTACATACATACATGCATATGTACACATACAGACACACCTCTATACATACATATGTATGTATATGTACTTATGTACATCTGTTGATTAGGCTGTGTACATACATATAGGCATATACATATATATATGAAAGTATATGCATAAATATGTACAAGCAGTATAACAGTAACAGTGTTGCCATTTTGGATTTTTCACTTCAAATCTGGCCGTTTATGGAAGATTTGCCCATTTCTATTGGGCGCATTAAACAGAAATTATGTTTTTTTATACCCTGTGCCCATTTGAAAAATGGTTTCATTTTCACAGGGTTAATAACTTTGTGCGAATGTATGTAACAGCCAGAAGGAGGCGTGGCAGACCCCACAAAGTATATATATTCTTGATCAGGATGACGAGCTGAGTCGATATAGCCATGTCCGTCTGTCTGTCCGTCCGTCCGTCCGTCTGTTTGAACGCGTCGATCTCAGCAACTATAAGAGCTAGAAAAGCAGTTTTGGTAATTTCTGAAAGGTGCATACCATACGCAGATCAAGTTTACTTCAAATCTTGGATGCCACTCCCCCTCCGCCCACAACGAGCATAAAAAGAATTCATTCGCCAATTTAAGAGACACAAATCGAGTTATATAAATTCTGTTTTCATTTGTTCGTAGGTCTATATCAGGCGCAGATAGGGCTTTTTTTAAATTTTGGATGCCACGCCCCTTTTACGCCCTATTGCATAAAAACTAAATAACAAGCGTAATATTAAACATAGAACGTTGTTATTCGGTATATATACTCTCTTCTATTATATTAAACTTTCCTGAGAAGCGCATTAAAATCGATCAATAAACACAGGAGTTATAGGCGAAACAATATTGCAGGCGTTGCACGCTCGCTCACTAGCAGCGCGGTTAATTAAGCGGCACATATAGAAAACGTAGCAGACAAAGCATTGCTGATACGCTGCGTATGACAGTTTTATAAAATTTTATTAAAAATATAGGGCACAGGGTATAAGACAGTCGGGCCCGTCCGACTGATCTGCTCCGCCCATTCTGGTTTTTTTTTCAAAATGATTAAAACTTTTTTTCAATTCAATCAAATATAATACCATATTATATATTATGATTAAAAAAACAAAAACCAATTAAAGAGCAGATCCTTTGGGTGGAAGGCAGTGCTGCCAGATTTCTTGAGCCAAAAGTGGCTAAAACTTACGAAAAAAGTGGCTAAAAATGGCTAAAATTTTTTAACAAGTGGCTATAAAAATGGCTAAGCAGTAATCACTTAAATATATGCTATTTTAGGTAGATAAATGTTTTATAGTACGGTTTTTATCTTAAGAAATATAATTCAACGAAATATGTTTAATAACAAAAAACGCATATAATGCTTAAAATATCATCCAAGTCGGTAAAAATGGCTAAAAAGTTGAAATACAACAAAATCAGATTAACAAGCAAAAACCAGAATGGGCGGAGCAGATCAGTCGGACGGGCCCGACTGTCTTATACCCTGTGCCACAGCTCGCGCAGCGCGCTCGCAAATACAGTTTATAATTTAAATATAATTTAATTAATTTATAAAGAATATTATGGGCGCGCTTTGTTTCGTTTATGTCTTTTGTGTTTATTAACCGATTTTAATGCGCTTTTGAAGATAGGTTAATATAACAGAAGAGAGTTTATGTTCCAAATAACAACATTCTATGTTCAATATTACGCTTGCTATTTAACTTTGTATGTTCAAATGTTTTCACAATCGCACAATTGCCCAGCAGCGAGCTTGGTATCGCCATCTCGCTCGCACACTATTTCCAAGCGTAAGGCGGTAGAGCTGCAACTGCGTGTGCATGCAGTATTACGGCGCTTATATCTCCTTTGTTTATCAACCGATTTCAATGCGCTTTTTAGGACAGTTAAATATAATATAAGAGAATATATATTCAACAATAACAACATTCTATGATTACTATTACGCTTCTTTCTGAACTTCTAAGTTCAACTATTGTGAAGCTTATATCTCCTGTGTTTCTTAACCGATTTTATTGCGCTTTTCAAGATAGGTTAATATAACAGAAGAGAGTTTATGTTCCAAATAACAGCCTTCTATGTTTAATACTACGCTTGTTATTCAACTTTTTGTGTTAAAAATTCGAGGTTATGTGAGTTTTATTGATTTTTGGGCGTAAAGGGGGCGTGGCATCAACGATTTGAAATAAACTTGATCTGCGTATTGAATACACCTACCGATAGCAACCAAAACGGCATCTCTAGCTTTTGTAGTTTCCGAAATCGACGCGTTCATACAAACGGACAGACAGACAGACAGACGGACATGGCTATATCGACTCAGCTCGTTTCCCTGATCAAGAATATATATAGTTTGTGGGGTCTGCCACGCCTCCTTCTGCCTGTTACATACATTCTGACAAAGTTATTAACCCTGTTTTCCCATTTTTCAATGGGCACAGGGTATAAAAAAAAAGAAAGGCATCGCGAAAATTTCTGTCTTCGCACAGTTTTAAGGCACTTGCACGAGTGAAGTAGTAAAATCTAGTCCCAATTTGGTTAAATGCAGCATTATCAAACCCAATTTTGTGTTTAAAAGTGCAAATTAACGAAATGGCTAAAAGTGGCTACATGGAACCAAAAAGTGGCTAGATTTGTGGCTGATAGTATTTTCAAAAAAAAAGTGGCTAACCCGCTCAAAAAGTGGCTAAATCTAGCCACAAAGTGGCTAAATTGGCAGCCCTGGTGGAAGGATACAGTCGAACGTAACCGGCAGTAGCAGACGCTGCACTTTTTGCTACCGATTGTACCCGTGACTCCCTTCTATCTATTTGTCCGTAACATATCGCTCGTTTACCAGAAGATTGTCATAACTCAAAAAAGTGCGTTTCGAGATAAACGCGTTTAAAGTTTTCAAGCGCCGTGTATCTCCATACAAGGTGGAGCGACATATTCTCTTCTCACGCTTTGTGTATTGAAGATAGGATAATGAAAATCGACACAAGATAGATTAATATCCAACGAACATTACTGCATCATTAACTCAAAAATCGCGTTTTTTGAGTTATGACACTCTTCTGGTAAACAGGCGATATGTATATTCGCCGTTTCATATCTTAAAAAGTATGGGCAGAGGTAACAAAAATCGAAAACAAAATTGATCTAACTACCGCATAGAAGAACGTACATACCAAATATGGACAGACGAATATGGCTTATCGACTTATCCTGTTTGTCCTGTTGCAGAATATATAAATATATTCCAAATATATACAATTACTATTTGTTCAATTTCACAAGAAATCGCCAAATTACATTGTGCAATAAAACCGATTCTGAAAAAAAGAATCGATTTAATCGCTGAAAAAAAGAGTCGATTAAATCGAAGCTGAATTCGTCAAAAATTCGGTTTATCCGATTAATCAAAATAAAATTTGAATTGTAGTTTGCAAGTACTCTATGGCAAATACTACTAAAGATACTTCTCCATTATAATTGTCATATCAGACCATCTACCAAACTAAATAAAAAAATATATGGACGGGGCAGATCAGTAGGAGGGAGGCTACAGTCGGACGTAACCGACCGTAGGAGACCCTTTACTTTGAGTATATGCACATACAAACACAATCAGAGCCACACATACTAAGCTATCCACGTATGCAAGGCACACCACCCCCCCTCTGCGAAGTGCGGGAAATTCTCGGTCGCATATATTCGCTGTTTCTTATCCGATCAAAACAAAATTCATTCATTCATGCCATAAGCTAGTTACATACTAAATCACAAACCGATAGCTTCAAAACTGTGGCTATAGCAGCTTTTTGCGGTTTACATGGGAAGGGGGGAGGAATCCAAAATCTAAAACAAACTCGTGCTGTTTACTGAATCGGGGAACCTAAGTACCGAATATGGTGTCTCTAGCTCTGATAGTTCCTGAGATCTAGGTGTTCATACAGACGGACCGACAGACGGACAGACGCACATACGGACAAACGGACAGACAGACAGACGGACAGACGGACATGGCTAAATCGACTCGTCTTGTTGTCCTGATCAAGAATATATATACGGGGAATATATATGGGGTCTGCCACGCCTCCTTCTGCCTGTTACATACTTTTCCTCTTTGCACTAAGTTACTTTTTTAAAGTAAAGGGTCTAAATAGATTATTAATTGTATATTTTTACATATGTATCTGGGTTTTTTGACACAGCATAATCATCACCGATCGCGATTTAAATGATAACAGCAAAAATGTAAATGGACTGATGCAACATTATTTCTAAATGCACCATTTTAAATATTGTTACTCATGTTTATGACCTGTACCCATAAAAAATGGGTGAAAATGCATATATTATTTTACAATTTGTAACTATCCTGAAAAGCGCATTTAAATCAAAAAAGACAATATTGTTGCATGTGATAGTGCTTTTGCCTAGGTCTCTTTCTAGATGCACATAAATTTACGTGTTTTCTTGTTTGTTTACGTTTTCAATGGCTGAACAGCTGTTCGTTTATTTATATTATATCGTCAATTGTTTAGTTATTCGATACATTCAAATTTCTAAATATCGGCAACGATAACCGAAACATTTAGTAGTGTTGCGCAACGCCCAAGACACAGACTGATAGTGTACTAGAGCTGGCAAAACATCGATGATAAGAAAATGGGGCATATCGATAGTAACGATGTCGATGTTTTCCCAGCACTATCGTGCACTCAATGAACAGACAACAGTATCTAATTGATCGAATATAAACAAATATATAATAAACAGAGTTTTTTATCGTTTGAACATATTGTTTATTATCGATTATTTTCTTCAGCCGAAGCGGAATCGAAACTGAGAACGCAGTTTGCGGTGGAAATCCAAATCGAGAGCAAACTCCTGGCAAATAAACTTCAAGCGATATATAACAACGATACCGATTACGATACCGATCAAAGTATTGCGGAAGGATCAAGCCAAAATATCGAGATCGATAGGCAAACGCACACTACTATCGATACACACACACAATAGATTTTCTCAAGTGTGCCATCGCGATGGCTGCACCAGCAGCCTGTACGCGTTTTTCGGACAATTACGATATTAAGGAGGAGCTCGGAAAGTAAGTATTGCTAATATCTGGTAATATCTATATCGAATCTATCAAATCTATTCTGTTCCATAGGGGCGCGTTCTCGATCGTCAAAAGATGCGTCCAGAAATCCACGGGATTTGAGTTTGCTGCCAAGATAATAAATACCAAAAAGTTAACAGCAAGAGGTAATATCTAATAATAATATATTGATATAATATATAATATTCCAAACTACAGGATATTTCCAATAATTTATCAACTCTGAAGCAGCGTAGATTATAGACGGGCATTTCCATTTTCCATTCAAACTCAAAACTGTAAAGAGGGGACAGATCAGACGGAAGATCGGACGCAAGGCTACATTCGGACGTAACCGACCGTTTGTGTATACTAGAGATGGGTTCGATCTTTGATTTTGTAGAATCGATTTTTCCGATCGATTCACGGCTAAAAATCGATCAATTCGATTTATCGAACAAAATTCAATATGCTTAAAAAAACACAACTAAGGAAGAGTAGATGCGTCGGTTGGAAGATTACAGTCGGACGTAACCGACAGTAGCAAACTGAATTTCTCAAAAAAAAAACAAAATAACATTCCAAGAAAAAATCGATTCCAAAAAAAAAATTTAATTAAACCGTTGATAAAAAGAATCGATTAAATGGAATCGAAGCCCAGTTCTACGCAAATTGTCTATGCCATTTCTTCGCTGTTTCTTATCCTATATCTATAACGCAATTCACAGCGTCAATAGAGAATGCCCGATTATAGCTTTAAAACTGCAGGAGTTATCTAACATCTAAAATAAGATCAAAAATGATCTGCTTACTAAATAGGAGAAATATCCCGAAATATCCCGAATATGCTAGTCTAGCTCTTATAGTTGCTAATGAGATCTAGCTGTCCAGATCAGATGGAATAAGAAAACACAATAACTAATACCTTCATACCTTTGCAGATTTTCAAAAATTGGAACGAGAAGCCCGGATCTGTAGAAAGCTACATCATCCTAATATTGGTATGATATTATATGTTTTTTTATTTTTAATAATACGTTAGAATATTTATCAACAAATAATTTGATTTAAAACTTGGTTATTCCAAACAGGATTGCAAACAAGTTACACATTTTGTTTTGGGAAACATATTTAAAGTTTGGCTTTGATCTGAAATACAATATAAATATAAACTAGATTGTTAATAATTATCAGATTGGAATTGATTTATCTCTTTGTATCGTTCGGGATTTTGGGCCTTAATGTAATGGGGGTTTAAACTCAAGTCTATAGCTTGAAAACTGAAAGGGGGGGAGGTATCTAAAATCTAAAACAAAATCGATCTGCTTACTGAATAGGAGAACCCAAATTCCGAATATGGTATTTAGCTCTTAAATACATACAAAAATCTAAAAAAAAAACAATTTAAGTATATTTTAAAAAAATTGGCAACATCGGCCAACTGGGGTGTTGGGGGAAACTCGACTGAAACTTAAAGTAAACAAAAGTCGACAAAAAAAAACCAAAAAGTTAAAATTTATCGAATATATATGTAAACCAGTAAGGACGGAGCTACAGTCGGACGTAACCGACTGTGGGAGACCCTGTACTTTGTGTTTTCTTCCCATCGATGGAGATTGTCGTGGACTACGTACATGCCATATACAAATCTTTAGCTTGGAAACTGATGCTTTCTAACTGCAAACTATTGCCAAATTGGTTTTTCGGTTAGCGGGGGAATGAGAGGAGTTATCGAAAAACCTAAACATACTTGATCTGATTGCTCCATAGGAGAACCTAAATACCAAAAAATTGTAGTTATAGCTCTTATAGTCTGCAAGATCCAGGTGGCTGAACTGTATGGCCCATCTTCGCTGTTTCTTTTCCGTTCGTAATGTAATTCACAGCATTGATGGATCATGCCATAGGATGCGTACATGCCAAATCCCAAGTCTGTAGCTTTTAAACTGTGGCTGTAGTGGCACTTACATACATTTATAAGAGAATTGTCTGTTACATAACTTCGCTGTTTCTTGTCCGTTTGTAAAGTAATTCATAACATCGACGGATAATTCTGTAGGGTACGTACATTCCAAATTGCAAGTCTGTAGCTTTATTATTGTGGCCGCAGTGGCACATATACGCATTTTGAAAAAGATTGTCTCTTGCATATCTTCGCTATTTCTATTTCAAATCATAAATAATCATATAGCATCGGTGAGGAATACCATAGACTACGTACATGCCAAATTACAAGTCAGTGGCGCTATTATTGTGGCTGCTGTGACGCTTATCGTTTTCGAGATTTTTGAGATAGGTGTAGATTTTTTATGATTCGCGGATGAAGGATGCAAGATATCAAAAATCGGAAACAAATTAGAATTAGAATTTAATTTAAAAATATAAGATAAGAAAAGAAAAATCTGCGGAAAAAAAATTAAAAAAGATTAAAATATGAAATCAAATTAAAGAAAAAAGAACAAGGTCCAGCATTCGCTGCAAGGATATGGGGAAAACCCAGAAAAACCCAATCAGAACAAGATTAGTGGTTAGTTGTGTTAATCATTGTTACCAAGCTACTACACAGTGTTATGTTGAGTTAGATAATTTAAAATAGCAAACTTAATAGAAGGAAGAGAGGTATCTATGTCGAATACACTACAAAGACGGTTGTAGTCAGTGCAGAGTATTCGAAAGGGTTGATGCAAGGAATAGTTAGTAGAGCAAAATTTGAGAGCTAAAGGTGTGAAATAGCGGGTTGGTCGGTGAGGTACAGAGAAATTAATTTTTCCTAACAAAGTAGGTGAGTCAATTTCTCCACGCAACAGCTTTACCATAAGTACTACGCCCAACATGGTACGTCGGTTAGCTAATGAGGGAAGGTTAATTAAGAGCAGTCTACTTCTATAGGGAGGTAAATCAACGCCAGGAACCCAGTTAAGGCCACGAAGAGCGAATAGAAGAAATTTCTTTTGTACGAATTCCATCCTATCCTGGTGTATCGAATACTGTGGTGACCAAACACAAGATCCATATTCCAAAATGGGACGCACAAGAGACGTATAAAGAAGTTTGGTGGTATAGGGGTCATCAAATTCTTTGGACCATCGTTTGATGAATCCAAGAACCCGAAGAGCCTTACTGATGGTGAGCACAATGTGTTTATCGAATTTGAGTTTAGGATCGAGAAGCAGTCCTAAATCATTTACTTCAAGAATTCGGGAAAGAGGCATACTGTTCAGCATGTAATCGAAATGTTTGGGCTGGCCCCTGCAAAATGTCATCACCTTACACTTCGAGCAGTTTAAGTAAAGCTGATTGGTTGGTCTTACACCAAGATAAGAAAGAATTCAAGTCTGCTTGTAATAATGGCTGCGTTCACGGCCGTTGCGCTCCATGGAGCGATAACTCGATAAATTTTTACATTTTCAAATTTAAACAGCTGTGTTCGCTGCATGGAGCGATAATTTTATCCAATGGAGCGCAAAAATTTTATGCTACATGCGCTCCACGAGATTTTACAGTTATGCCACATTTAGGGTTGCAATTTTCGGCAAAATAATCGTTATCGGTTAATCGCTCCATGGAGCGCAACGGCCGTGAACGCAGCCAATGACTGCGAGGTGATGTCATCATACGTTAGGCACAGCTTAACATCGTCGGCATACATAAGTATGGAAGAGTGTGACAATACAAATGGAAGATCATTGATGAACAAGTTGAAAAGCAAAGGACCAAGGTGGCTACCTTGAGGAACACCAGATGTTACATATACAGGTTTAGATACGCTACTATTAAAAATAACTTTCTGAGTTCTATTGTTTAGATACTCAGAGATCCTGCAAATAAGGTTAGTAGGGAATCCAATAAGATTTAGTTTTTTAAGTAGTAGAGAGTGGTTAACAGAATCAAAGGCCTTGCTGAAGTCGGTATAGATGACATCAGTTTGCATTTTTCTTTGGAATCCGCATATCACAGAGGAAGTTAATTCTAATAGGTTAGTGGTAGTAAATCTACGTTTCACAAAACCATGCTGGAAAGGTGAAATAATAGAGCTACATAAATGTTGGAGTTAAGGTGTAATTAAGCTCTCAAATACTTTAGGAATAGCGGACAACTTGGAAATACCTCTATAATTTTTTACATTGGACTTGGAACCCTGTTTATGGAGAGGAATTATAAAAGATTCCTTTCAAATACTGGAAAAAGCATAATGATCAATGGATAAAGAGAATAATTTATGTAAGGGATCACTTAAAGCGTCAGCACAGTACCTAAGTACACAAGCTGGCACTCCGACAGGCCCTGGGGAAAAGACCGGTTTAATTTGATTAAGACTGTCAAGTACCGAACTTTTCGTGATGATTGGCTCAAAGATGCAATTGGACCGTTGTTGATAGTAAGGGTAAGGAATATCAAAATCGTTAGAAGACGAGTACGTGGTTTGAAAAAATTCAGCAAACAAATCGGCAGAGGCCTGATCAGTGGCTGCTTTCATATTTTCAAGGTAAACTGATGGGGGCAATGAAGATGACTTTCGCTTAGAATTGACAAAGTTATAGAATTGCCTGGGATCTTGGGCAAATTGTAACTTACAGCGACGCAAATACTCATTATAGCATTGCGAATTTACAATCAGAAAATTAGATTTGGCCACTGCATATCGAGAAAAATCAGATGGTTTGCCTGACTGCTTGTATTTTTTATAAAACCGCGACTTGGAATTCTTTAATTCCGCTAATTCCTTTGTAAACCAAAGGGGTCGCTTGGACCTGACTTTGGATACTACCGGAACGCAGGAATCCAAAAGAAAATTCAGGACATTATAAAAAAAAGCAACTGCAATATTAATATCAGTACATGAATATAATGGCGACCAATCTGTTTCAAGTATAAGTGTATTAAGCTTCAAAAAAACGGGTTCTACGGAAGCAACGCATTTTGCGTACTGCGTACGATAATAGAGAACCTGCATTTCAAAAAACTGTGTCTCTATCTTTTTTATTTGCTGAGATATAGGTGTTCATATGGACAGACGGACAGACGGACATGGCTATATCAACTCAGCTCGTCGTCCTGAGTCAGAATATATATACTTTGTGGGGTCTACCACGCTTCCTTCTGCCTGTTACACACAGCTGTCATTTGCACTAAATTAATAGACCCTTTTACTTTTTAAAGTACAGGGTCTAAAAACATATCGATGGATTGAAATGTACAAGAAGTTAATTAAATACATACCTAATATAGGTTTGTTATCTTTGAAACCCAATTTTGCTTTGAAAAAATCTGCATTCGATAGAATGATCGATATCGATAGATCGATAGAATGTTGCATATCAATTTTTCAATGATATATATATATTTTGCTTTTATTTCCACATTTAAATTTATTTTATTTAATAAAAAAAAAATAAAGTCAAATATTAATAATTGATATCAATAGATCGATAGAATGTTGCGTATCAATTTTCCAATGTATGTTTTGCTACTATTTCCATATTTAAATTTATATTATTTGGTAATAAAAAGAAATGGTAAAGTCAAATAATAATACCAACTAACTTTATTAAGTAATTAATAATTATAAAAACAAAATTAAGAAGAATAATATTTAGATTAATAATAATACCAACACGAACAATTTTTATATTAATAATTTATAACTAATAATCATAACAAATGTAATCTTAACTATTTCAGTTCGATTGCATGACAGCATACAGGAGGAGAACTATCATTATCTTGTATTCGACCTGTAAGTAAGCGCATAAATCTCTAAAGGAAATTTCCAGAGTATTTTCGTTATTTTCTTTTACGAATGCCCCAATGACTTGACTATTGTTTAATGAGCTTCATAGTTCATCCTTTTCTCCTCCGTTCAAATTTGAAATTTGTAGAATTGAATTCGAAATGAAAATTAATGAAAAATGAATATATATATATATCAAGCCCTTTCCGCGTAAAAATCGTAAGCGACAAAAGCTAATTTTACAGGAGACTTTTTTTTTGCGAGAATTCGTTCAAAATGCGCAGCAGATATTGCGCTTACGATATATTTGACAGACTGATATCTCTCTAAATACGTTAAATTAAATTATACATTTTTAGACCCTTTACTTTAAAAAAGTAAAAAGGGTCTATTATTTTGTGTAGATAAGTTGTTTAATTACAAACATATGAACATAATTGCATCAAAAATGGAAGCTTAAGATACTATATATTTGACAGGCTGATTTCTCAGTAAATGCGTAGCATAAAATTATGAAATTTGTTGTGTAGATGAGTTGGTTAATTATGTAAATAATTATATAAAAAAAAATGGCGCTTACGATATATTCAACAGGCTAATATATCAGCAAATACTTCGAATTAAATTACGAAATTTTTTGTGTAGATTAGTTGGTTAATTATGTAAATAATTACATACCTTTATCGAAAAAATGGCGTTCACGATTTTTGCGCGGCAAGGGCTCGATATATAAAAATATGTATGCAAACCAACCAATCGAAATTTCCCAATTCAAATGCATTTACAGTGTAACTGGTGGTGAACTATTCGAAGATATTGTTGCACGCGAATTTTATTCAGAGGCTGATGCATCACATTGTATTCAACAAATTTTGGAATCGGTCAATCACTGCCACCAGAATGGTGTGGTGCATCGAGATCTCAAGCCTGAGAATTTACTATTAGCCAGTAAGGCGAAGGGTGCAGCTGTGAAACTCGCTGACTTTGGTCTAGCCATTGAAGTACAAGGCGACCATCAGGCATGGTTCGGATTTGCAGGCACTCCAGGGTATCTATCGCCCGAGGTGTTGAAGAAGGAACCTTATGGCAAATCGGTAGATATATGGGCATGCGGTAAGAACACCAAATCAATTCCCTTCTAACCACTCGCAAATGAATACAATCATACAAATATACGAAACACATATTTACAAGTAATATTACAGAAGTCTAATAATTATTATACCCTGTAGCCATTGAAAAATGGGGAAATTATGGTTTATAGCTTTGGGAGAATGTATGTAACAGGTATATATATCTTAATCAAGATGATGAGCCAAGTTGATAAAACCCTGTCTGTCTGTCCGTCCGTCCGTCCGTCCGTCCGTATGTTTGAACTCGTCGATCTCGGCAACTATAAAAACTAGAGCAGCCGTTTTGGTATTTTTGAAAGGTGTATACCATATAAAATGCGCCCACTAAATAGAATTTATTGTCCAATAATAGACAAACAAATCCATTTACGTAAATTATGTTTTCAGTAGTTGGTAGGTCTAAACAATTACGCCCTTATTGATAAAAACCGAATAGCAAGCGTAATATTGAACATAGATTGTTGTTATTCGTAATATATAATCTCATTTCCACCCATTCTGTTTATTTGGCTGTTTGGCTGTATGTGAGTGTGTGTGTGTGTGTGTGTGTGTGTGTGTGTGTGTGTGTTGCTGTATAATGTATATCTCCTAACACTTAATTCGTTTCTAAACAGGCGTCATTCTCTATATTCTGCTCGTTGGGTATCCACCGTTCTGGGATGAGGATCAGCACCGATTGTACTCGCAGATCAAGGCAGGCGCCTATGATGTAGGCCAACAAAAAACAAAAGCTCCGCTCAATGCATAATTGGCCATTTTCCCTTTTTTTGGTATAAAATAAACTAACGAAACTAGGGTGACAAAATTTGGTAGAATAAAACATATTTGTTTTTATAATAAGTGGAAAAAGTTTAAAATTAATCGGATCACGCCCACTTGCACCGTCCATATAATATTGTGATTGCGACATTTTCTCTAGCGAATGGGCTATACGTTTATAATATATACACAAATAACGCCTTTCTGTGCAATAAAAAGTACAGCGTATAGATATACCGAAAGTAAGGTATCTTTGATGATCAGCATATTACTGAAAGAATATAGAACCAATATTAACGTTGGATATACCAAAATCCTAGAAATTGTTATATCTGCTGATAATAATAATGTAATATGCTCAAATTTACCTAAAAATGTACGTTTAAAGTAAAAAAAGTATATATATTTTTTGAAAGTCAAAATTGAATTGCGTGTGCGCTGTACAATGGGCAAAAACCGACAAAAAATCTTAATAACTGTAGTGAATACGTATATTAGAGAAACGATTTCCATTGTTAATATTGGGCACAAATAGGCACATATAATTTCAAATATGTCTAAATTTTTTATTTCTATGTTATGCCAAAAAATGGGAAAAATGGCGCAATATGCAATGGTTATTTATTTGTTAATGTTGTCTATTTGTAGTATCCGTCACCGGAATGGGACACTGTAACACCCGAAGCAAAAAATCTCATTAATCAAATGCTCACTGTAAATCCAAATAAGCGAATAACGGCAGCTGAAGCATTGAAACATCCCTGGATTTGCGTAAGTTATAGTTATATATATAGATTAGATAATGACCGATATCATGTTTCGATATTAATCGAAACAGCAACGAGAACGCGTGGCTTCTGTAGTACATCGCCAGGAAACCGTAGACTGTCTGAAGAAATTCAATGCACGTCGCAAGCTAAAGGGTGCTATACTGACAACCATGCTTGCCACCCGGAACTTCTCCAGTAAGTTGATTGCCATAACTCTGAAGTTTTTTTAGTTAACAATATTATATTGACCTAACAGGCAGAAGCATGATCACCAAGAAGGGCGACGGATCTCAAGTCAAGGAGTCTACCGATTCATCCAGCACAACACTAGAGGACGATGATGTCAAGGGTAAATATTTAAGCGAATCTAATTTATTTCATTTCACAGATTATAGTAGATTATAACCACATATTCCGTATTTCTTAGTTGTACTTGATTAAAGAGATTTGTCTTTTCGAGATCAAAACGTGTTATCTACATACATACATATACATAAAAGTTCTAAATTAAACATGTGAAATTAATAATTTACATTCAGCATAGAGCTGGGTTCGACCTTTAATATTCTAGAATCGATTTTTTTGTCGATTCTTTTCTAAGAATCAATTTAATCGAATTATCGAAAAAAATTTAATTTGTTTGAAAAAAACAACCAAAAACAGGGTATAACAACAAAGATCCGTCGGGTAGAAGATTGCAGTCGGTCGTAACCGATAGAAGCAGACCCAGAATTTCACAAAAAAAATATAAAATAAAATTGCGCGTAAAAATTGAATTCATTTGAATCGAATCGTAATCGAATCGAAGCCCAGCTCCAGCTCTAATACAGCACATATAATCTATAAAAGGCTTCTTGAATTATCGTTATCGTTATCGTTATCATTTTTAAATTCATTTTCTTTTGGCTTTGATAGTCGATCTTTTTTGCTTTTCATAAAAGTCGTTTATATTGGTAGGCTTCCAATATGAATTCAGAGTTGGAAATTGAATGTTTGGTTATTCAGATACAACTTGCATATCTAACTTATAAACATATATCGATGAATATATGTATCTATAAAAAAGTCCATACAAAATTCTAACACACTATGCAAACCTAACACAGTCAACCTTTATTTTAACGCATCAACTGAACAATTTGCTGCTTTATTTGCTGCTATAATCCATATTTTATGAAGCACGTTTTCACATTATACGATATATTTATTAAATATATATATTTATTAAACAAATATCATATGTCACATTTGCTTTTTTCAGTGTCGTTTTAATAGCTGTCGTACTTTGCTCTTTATACGCCTCAATGATTTTATTTAGCTTATTTAAATAATATTTGACGTAAACGATTTTTTGTTGTCATAATCCCCGTTCAATGCCGCAATTATTGAGGTAGTTAGCTTTTAATAAAAGTATTTACAGATCTTCATAACCCCTCAAACGAAAGAATAACCTCAGATCGTAGAATTTTCTAACTTTATTTGGCCAATTTTGTGTCTACTATGTTGGCAATAGTCATAAGAGTCGAATCGATTTTGCCCGATTTCGGCCGTTTGGTCATTTTTGGAAGGTGTGTACCATACGCAGATCAAGTTTGTTTCAAATTTTTGATACCACGCCTCTTGCGCCCACTATGCCCATAAAAAGAATACATTAACCAATTAAAGGCATACAAATTTGTCTACGTAAATTCTGTCTTCTGTAAATTTCTGTAAATTTCAATTAAATCGGTCCATATATAGGAGAACTATGATTAATTAATTTTCATTATGATATTATTTTCATATTGATATTATTTTGTATGTAGCATGCCATATACATAAGTAGTAGACGAGCGTGAGCAATGGTACAAGGTATAAGACAGTCGGGCTTCCAATTTATTATACTTATAATAACTATTGTCTATGATATTATGATACATTAAAAGTGGGCTGCATTGAATGGGGGATTCACACTCTGTAGACGAGCAGTCTCGACTGTGGTCTATATTCTATATATCCTTTTTAGCACAAACATTACACACAATATTTTCTCATAATTTATCCGTTCTTGAAGAACAATAACCATATGTTTAATATCGATATAAAGATAAAGAATTCTGATTCTTATGTTAAGAGAAAGAGATATTAAAACTAAAAGAGTAATTGAAAAAACACCTAAAAACACCATCAATTGCATGCCATAAATGAAAGAAAACAAATTAGTGAAAATAACAAAAAACAAATTAAGTATTAAAAAAACAAATGGCTTTTTTTCAAATTTCCAATTTGTTTTCTTTTAGAAGATAAAAAAGGAATCGTTGATCGCAGTACCACAGTCATATCAAAAGACCCAGAAGGTAAATGTAATGCTCACTTAGACAAACTTTTTTCGTTTTCTCCTCAATTTTAAATTTTCATTACTAAAATGAAATTACATATACATTTATACACATACATACATACTTAACAATATATACTACATTAAAAATTCTAGAACGCTTGCTCTGTAGAAAAGTCCATTGTGATGAATTGAGAAGTAATATTAACAAATTTCAGGAGAGAAATAGAGCTATTTAATTATTTTGCGTTATTGAATTATATTTAATTTCAGCGCTGGAACTGTTAACGCTGGATTGAATAGGGAAATGGGAATAGGACTCAGATTCAGATTCAATAATAATAATAATAATAATACTAACAAAATTAATAGTAAACATAATATTGACACTGGCAACGATGTAAAAGTAGGAATTAAAGGAACATTATCTGTATAACTTTAATAGGATATAGTTTTGTTGTATGGCGTACATCCCACGATACATTTTTTTCTAGGGCTCTGCATTCAGATTTATTAGCATTTCCGAGCCATTACCGCGTAAAAATTGTAAGCAACAAAAGATATTTGACAGGCTGATATCCCAGTAAATGCGTTGAATTAGATTATGCAATTTTTTGTGTAGATGAGTTGGTTAAAATTATGTAAATAATAATATCGAAAAAATTGCACCTACAATTTTTTCGAGGGAAGGGCTCGATATATTTTAACTGATACTCCTATCCTATCGGCAATGAATGCTTAAAAAGAAGCGCTAATGAACCTGTTACTTGAACTACCAGGCCCCCAGAATCGTCAGAATCAGGCAATGCTGTCGAGCTTCTACCCTGTGCCATTCGGTGTAGGCTGCACTGCAGTGGATGCTAAAGTCAATCTCAACCAAAATTACATTGATAATGATAATGACAATTGCAATGACAGTGACCTTGCAGGTCCAATTAAAACCCCGTCCCGCCTTAGAGGTGAGTATATCGCGTCATTGTTTGTCGCAATGAATTTTAGATGCATACCAATTTTACCATATACCAGATAGTATAGATATTGCTATTGTAAGGTCTGAACCTACATATATTGTTACAGTACATGCCTTGTTTATTCCTCAAGCATCTTCAGTTTGTAGAATTTGATAACAATTCAAAAATGGAAAAATAGGGCCCATCGAACAGTCGAATTTGTTTGAATGAAATGATGACCAAGTATGTCAAAAATCATTTTGTTATTACTTACAAAAAAAAAAAAAATTGGGCACAGGGTATAAAAAGAAAACAAATCAAATACCACATTTGACCAGTCGAGCGAATTGTCGTCATTTATCCGATCGTAATAGAGGAACGAAAAAATAGTATCTCTATAGTTTTTGAGATCTAGGGTTTCTACGAACGTTTAGGATTTTATTATACCCTGTGCCCATTTGAAAAATGGAAAAACAGGGTTAATAACTTTGTCAGAATGTATGTAACAGGCAGAATGAGGCGTGGCAGACCCCACAAAGTATATATATTCTTGATTAAAGAGACGAGCTGAGTCGATTTAGCGATGTCCGTCTGTCTGTCGGTACATCTGTCCGTCCGTCTGCCCGTCTGTCTGTATCAACGCGTAGATTTGGGAAACGCTAGAAAGCTAGAGCAGCCGTCTTTGTTGCTATAGGTAGGCATATACCATACGCAAATCAAGTTTATTTCAAATCTTGAATGCCACGCCCCCTTTACGCCCAAAAATCGATAAAACTCACACAACCTCGTGTTTCTAACATAAAAAGTTAAATAACAAGCGTAATATTAAACATAGAATGTTGTTATTAGGAACATATACTCTCTACCACTAAATCTAACTATCCTAAAAGGCAGATTAAAATCGGTTAATAAACACAGGAGATATAAGCTACGAAATACTTGAAATTAAAAGTTCAAATAGTGTAATATTAAACATAGAATGTTGTTTTTGGTATATGGGCATTTCCACAGTGGCGTTCAGGACATTCGTACGCGTTTAAAGTAAAAAAATAACTGTAAAAAGGAAGCGATTTTTTTTCTGAAAGGCTTAACATATAGCATTTAATTAGCTCTATCATTGGTGGAAGGATTGATTTTGGGTAACTTTTTATTTTTAAGAAAATTGAAAAATTCAAGTCATTTCTGATGGGACAAAAATGGTAGTGGCATTTTGAGGTCAACCAATTCAATCGCCAATTTCAGCGAATCCAGTGGCAATATTTTAATGCAACAAATTTTAAACTCTTGTGCATTGATGCCTCTTCAAAATGGTTATAATTTTTTTCAAAGATGACTTGAATTTTTTTTTTAAATTTAATTTAAAACAGGGTATAAAAAACAAACGGAATATTTTACACAGGACATTTTTTATGTATGTTTTTGTTATTGTTGTTGTTGGGAAATATTTAAGGAAAAAATGGTACAAATGTTTTTAAATTAACAAAAAATATGGACGGGGCAGATCAGTGGGACGGAGGCTACAGTCGGACGTAACCGACAGTAGGAGACCCTTTACTTTACTACTACTACTAATATATGTACATACAAACACAACCAGAGGCTCACACACTACGCTACTCGCGTATGCAAGGCACACCACCCCCCCTCTGCCTAGTGCGGCGAATTGTCCGTTCCATATTTTCGCTGTTTCTTATCCGATCGAAACGAAATTCACAGGGTCAATAGAGAATATCATAAGCTAGTTACGTACCAAATAACAAGTCAATAACTTTAAAGCTGTGGCTGCAGTGGCTTTTTGCGGTTTGCGGGGGAAGGGGGGGAGGTATCCAAAATCTAAAACAAACTCGTGCTGCTCGCGAAATAGGAGAATCTAAATCCCGAATATGGTGTCTCTAGCTCTTATAGTTGCTGAGACCTAGGTGTTCATACGGACGGACAGACAGACGGACAGACGGACATGGCTATATCGACTCGTCTTGTCGTCCTGATCAAGAATATATATACTTTATGGGGTCTGCCACGCCTCCTTCTGGGTGTTACACACATTTCCTCTTTGCACTAAACTAATAGACCCTTTTTACTTTTTTAAAGTAAAGGGTCTAAATAGTGCATTTATATATTTTACATAACAGGAGTGATTTTGAAAACAAATGACAGAGTATGATTCTTCTGTTTGAGAAGCTGTTTTCAAAACAAAAAATGCCCTAAAAAACGTAAAAATGACAAAAAATGCGTTTGCGCGACTTTGCATTCGAGTATTTTGAAAACTATAATAGATTAACATATAATAGATATTTTCAAATTTGTTAAATTTGAATATTTCTTAATGTTTAAAATGTTAAAAATATTATTTTTAAGAACTTTTAATTTTTTGGCCGCGGGGACCTTTCTGTGGAAATCCCCATATATACTCTCTATTATATTTAACCATCCTTAAAAGCGCATTAAAATCGGTTGATAAACAAAGTAGATATGAGCTACACTATTGCGCAGCCCACAGCACCGCCGCAGCGCAGCGCGGCTGCCGCACGTAAAAAGGGAAGACGAAGAAGACGCTTAGTGTGACAGTTTTATAAAATTGTATATAAAATAAAGGGCACAGGCCAGTCCGACTGATCTGGCCCGTCCAAATATTTTCAGACCCTTTACTTTAAAAAAGTAAAAATGGTCTATTAACTTAGTGCAAAAATGAAATGTGTTTAACAGGCGGAAAGAGACGTGCCACGCCCCATAAAGTATATATACACAAGTAGGCAAAAGTATTTGGACATAAAATTGCCTTTTTTCAAATTTTGTTTTTTTCTAAGTTTCGGTAAAAATGTTAGGTTTTTTAATTTTAACGGTTAGATAAATTGTATTTGTACATAAAAATACTAATTTGGAAATTTTAGAAATTTTTTTGTATTTATTTTTTTTAATTATACTTGAAATTATCGCTTTTAAGGGTAATAAAAGTATTTGGACTAAATCATTTACTTAACATTTCAATGTAAAATTTCAATATCCTAATACAGTTTATGCTTAAAAATAATGAATTTAACATTTTCCTTTGCATTTAAGCTATTTTGGAATAGTTTTAGAACTAAATCACCCAAGGATTTGGCCAAATACTTTGAAATCCTGCTCTATGCATTTACATTCAAATTTCTCATCTTATCCTTCGTCCTTGTGAATTCGGGACATTGGTTTCGCTTTATAAGCGTGCACACGATAAGAATAACACAAAAAACCCGGATTTCCAAGGAGCTAATTCCGTTTTCCAATGTAAAATCTATCAAAAAACAGCCAAAAACTGTTATGTTCGCTTGCAAGGATTACCCTGGATCATTATCCTCCTGGATAAAGTATCCTTGTTTGGTCTGTATTTTATCACAAGGATGTGTTCCATCGTTTGGGAATCAAAAAAATTGTTTTTAATGTGTGCAATTTTGTTTTTGAATGGTTTTCCAACTGTAGTGACTGATGCTGATACCCAGAACATGCACATTATGCCTCCTTAGCTGATCCAGGGGCATAAATCACTTAAAAAAACATTTTTTGGATCGAATTCAGATGCATATCTTTCAAAATCACTATTAAACTTTTTTTGGTAATGAATGTGAATCCAAAAAATGTTTTTTTTAAAGGAAAATGTTAAATTCATTATTTTTAAGCATAAACTGTATTAGGATATTGAAATTTTACATTGAAATGTTAAGTAAATGATTTAGTCCAAATACTTATGTTACCCTTGAAAGCGATAATTTCAAGTATAATTAAAAAAAATAAATACAAAAAAAAATTCTAAAATTTCCAAATTGGTATTTTTATGTACAAATACAATGTATCTAACCATTAAAATTAAAAAACCTAACATTTATACCTAAACTCAGAAAAAAACGAAATTTGAAAAAAGGCAATTTTATGTCCAAATACTTTTGCCTACTTGTGTATTCTTGATCAGGACGACAAGCCGAGTCGAAATAGCTATTGTCCGTCCGTCCGTCTGTCTGTCCGTCCGTCTGTCCGTCTGTATGTCCGTCTGTCTGTCCGTTCGTATGAACACCTAGATCTCAGCAACTACTATAAGAGCTAGACACTACATTCGGGATACCTCCCCCCCTTTCTGCAAAAAACTACTGCAGCCGCAGCTTTAAATTTATTGACTTGTAATTTGGTACGTAACTAGCTTATAACATCTCTATTGACCCGTGAATTTCGTTACAAAAAAGAAGAGAAAAATCAAATTAAATATATACAAACTGTTTGTTCCCATTTAATTAGGGGGTAAAGTATCACGCCTCCATTCCCCATTTGTAAGTACAGGGTCTGATTAAAGGGAGAATTAAGTTGGTGCATTTGGTAGAGCCTCGCTAACATTAGAGCTAGACCCACAATTTGAATTTGTAGGTTCGTGTAAATCATATGAAGATCAAGTTTTGTTTGTAATTATTGGATGTCTGTCATCATTTATGAATTATTGATAAGCTTAGCATCAAGAACAATTATTAATCTGCTGTCGACAACTGAAGCAAAAAAAAAGTACGCGGTTTTCTACTGTCAGTAACGAATAACGTCCGGCTGTAACTTTATCCACTGATTTGACTTTATTTACTAGTTTATATATGACTTCTACAGATCAGGCTGGCAAGCCAAATCTCCCGTGTTTATAAACCGATTTCAATGCACTTTTTACAATAGGTAGATATTATGGTCTAGAGTATATATTCCGAATAACAACTGTCTAATAATACGCCTGTTATGTAACCTTCTATGTTAAATTTTACGAGGGTTATGTGGGTTTTATTGATATCGGGCGTCAAGGGGGCGTGGCATCCAAGATTTAAATCGACGCGTTTATACAGACAAACATCACGGCGCCTTGATCAGGAATATCATTAGTTTGTGGGGTTTGCCACGCCTCCTTCTGCCCTTTACATACATACAAAGTTATGAACCCTAGTATTTTAAAATTCTCTTCATGTATATTTTTGATCTATTGCAGATCGTTTGTTAAATTTTTGCTGTTTATCCAATAAAGGAAACGATTGAGTTCGTCTCAAATCGGTTGCTAAAGTATTGATTGACTTCTGTTTGAGATGATTGAAGCTAAAAGATGAGAAGATAAAACAATTTGTGCGATATAATATTAATTATGCCTAAGAAGCGTTATTGTTTCCCTAAAATATTTGTATCTAGTGCATTACAATTGTTATATAAAATATAAAATATTTCGTAAATCTGTTGTTCAATTTGTCAATCTCTTGTTTGCCTCATTCCGATTGATAGTATGCACAGAGTTGCATGTGAGCGAATTGGTTATCGATAAGCACATATCGTACTTGAATAATTATCGCGACGCAAAATGAATTTAAATGTTGCTTTATCAATAGGAATATACGAAAAAAATTAAGAAATGTCACTCCATATTATTTGATTAAATTTACACAATTGAAATAAATGTAAACAAATATTGCTCTCTAATAAAGGAATCTATAGCAAAGATTAAAATACATATGGAGATGCAGTTTATTTCAAATGTTGGATATCACCCCCCTTTACGCCCCATCCGATAAAAACGGAATGAGAAGCGTTATATTGAACAGAGAACGTTGTTATTCCGAATATATTCTCTCTTATATTATATTTAGCTATCCCGGTCATTGGTCAATTCGGTTAATAAACACATGAGATATTAACGAAACTATATTGCAGGCATTGCCTCGCTCGCCCTCTAGCAGCGCGGCCATTAAAGCTGTCACAGATAATAAAGGTAGAAGGCGCAGCATTGGCAGACACCACAAACTGTATATTTTAATCAGAATGACGAGCTGAGTTGATTTAGCCCTGTCTGTCTATCTGTCTGTCTGTCTGCCCGTCTGTCCGTTTGTCTGTATCAACGCGTAGATTTCGGAAACTATAAAAGATAGAGCAGCCGTTTTTGTTGCTATAGGTAGGTACACTGACGAGCAAAACTGTAACACCATTGTGATACTCTGACTTCAACTGTCTGTATCTTCTCTTCTATTGAATGGATTTCAAAGATCTTAGTGTTGTTTTGTTTGTCAGTTAGTTTACTATGTTTTCTCAAAATTTGATGCCATTTGAGAATACCGAAGAAATATGTCAAATCAAAATGTAAAAAAAGTCACGTGTTACAGTTTTGCACCCTGAAAATATTTTCAAAAAAAAATTTTTTTTTTTCAATTTTTCTGTAATGAGTCTACAGTTTTTTAGTTTTTTTTATTTATTTATTTAGATATTTTATCCTAATGCTACAAGTATAAAACTTATAAATTATTGCATTAGTCACTACAGATCAATAAATTAAAGAAAAAACAAAATTAACTTAAGTTAAAATTTAAATTTAAATTAAAATTTGAATTAGAAAGATTTAGATTACATGAATTTAAATTATATGTAAATTATTATTAGTTAGATTTTTATTTTGCTTTGGTTTTATTTAGCAGGCAGGGTGTCAGGTCAATGTTGGTTTTTGGCTGAAATTAACAAAAATTCAGTTGTTTTTTTGGTTTTAATTGATAGAATAAAGTAAAAGACGCAATATTTAATTAGGCATCAATTTTGAGAAAACATAGTAGACTAACTTACAAACAAAACAACACTAAGATCTTTGAAATCCATTCAATAGAAGAGAAGATACAGACAGTTGAAGTCAGAGTATCACAATGGTGTTACAGTTTTGCTCGTCAGTGTACATACCATACGCAGATCAAGTTTATTTCAAAGATTAAATGCCACGCCCCCTTTACGTCCAAAAACCAATAAAACCCACATAATCTCGTATTTTTTGGAATATATTAAGTTAAATAACAAGCGTAATGCTGAACAGAGAATGTTTCTTCTATTTGGCATATATATACACCCATGCAAATACTAGCTATATGTGCAGAATTTGCTTTTACTATTACCGTTATTTTGACAAAGATTTCAATATTTTGAGTATACACGTTTATTCTCTTATTCATTGTGATATTTTTCCATATTTATACCCTGTGCCCATTTGAAAAATGGGAATGCGAATGTATGTAACAGGCAGAAGGAGGCGTGGCAGACCCCACAAACTATATATATTCTTGATCAGGGAGACGAGCTGAGTCAATTTAGCCCTGTCTGTCTGTCCGTCTGTCTGTCTGTCTGTATGAACGCTGAGTTTTCCTAAACTATAACTGCTAGTGAAGCCGTTTTGATTGCTATAGGTAGGTGTATTCAATACGCAAAATCAAGTTTATTTCAAATTGTTGATGCCACGCTCCCTTCACGGCCAAAAATCAATAAAACTCACACAACCTCGTGTTTTTTAACATAAAAAGTTGAATAACAAGCGTAATATTAAACATAGAAGGTTGTTATTTAGAACATAAGCTCTCTTGTGTAAACGTATCAGTTTTATTCAAATATCTAGCGTCTTTTATTTAATTTTCAAGTCTATTTTTAGCTATTTCACAATTTTTATGTGGCGACGCGTCGCTTCCCGCGCTAAGAGTGACCAGATCTCCCTCTCACTATTATCGCTTATTCTAACATTCAGTATTTTAGTTCACGTGACAGTATTTTAACAGAGAATGGTAATATTGACAATAGAGTATTAAACATACTGTATGGCAACATCTACACAGCTACATTCGGCCAATCTGACCATAGATCGCCGTCGATCTACATAATTATCCCAACAATTCCAATCAGATTTTCCAAGGTATCTAAAGGGTTTACATAATCTAACGGTTTCACAGTATCCAACGCTATCTAACGCTATCCACGCTATCTAAATGGGTAACGGTATCTAACTGTCTAACGGTATCCAACGGTTTCACGGTATCTAACGGTATCTAAAGGTCTCACGGTATCTAACGGTCTCACGGTATCTAACAGTTGTTCAGAAACGCACTGGCTTGCGGTTTTAAGCGGGTTTTCGGCATCTAACGGATCTACAGTATTAAACGATTTCATGATATCTGTCAGTCTTACAGCATCTAACGGTTTTTCGGAAATACGCGAGTTCACGGTATCTATCGGGTTTACAGAGTCTAACGGTTTAACAGGAAAAACACAAGGATCGCAACAATCATCAACAACGGATTCCAATAATTCGGTTTGTCGGCTCAATGCATCAACATGTGCCATGGTAGTCCCGGGTCTATGTGAAATAGAATAATTATAATCTTCTAACTCCAAGGACCAACGGGCAATACGGGGATTAATAGATTTCTTACTCAAGGTTTGCACTAACGAGATACAATCGGACAATCGGTCACTATACGAAACGGTTTATGCTCTAAGTACACACTGAATCGACGCAATGCATAAATTATCGCTAAAGTTTCGAGCTCAAAACTGTGATAACGGGATTCAGCATCATTAGCTTTACGGGAGTAGAAAAACACCGGATGTAACTTGCCATCATCTTGTCGTTGCAATAGGACTGCCCCAAACCCATGAGAGCTAGCATCAGTAAGCAACTCAGTTTCGGCCTGAGGATTAAATAGGGAAAGAACGGGCGGACTTGATAGGGCTAACATTAGAGAAATAAAAGCCTCCAACTCGGATTTCTTCATTGGAAAGGGTCCTCCATTTTTCAGTAATTCATTCAACGGTTTTGCTATACGGGAAAAGGAGGGTACGAACTTACGAAAATAGGCGAATAATCCAAGACATGAATAAAGAGCTTTACTGTTCAACGGTTCCGGATACTCTCGGATCACTTTTAAATGAGATTCGCTAGGTAATATGCCATCTGGGCCAACATCATATCCCAAATAATCAATTCGTGTCTCTAAAAATATACTTTTCTTACAATTAATCTCTAGGTTATTTTCTACAAGGCGGTCTAACAGTTTCTCTAGTAACGTAATATGTTCTTTAACGGTTTTAGTAGCTAGGATGATGTCATCCATATACACGTAAATTTGATGATTTCGAATCATTCCACTCCACACATTGGAAATAAAGCGCTGAAATACTGCGGGTCCATTCTTAAGGCCAAATGGCATTCTCAGATATTCATAATGGCCGTCAGGTGTTATAAATGCGGTGTACTTAACAGAATTTGGATCCATACCTATTTGATAAAATCCACTTTTCAAATCAATAACGGAAAAAACGGTTTTGCCCTCCAAATATTCTAAGCAGTCTTCTATTAGTGGTGAGGGAAAGTTATCTCGAATAGTTAATTTATTTAAACCACGGTAGTCGACACACATACGGATATCCCCACTTTTCTTCCTAACCACGACTATCGGAGATGCATAAGGCGATTGACTGGGTCGAAAAATATTCTGTGCAAGCAATTCTCTCACTGTTTCATTAACAATTCCCCTCTCATAGTATGATAATCTCCGAGGTGCGGAATGAAAGGGAGTGGTATTTGTTAGATCAATATGCATTAAACACTTTGGTTTCGCACAGGTATTCACGCCGATGTCAACATAGTGATCTTGCAGGACATTTAAACACTTTGCGGCCAGCTTAAAACCAAATTAGGTGCCTATGTTTATACCGTTGGATTCCGCAACTGCAGAACACACTTTATCCATTTCCAACATCCAGCTCGCAGACAACTCATTATTATTATTATTATAAATTGGAGCGGTATTATTATTTACATCAGATTTATATTCAAAATTATACTTAGAGAGATTTTCTAGCAAGGATGCACAGAATGATTTGCAATTAACGGAAAGATCTTCATTTATTGAAATTAACTTAAGTTCATTTCGAGTTCTTCTCGTTACAAGGTGAATGTTTAATATTTCAAGAGCGTCTCTGCCAAGAAGCAATGCTGTAGGTAATAACGAATCAGGTATAACATAAACTTCAATTTCATAATACAGTAGAATCCGGCTATAACGACGCCGCTTATAGCGTCCGTCCGGTTATTGCATCGAAAACTCGATGGCTTGGTTGGTCCCCATACAAACTTATATGAAAGGGCCTCCGCTTAGAACGTCTCCGCTTTTAGCATCAAACCACTTATACCGACGAGATTTTTCACAATTCAACCGGATATTGCGACGTGCCGAACAAAAAAAAAACTTTAAAAAGGAAATTTTGATTTATTTAACAATGCTAAAAGAAGCAAACAAAATCATGGATTTTGTGTTTTTTCAATATGAAAAAGAAACAAAATCATGGATTTTGTCTTCCGGATATAACGACGTAAAATCGTCGGTCCCTTGAAAGTCGCTATAACCGGATTCTACTGTATTACATTTTTTGTTTTGATTAAAAAATAAATTTGTTTTATTTTTAAACCTATTACGAACATGGCATCCCTAAAATAAAAAAAAAAATTTTTTTGCTCCTTTCGGATAGTGCGTCTTCCGGATATAACGACGTAAAATCGTCGGTCCCTTGAATGTTGCTATAACCGGATTCTACTGTATTTCTTATCAAACAAAACTAGGCACTGAATTTTTCCATATGTATATATTGAGGTGCCACCAATACCGCGAAAAGGACTTCTCGTTAAATTGCATTCGACTTGTAATCCACGAGTTAACGATCTTCCAGCAAAACTTATGGGACTACCGGTGTCTAATAAAGCAAATACATTGTTAACATCTATGCATCCTGCTGTAGTCTGAATTCTTAAACTTAAAATTAAGAAAAAATGGTGTAATTATTATTTAAAAATTTAGAAAAAATATTTTTGTTATTTGTTTATAAAACTTCTGGATTTGGCCAAATTCCAACCATTGGTTTCCGATTTGACCAAGTTTTGGAGGACGGATATAGGGTTTTGTACCCTTTTCAAGAAAATGGCCTTAACGGGTTTTGTTGGAGGAGAATAGTATTCAGTATTTAGTATTAATCGATAAGCAATGAATTTCATAATTTCTGGCAACGCCAATATTGTATTTTTGCATTACACGCACATTCGCACTTGTAAATTTTTATGCTGCTCGCGATGAGCAACTCAGTTGCATTTTGAAGACAAAAGAGAGCGCACGCACTGAAGCTGCATCTCACTAAACGAACATTAACCGAAAAGAAACACACCAAATAATTGCCAATCTGTGGGACTAAGGGCCGAGAAGAGGCTGCGGGATATTTAAACTAATCTTTTAAAGTTGGCCGGGAAGGCGGCCCAACAGGTTTCAAGGTCTCAAATTGTGTTCTACCTGCGAAAAATTTTGCTTCAACGATGTCCCAAGATGATTTAAGTCTATATCAATAGCATTCCAATACGTTAAGTAGTTAATTTTAAACTCAAAAAACGCGCTTTCGTGCCGTACTGCACATATAAAAGCGTTGTCCTGTGAAAATATCCGATATTCAGCAAAGCATATCGGATATCTCTTAATAGAGCTAAAATCGATCCAAATCGCAAGCGCAGCATTACCATTGGTGCGTAAGGGGTAACTCTGCAGGATACGTCTTATGTGTCGCCTATCCATCCGATAAATACATAAATATCCTAAATTAGGTGTTTTTTTTATCATACATGACAAAATTTCCGCATTTGGTATCGTAAATTTTAATTTTTTGTATACGGCAATTTGGCAAATTTCATTCCCATGCAGTTCTGGTGATCCTCGTACTTTACGGTCAAAATAAGGATGTTTATCCTTTTAGGAAATTTGTTCCACCTACTCACCCGTGGTTATTGGATGAAACCTTGTAAAATTTGGATGCAGTTTCTAATTTTAGATGGCACCATATTCAAAATACTTGAACAAATGTGACTGCAGTCGTTAAGTACTGCTTCTTAACGCTTGGTCTAAGGATGTTTTTGGATAGTCGAAGAATATTTTTTCAAAAGTTTCTGAGACTTTTCAATACATTATAATTATTTTCACAAATAAAATCCATTTTAACAGGAAAATGAGTTAAAACTTTTATGTAAACTAAATTTTTCTTGTTTCCAATGTCTGTAGGGGCAATTTTTAATTATTTTTACTTTTTTTTAATTGAAACCTTAACTAAACATCATGATATTAATTTTCAACAGTTGGTAATTTATGTCCTTATGATTTCATAAACTTTCACCCAAAAAATAACGGGTCGGACTTAAATTGAAAAAAAAAAACTAAATTTTGCACATATAGACATTTTCTATGAAAATGCTGACTTGGTTAACTTCCGATGGCTAACAGAACTTTTGGTCAAGGGCTAAAACAAAATAAAAATATGGAAAAATATCACAATGAATAAGAGAATAAACGTGTATACTCGAAATATTGAAATCTTTGTCAAAATAACGGTAATAGTAAAAGCAAATTCTGCACATATAGCTATTTCCATGGGTGTATTCTAGATCATAATCTCTACCTAGCCTGAAAAGCGCATTAAAACCGTTTAACAAACATAGGAGTTATTAACTACGAGTTATTAACTACGCAATATTGCAGGCCTTGCCTGGAAAAATATTGCTAGCTTCAGAATATTTATTCGAGAAGACGAGAATAACTGATAAACACCCACAACCCACGCCAATAATGCCCACACACACACACACACACACACAAAATAAAATATATATACATTTCTATGTATGTATATATATGTATATTGTAATTGTTTTCATTAAATTTGATGAAACTTTTCATTATCAAATTTTCATTTGGGATCTTTTTTTATGTACACATCGATTTATGTACATCAAATATGTATGCATCGTTGCACATGTACACCTATGTTATACATGCATATGTATGTGCATACCTATGTATGTATGTATTATGACTTGTGTATATATGCCTATTTTAGAAATAAGGATTGTGTGTCCAGCTAAAACCTGCCAGCAAATGTCAGGAAACTCACAGTGCTCCTCAGGTATGTATGTGTATACATTCATTCATCATTATTGTTATTCTAATGTTTTTTTTTAAATTCGGTTAATATATGTATTTAATATATGTATATATATATATATATATATATGTGGCTTTTCTCCATTTTCCCATCATTAATAATACCGAATAATAATTTCGATAATTGCATGCCTAGCCTTCGATAAATTACACGATTTTTTTATACCCTGTGCCCATTTGAAAAATGGGAAAAACAGGGTTAATAATTTTGTGCGAATGTTTTTATTATTATTTTATTTAATTTAAATTTATTTAATTTAAATGAACGTATTATTTATCGAAAAAAATATTTTATAGTATATTTTACAACTTTTCTCATTATTTATCGGCAGATATAGCTATTTTAAAGTTTTTGGTATATTTCACGTTGATGTGAGTTGAATAGTGTTACAGTAATACTATGTTACGAAATGGATAATTGTTTTTATTGCATACCCAATTAGTAAGTAATTACAAGGGGATGTTTATACATCGATTTAAACTATATTATATACAATTTTGAAAAAAAAAAAAGATTGTTAAAACTACCTATAAACATCAGGGACGGGGCAGATCAGTCGGGCGAAATTCTTTATTCGGACGTAAACGAAAGTATGAGACCCTTTAGTTTGTTTTTTCATAATCAATCCAATATCAATCCATAATCAATCAGCAATGTGCGTATGCACAAAGTAACTGACAGTATCAAACCCTGAACTTTGTGTTTCAATAACCACTGCACCACCCTCAGCATACAATATGGGAGAACCTAAAAACCAAAAAATGGTGCCTGTACCTCTTGAAGTTTGCGAGATCTTAGTGCCTGAAGTGGTTTTTAGCGGTTAGCGGGGGAATAGGGGGAGTTATCAAAAGTCTACTGCATACAAAAAATGGTGTCTTGCTAATATCTAAATGTTCATACGGACAGAATATATATACTTTGCGAGGTCTACCACGATTCCCTCTGGGTAATACACTCATTTTTCATTTGCAGTAACTTAATAGACCCTTTTACCTTTTTTAAGTACAGGGTCCAAAAATAACTCTATTTTTGACATAAAATCATTAGCGACCCTTCAACGTTAACCGATTAAGTCAAAGCTTTATAGTTTTTTGTTTTATACCTAATTGATACTTTAATATTTAAGCGCACTCCCAATTTGCATGTAATCGAAAATATATTTATTGTTCTTTTTTTTATTAATGGCTATTCTAATCTTTCAAAATATTCTGCACGCCTTTTTAAACATGTGTCGAACATTTAATAATAAATATAAAATAAAACATAATTAAAACATCATACGAAGAAATATTTTTTTTCTTAATTTTGGGTTTGTAAGACGATTTTAATGCGGGTTTCAGGATAGTGAAATATAATAGTAAACACTATATTTTCCAAACTTTACCAACTTTTCGTGATTACGGCTAATAAGTTGTACTATCCAAAAAAAATATGGAACTTATAAATAAATCGATTCTTTTGGCGAGGCCCATTACTTAACAGCGCACCGTCATACACCTACCATACCTAAAATCAATCCTGTATCTCTTATAGTTCAGCTCATTCTTATTAAAAATATATAGTTTGTGGGATCTGCCAGGTCTGCTTTTGGGTGTTATATACACTTCCTGTTTTTATCCATTTTAATAGGTACAGGGTATACAAATGACATGTACTACGCACATCACATTATTCGTAATTGCATTAAATATATAATTCAAAAATAACTACTGGTTTTAAGTAAAAAGTATTGTTATTAATATATCGTTATAAGCTATAAGGGACCGTACAACGTATTGAGATAGAATTGAACCATCTAAATTAAAAAATACTGTTTCTGTTTTAAAACATCTTCGGAAATCTTGTCGCACTTACACGATGATGTTTTTTGACGCGACTTTTTCAGTTTGTGCGAATGTGTAACAGTATATAACAGGCAGAAGGAGGCGTAGAGTATATGTTTATAATAACAACATTCTATGTTTAAATTTACGCTTGTTATTCAACCTTTCTTATGAAAAAACACGAGGTTGTGTAAGTTTTATTGATTTTTGGGCTTAAAGGGTGCGTGGCATCCAATTTTCGAAACAAACTTTATCTGCGTAAGATAATTCCCTACCAATAGTAACCAAAACGGCAGCTCTAGCTTTTACAGTTTCCGAAAAAGACGCGTTCATACAGAAAGACGGACATCGCTAAATCGGCTCATCTTATCTCCCTGATCAAGAATATATATACTTTGTGGGGTCTGCCACGCCTTCTTCTCCCTGTTACATACACTTAAATAAATAAATAAATTTTTCAATGGGCACTGGGTATAAAAATTGCAAGTTATCTTTGAAAAATATCAACCATTTTTAAGTGACATTAATGCACAAGAGTTTAACATTTGTTGCATTAAAATATTGCCACTGAATTCGCTAAAATTGGCGATTGAATTGGTTGACCTCACAAGCCACTTTCGTTTCGTGTCCCGTGCAAATCACTTAAATTTTGAAATTTTTTTAAAAATGAAAAGTTCCTCAAAATCAATAAAATGCTATATATTAAGCCTTTCATAAGAAACAAAATCGCATCCCTTTTACCGTGTTTTTTTACTTTAAACGCGTACGAATGTCCCGTGCGCGATTATGGAAATACCCATATCTGAATCATAGGGCTTTTATCAAATTAGATAACAAATTTATTTACTTAATAGTCTCTTTTTATTTTTTTTATTATTCCACCTACTATATTATTATTATATTATACAGATTTTATATATATTATATTATTACTATGTAGGAAATAACAATTGATTATCGATATCATTGTCTTCATTCATGCTATACCTACATTCATACATACATACATATGTGAGGAACAAAAATACATATATGAATGTATGTATATGTATATATAAATATGCATCTGTATCTGTAACTGTACTAGATTCTATTAATTGAAGATCGCCATTCATTTCATCTGTAGTCAGTAGTTAAATCCATCAAGCTCTTAACTATCAGATCTTAACTGGAGCTAACTATATATGTTATGTATGTTATATGAATACTAGTTCTATGCCAAGATATAGAAGATATAATATAATATTATAAGGAAAGTAAAAACTTTAAAATCACCATTATATATTGATGGTTCGAACAAACTGAAATTTAATTTTCATTTTAGGCTCAATTGGGTTTTTTTTTATAAAAATTTTGACAATTTACGCATTTTACATACTACATATCAAGCACTTTTCGCGTAAATATCGTAAGTGACAAAGGCAAATTTTACAGGAAAACGTTTTTTCGCACCAACGCATTTAAAATGCGCAGCAAATTTGGCGCTTATGATATATTTGACAGGCTGATATCTCAGTAAATATTTGGAATTAGTTTATGAAATTTCTTGTATGTACATAATTGCATCCTAAAAATGATAATCGTAAAAATGGAGCTTACGATTTTTACGCGGCTAAGGGTTCAATATATAGTAATTTAGGAAACGATCGAAAAGAGAATTATTTAAGTCATTTTATACATACATAACATATTTGGTAATGCTGGTATAGCTTTTTTAGAAGTGTTAGATAAATCTACGCAAAACTATTGGAAGAGTTGTGCTTCTTCTTCATTCTGTTCATTCTATTCATTTTCCATATATTGCGTTCTGTGTTTTCATTTCTGCTATGGTTGTCGCAGTTTTATGGTGCGTTGGTTCGTTCAAATGTAATTCTCATCTAAATACTTAATACTCAATACCCTCGCTAACGAATCAGTTCATCCGTGGTTGTAATCGCTGTATACCAAGTTTATTGTTATCGGTTTAAGTAAACTGGATTTCGATACTAACTATTGAATTAAATTCTTTCCTCGTCGCTCCGAATTATCCATTACAACTACAACAAATTAAAACAATGTGAACACAAAGCAGCCAGACGCCAGGAAATAATTAAAATCACAGAACAATTAATCGAGGCCATTAACAGCGGAGATTTCGATGGATATACGTAAGTTTATAAGTTAATGCTTCTGTACAGTAGCGCTTAGTTGGAATGTAAATCATAATAAAACCCCGATGTTTTCAACTTGCATCGATGTATCGATGTATCAAGCAAATAGAGCTGGGTTCGATCTTTAATTTTCAAGAATCGATTTAACCAAATAATCGAAATAATACCGTTAATTCTAATTTGCATGTAGTCTCAGAAAAAAATTAAAATCAATGCATACAAAATTAAATTAATATTGTTTGAAAAACAAATAAAAAAATATTTGGACGGAGCAGATTAGTGTCATGAGGCTACAGTTGGACGTAACCGACAGTAGAAGACCCTTTACTTTGTCTATATGTACTCACAAACACAATCAGAGGCACACACTAAGCTATGCGCATATGCATGGCACACCACTCCACTCTCTGCCTAGTGTGGCAAACTATCTGTAGCATATCTTGACTGTTTCTTATCCGGTCATATCGCAATTTACAGCGTCGATAGACGCTATAAGCTACAAGCATGCCAAATTACATGTCTATAGCTTTTAAATTGTGGGTGCAGTAGCTTTTTGCGATTTGCGGGGGAAGGGGGGAAGTATCCAAAATCTAAAACAAACTCGTGCTGCTAACCAAATGGGGGAACGTAAATCCCGAATATGGTGTCTCTAGCTCTTTTAGTTTCTGAGATCTAGGTGTTTATACATACGGACAGACAGGCGGACAGACATGGCTATATCGACTCGGCTTGTCGTACTGATTAAGAATATATATACTTTGTGGGGTCTGCGACGACTGCTTCCCTTTTTACTTTTTTAAAGAAAAGGGTCTAACTAGAAGGGACGGTGCAGATCAGTCGGGTGGAAGACCCTCTACTTTTTTCTATCGATTACACCGGTTATGCATGTTACATTGAATTTCACAAGAAATCCCAAAATCGAATCGAAGTCCAGCTCTACGTGGAAAATATCAATTCTGAGTATTTCACGATCAAAAATAGGCAAAAATTTGAAACATCGATTGGAAACATCGATGTATCGACTATACATCGAACTCCCAAAAACATCGATAAACATTGATACATTGGTTGCATTCACCAGGTTACCGCTCCATGGATCGCTCACCCGATAACCGATGAAAGCAACCCTAATGCATCATAAAATTGCATCATAAAATCCATGCGCTGGTGAATGCAACCATTGAACTCCTAAAAACATCAAAAAACATAGATACATCGAGCAAACACCATCGTCGATATTCGATACATCGATGGTTTCTTACATCCCTACCGCTTAGTACTGCATGAATTTTAACTTTAATTTTATTAAACGTGAATAAATCTCATGTAGATATGGATACCATATTACATATTCAATAAACCCAATATAATAATCGAGACGATTTCTATTTGCAGTAAAATATGTGATCCACATCTTACTGCCTTCGAGCCAGAAGCATTAGGTAACTTAGTCGAAGGAATTGATTTCCACAAATTCTATTTTGAAAACGGTAAACAATACATTAATGCACTATTAACTCTCTTTTATAATAGTATTAATCATATTCCAACCTTCTTTATATATGGTGCACGCAGTGCTTGGTAAAAATTGTAAAGCCATCAACACTACAATATTAAACCCCCACGTACACCTACTGGGAGAAGAAGCAGCTTGCATCGCCTACGTGCGCCTCACACAGTACATTGATAAGTAAGTTCAAATTTAAAATAAACCAGTAGGTACGCAACTACAGTCGGACGTAACCGACTGTAGTAGACACTGAACACACAGAATGCATTGATCAATTAAGGACATACGAATTTATCTACGTAAATTCAGTTTTCTATGAACTTTAAAGATGATTAATATCTAGCGATTCTATAAATTCTATTAAATCGGTTCATAAATAAGAGAATTATGATGAATTAAATATTTTCATATTGACATTATTTTGTATGTATATCAGCATAAGCAGCATAACCAGTAGGCTATGCTATATTTAACCGTAGGGAAATACTGTAAAATATCCGGGCGAGCGCGAGCTGTGGTACAGGGTATAAGACAGTCGGTCTATGGGCAGAATTACCGTATATAGTAACAAGATAATAGTATGACTCAACAACTAACAGCACAGACTTATTTTTCGTTATTTGAACCAGGCAAGGCCACGCCCACACTCATCAGTCGGAGGAGACGCGCGTGTGGCACAGACGCGACAACAAGTGGCAGAATGTGCATTTTCATCGGAGCGCATCGGGAAAGATAAGCGGGGCAACAACTTTCGATTTTATAGCACAGAAGTAGAGGTCCATTGATGAGGTCGAACGTTACAAATTTGAGCCGTGGTCTGCAACTCTACGTGTGTACGCACCAACTAAAACATCACTAACAACATGCAACAAGCAACATGCAACAAGCAACAGCAGCAGCAGCAGCAGCAACATTCTATATACGTGAAAAATTGCATAATATTGAGTTGGATAATATTAATGTTGCACTCGCAACGCGCAGTGTTATTTTGGAATATTCTCCACACACACATAGCTAAAATTTATTTATTTGTATGCATGTGTGCACTTAGGAACCCGAATTTCGATGTTTTGGAGTGCTACGGATCTTTAAAGCAGTTCTTTAACGGGGGAGGGAGGAAAAAAGGTGCTAAATTACAAAAAATAAAAAAAATTAGTAACCGAATTATTGATATAAATATGATTTTAATTTATTTTTATATTAAATTTATTTTTTTGTTTTTTTGACAGTGACCTATTTGCAAATTAACGTTAGAATTATATTATATATCCCTGACTACCATAAAGGATAACCGAAAAATAATCAAATAGTTAGGAAATCGAAAACAAGTAATTCAGCACAGTATCACAATCCCCGGATGCCCACAAGTATTTCATATTTCGATACTTATCGGTATATCGGTGTAGTTATCGGTATTGGGTTAGTCTTCGAAATCTTTTTAAAGATTCCAACAAAGAGAATTGAGAGACAGGGGTACGACGAAATTACTTAATTTGAATACAAATTGCTTGCTTATTAGGCGTTTATTTTAAATAAATGTTGACTTTACGTCACAATGACATTTTGCAGTTGGCATAATTTCGACTTTATTCAAAATTTGTCGATTTTTTCAACATTTGTCGAATTTTTCAAAATTTTTCGAATTTTTTTTTTAATTATTTATATATAATTTTATTTATGTAATGAAATGGGCGTATTTATTCTTGAGTATTCTTGAAAAAAAATTTTTCATAATTTTTTTGAATTCGCCGAGTATTTTTTCCTCTTAAATTAATAGGGTGCATTTATTCAAACATCTTTTTTAACATTTTAATTAAAAATAAAACTTTCCCCAACAAGAAAAAGTTATCATCTAATAAGAAATCCATAACAAAACAACCGCAACGAATTCGTCTTGCACGTCTCGCAACGCGAGCAATTTGTCTTCAGCTTTGTCTTCGCTGTGTTTCCAGCCTAACGATTACAATTTTAAAAACTGCTCAAGGTTTTTCCTATCGAAATATCACACATGCATACATACATAACAAATTTATTTCAAAATGACTAAATTACTGTTTAAAAAAACTACAATATATGTACATATATTGCGAGTATTTTACAATTCTGATGATTTTGAATTGAATTCATTATAAATGTTTTGAATGATAATAATATTATTGCGACATCGCCGATAACAACATGAAATATAGCATTTACGGAATCCAACTTTATAGCCAATTGTTAATGTTTATAAAACTAATGAAACTGAAACTGTTGTCATCGATGTTGAGCGACATTGTACATACATTCAGAAATACATACATATATTGCTTATGTTGTAGAAAGGGAGTTTTTTGAAAGACCTGAACCGATAACCGATAAAACCGTTAACATCTTGAATTCATCCCGCAAAACTAATTAAATATAAAATATCAAGTGCAAATTGAATTAATAATCAACTTTAAAACAAAAAATTGCTCTAATTCTTTCAAAAATATAAATCTTAACCTGTATCTGTATGCCCTGATATCAGGCCGCATAATTCCCCGTAATACCTATATACATATACTATGTACATAATGCGGACAGCAGGTTTTTAGTTATATAAAAAATTTTAATTTAATGAACATATTCAAGAAATCATTATGGCGTATGTTCGGATTTTTTTTTAGATATATTTCAATAAAACCTACGCATATGGAATATAAGTGGTGTAAAAACATCTATCTATCGATGCTTTCAATGTTTTCAAATAAAAACCTGGATACTATCGATCAGAAAGCAATTAAAGCAACCCTGCACTATCGTCGCTGTTTCCTATCCTATCCGATCCGTAATGCAATTCACAAATCGATAGAGAAGGGAAAATAGGGCTGCATAGGAGAATCTGAATAACAAAAATTGTATTCATACGGACAGACAGTACTTGATAGGCGCTGCCACGCCTTCTTTTGCGTGTTGCATACATTTCCCCATTAAAATTAACTTAATAGCTTTTATAGTAATCTGAGAATGGGATTCAAGGATCCAAATTCTAATTTTACGGTATGATTTCGATAACTATCGAGAAATTACATCCATGTTTGCTGCAGCTGAAAAACCTCGATAGTTTTACACCACTAACACATACTTATGCATAACTAATCTATACTTTTATCAAAAGATAACGAATAATAAAAAAATGGAAAAAACGAAAAACAAAAATTGAGACGGAAGATGAACTTAAATCTAACTCATTTCATTTAATACAATCATTGGTATCATTCGATTTGAATTTAAAGGAAAACCGATGAGTGGTAGGATAAGTCTCTCTCATACTATATACGATTTACGATTCCACACACAACCACTGTAAATCTGCTTGTGTATATTTTAGGTGCATGTCAAATGTCCATATATCGGATGTCAAATATTGATTTAAATATTTCGAGGATATAGGATATCATTTGAGCACCATAAACCAAATAAAAAACTGGAATACTAGTAATTACTTATAAATACATTGATAAAACACTACAAAAAACATAAAAATAATCGTATCGAAACGTATCGTTTATCGTCAATCTGACTGTTTCAAGGATCTTCTTTAAGAAGGGTCTTACTTCTTGGAATAAATGTCTAAAGTCTTACATTCTTTGTGGCTTCTACAATTAAACATAAAGAAGAATAAAAAAAAAAGTTGTGGTGTGGTAATTTCGATTGTATTAGGACAAGTACGTAAATTATAATCAATTTTCTGATTTAATCGAATTATCGTTATCAATGTTTTACAATCCGTTACATTATTAATGTGCTCACTTGTTGTGTCGAATAAAATACAAATACAATTTTAAATGTCTTACAAATGGCTTTAGTTTAAAACGCACACACACAGACACACACTAGAGCTGGTATCGATTTAATCGATTCTTTTTTTCGGCGATTAAATCGCTTCTTTTTTTTTTTTTGAGAAACGATTGTAATTTTGCGATTTCTTTTGAAAATCAACAATAAGTAATTAAATATATTTAGAGTAAATAAGTATATATATTCTGCAACAGGACGATCCGGATAAGTCGATATAGCCAAGTCTGTCGGTCTGTATGTCCATATTTGCGATAAGATATGAAACGGCCAAGATATGTAACGGAAAAATCGATTTTTATCGATAATCGGTAGCAAAAAGTACAAGGTCTGTTACTGTCGGTTACGTCCGACTATATGCTTGTTTATTTTTTTTTTAACAAATTTAATTTAATTATGAACGCATATATATTTTATATGCATAGATTTTTAAGTTTTTCTCCCAGACTACTTTTCGATTAGTCGATTAAGTCGATTTTCGGACGTGAATCGATCGAAAAGATCGATTCTACAACATCAAAGATCGAACCCAGCTCCAATATATATTCACACACACACACACACATGCATAGCGTAAGATGTAGGAGATATGTGAGACGCAAATAAATTTTTGAACCTATAAATGTATGATGTTGCATGTCGTGTATGGATTTTGAATTAAAAACAAACCAACAACAAGAACAAGAACAACAACAGCCACAGTTTTCTGATTATTAAAATGTTTTCTTAAAATATATTCTAAACATATGTACTTATAATATGAACACTACAATTAGATAATTATTACAAGTGAATTACACTTTGCAAATCAATCGAAGAGTTGTTAGAATAATCGATAACTTAAGCACAAGACAAAGATGGAAGTCAATCAAATAAAATTGCTAAATTAAATTATGCTACAATAACAACAACCAGAGGCAAAAATCTAATTACAAAATCCACAAGAAATGAAATGAAATAAATAAATAAATTACACTTACAAAAAATAACATAAAATAACATAAAATAAAAAAAATAACGATTGCCTATTCGAATTACTTGCTGTAGTTGATATCCCTAAAATGCATATTCTTAACAAATATTTAAACAAATAATAACGCAATTAATGGTAATAACTCTAAAAATCAATATTTATTATTCCATATTTATGATTTATGCAATACAGTCATACTTAATAAAATTATTACTATTATCATACATGGCCTATTTCTTCATTATTTTTCGATATGTCAATATACGAGGGTGGGCTGATAAGTTATACAATCTAAGTCTTCAAGCACCTTGCTTTCAGTTCTGATCGCCTGGTGTCAATCCAAGAGGGATTATTGCCGCTGTGGCGGTCACACTGCTGCCACCTATCGTAATTGTCTCGCAACTCACAAATATCGATATACATAAATAATCATAGAGTAACCAAGACTAAGAGAAGAAATCAGCGCCCACTTTTGCGAAGAGAACTTTGAGTTGAGGGCCGCACCTTGGAGGCTGTTATTTAACAGAATGCTGCTTAACAAAGTCTCTCTTTCCATATGTTTTCTGTTTTGTTTTCCTTCTCTCATTTTGTGTGGCTCTCTTGCTGTCGTGGGCACACATACATATGCATGCCTGTATGTGTGACTTGTGTGGAAGTGTGCTGGTGTGTGATGTCAATTTGGTTGATTTGCCAGCATTTACAATTTTGATGTTTAGGAATCTAAAATTTAGATTCTGGACTTTGGGCATTCGCTTAGCTGCAATCTTAACACTCTTCCTTTTTTCTTATATTGCCTCACCGCTAAAAAATGCGAAAAATAAGGAAAGAGTATTAAGTTTGCAGCTACTTGTTAGAAATTAACAATGCTTGCTCGTGCGCTTGCTTTTGCCGTCGGGATTTTGTCGTTCGATCGTACGAATCAGTTGTATTTTCTGCGCTGCTTGTATATTGTTGTTGGCGTGTCTTGTACGATGGTTTGCAATTGCAGGCTAATTGCTTGCAGTACTTAGTTGTACCTATTTTCTTTTTTGGTAACTAGTATAGACATATTCTATTCAAAATTCAGCAAATTTTATTGCGAGCTAAGAAATAAACATATTTTCAAATTTAAATCAATTTATTTTACACGTTTTTTTTTTATTGAACATTTATTGGAATATTTACATTTTATAACTAAATTTAATTTACAAGACGAAGCAATGCGTATATACAGTAGAATCCGGTTATAGCGACATTCAAGGGACCGACGAAAAGAGCAAAAAAATTGTTTTTTTAATTTTATGGATGCCATGTTCGTAATAGGTTTTAAAATAAAACAAATTAATTTTTTAATCAAAACAAAAAATGTAATACAGTAGAATCCGGTTATAGCGACTTTCAAGGGACCGCCGATTTTACGTCGTTATATCCGGAAGACAAAATCCATGATTTTGTTTCTTTTTCGTATTGAAAAAACACAAAATCCATGATTTTGTTTGCTTCTTTTAGCATTGTTAAATAAATCAAATTTTCCTCTTTAAAGTTTTTTTTTTATGTTCGGCACGTCGCAATATCCGGTTGAATTGTGAAAAATCTCGTCGTTATAAGCGGTTTGTCGCTAAAAGCAGAGACGTTATAAGCGGAGGCCGTTTCATATAAGTTTGTATGGGGACCAACCAAGCCATCGAGTTTTCGTCGCAATAACCAGACGGACGCTATATGCGGCGTCGTTATAACCGGATTCTACTGTATATGCGACTAACTTGTATAAACATTTTGTAATATTTCAATATAACATTTTTTATTATTTATATAAGTTTATTTAATAAATGTTAACATTTTATTTAAATGTGTATATAAACAAAAAATAAAATATACAATTATTTTACATATTCAATTATATACAAAAACAATTAAATTTAATATACAATTAATTAAATTAAATTAAATATATACAATTATTTTAAATATACAATTATATTATATAAACAATTAAATTTAATATACAATTCATTAATTAAATTAAATATATACAATTCAATTAATATAAATATATAACAGGAATCCATTTGGTCTGCTGACACAGAGAAGGGAGAATGAAGTTGGAGTGGCCAGAAAACTACGCTGAAACTGAAACAACAATAAAAAGAATTTTAATTAAATTACAATAACATATTAACTAGGATGTCACTTATCTGTGAATTTGTCCATTTTAATGACCATAAATCAGTAATCCTCCAGAAGTAGCGACTATTTGCGTTCATCATACACGTGAAGTCTGCTCAAATCCAAATTCCATGATCCTGAATGATAATGTCTACATCAATTTATTCGCGGTCTTTGTTACCTGTTAAAATAATATATTAGTAAGAAAAGTACCCATGTTAACGAATTTTTAAAACTTCCCAAATGCGAATATACAGTATTTTTAACATCTGTTGAATCCGAGAAGATTTGCCAAAAATGCGAAAGACGGCTAAATGGGGTCATCTCTAAAAATAAAATGATAAAAAATCGAAATTAATTTGTTTTAAGTTACATTTAGATTCTATCTTACTATGTTTGATTATATAGCTGGATGGCTGATTGTTTCTTATTAGCCGTACTACCCAAATTTCTTAGAGCTGTTTAAAAATTGTTAACTTTAACTTTAAATTTATATTTACATATTTACTTGATTTTTGTACTTACCTTTGAAATTTGTGTCAGTTTTTCTTGCCACTTTCCCTTCAAGAGCCGTACTTCCCAAATTTCTTAGAGCTGTTCAAAAAATTATTAACTTTAAATTTACTTTATTCATAGTTTCTTGATTTTTGCACTTACCTTTGAAATTTGTGTCGCCATGTTTTTAGTTTTTCATGCCACTTTCCTTTTACCCAATTTCTTAGAGCTGTGCAAAAATTGTTAAATTTATTTTTATTTTATTTATATTTAATTGATATTTTTACTTACTTTTCATATTTATTCTTTGCGTCAAAATACAAATTTCGCCAGTGCACTTCATTCCGACAGAATAACTCGCAACGGGAGCAACTCACTTCTTTGTCATCTGCGCCTGCCTCATTCAACTCGGGCGTAATACATACGATTTTATTCTGCTCAGTTAAATCTATTGAAGAGGATCGCTTTTCGCTCGAAGATACCAATTGCTGAGAATTATTGACCTCTGTAGCCGCGGAAATATTACATTGTACAATGTTTTCAATTCCCATAATTGGTCGTGCATTTTTTTCAACCTTTGCTTGTTGACGTCCGATTGATGAAAATGCTTATTGCAGATAAATAGTGTGGCGTTTTTACTCAATTCCGGTTTAATATCTGCAAAAGACATCCATTCTGGTTTCTTTTCTTTTGGGACGATATGCAATACTGACGGTGGGCGGCTGTAATTGCATCCGACAATGCAGCAAAATCTTTTACGCACGGCAAAAGAATTTTTATGCACTGGCTCATTGTCATGACCTGTAATTAATTTATTTTCTTTATATCTATGCTCAAAATTACACATGCATACAAACAAAAAACGGCCCAAACTAACTTGATCTGATTGCTGCATAGGAAAACATAAATACCAAAAAATGGTATTTCTAGCTCTTATAGTATGCAAGATCTAGGTGGTTTCTTTGTCTGATCTATCTTCGGTGTTTCTTTACCGTTTGAAATGTAATTCACAGCATTGACGGATAATGCCATAGGTTGCGTGCATGCCAAATCCCAAGTCTGTAGCTTTTAAACTATGGCTGTAGTGGCACTTACATACATTTATAAAAAAATTGTCTGTTACATAACTTCGCTGTTTTATGTCCGAATGCAATGTAATTCACACCATCGACGGATAATTCTATAGGCTACGTGGCTACCGTGGCACATATACGCATTTTGAAAAGAATTGTGTCTTGCATATCTTCACTACTTCTAATTAAATTCACAAATTAATTTATAGAATCGGTGGAGAATACCATAGACTACGTACATTCCAAATTACAAGGCTGTAGCGCTATTATTGTGGCTGCTGTGGCGCTTTTAGTTTTTGAGATTTTTGAGGTAGGTGTAGATTTTTGATGATTCGCGGATGAAGGAGGCGAAATATTCAAAATCTGAAACAAACTCGTGCTGCTTAGGATAATAGAGAACCTGCATATCAAGAAATGGTGTCTCTATCTCTTTTAGTTGCTGAGATCTAGGTGTTCATACAGACGGACGGACAGACGGACATGGCTATATCGACTCAGCTCGTCGTCCTGAGTCAGAATATATATACTTTGGGGGGTCTACCATGCTTCCTTCTGCCTGTTACACACAGCTGTCATTTGCACTAAATTAATAGACCCTTTTATTTTTTAAAAATACAGGGTCTAAATAATATAAATTAAATTATATTAAATTTAAATGTTCTTATTAAAAGAATTGGATAGGTAATAAAAATAGAAATATAGAAATTCAGAGAATAGAAGAGATTTGCTGAAATTTGAATATAATATAGCCATACTAAATGTTTGATGATTTGCTGAGATGTACCAAATTACAAGTCAATAACTTTAAAGGGAAGGGGAGGAGGTATCCAAAACCTAAAACAAACTCGTGCTGCTCGCGAAACAGGAGAATCTAAATCCCGAATATGGTGTCTCTAGCCCTTATAGTTGCTGAGATCTAGGTGTTCATACCGACGGACAGACAGACAGACAGACAGACAGACGGACACACAGACGGACAGACGGACATGGCTGTATCGACTCGTCTTGTCGTCCTGATCAAGAATATATATACTTTATGGGGTCTGCCACGCCTCCTTCTGGGTGTTACACACATTTCCTTTTTGCACTAAACTAATAGACCCTTTTTACTTTTTTCAAGTAAAGGGTCTAAAAGAACATAAACATAATACGTCGAACAATTACCATCCCCACACTACCGGCAACAAGCAAAAGTAGAAAAAGTTTTAAATTTCCTTATATCCAGCGGCAGCCGAATATAAAGCAATTTGAGAGAGCATCGACGTTGCGACTGTCCAAACGAAAGAGAGACAAACTCAAAACTGAGAAATATGAAAAAAAAAAAGCAAAGCACAGCCCACACGCCAGTGGTATGCCGTCGAGTAGGTAGAAAATAACAAGATCAAAACAAAGACCCAAAATAACATAGGTTGCGTAACATAAGTCTGTTAAGACAGCACAATGTTATGAACAACAGTCTGGTACTAACAGATATGCCAAGGCTTGGACTTTAACTCGCAGTGATTTCGGTTGGTGGGCGTGACTTCCTCTCTTAGTCTTGGTTATTATTATTATTATTATTATGGGGGACTAGTGTACTGCGACCTGAAAGATCTATTGTACTCCCTGCTGAACCTAAAGCACGTCCATTAGTCTAATGTCCCGAATGAAATCGAGTAGCTTCATTGGACTAAGAACTCCTATCTCCTTTCCTGACATTATAAATTTGCCTAGGTGAAGGTGCCTTTTGCGTGCTATTGCACAGCAGTCTGTTAGAATATGCGTTGATGTTTCCATCTCAGCATTGCAAAACCTACAGGTGTCATCGCTGACTATGCCTAGTTTCTTTAGGTGTCCCTTTAGCCTACAGTGTCCCGTCAGAAGACCCGTGAGAATCCTGAGGGAGTTTTTACTTAGCTGCATGCTCTGCTGAAACCTGTCCTGATTGTGAATATCCAGGAGGGCTTTTGCCTGCCGAGCACCTTGAGTGCTGTGCCTGCTGTGTGCCCTGCTCTGCCTCTCCTCTGTTCGGAGGAGCTCAGATATCACATTGCGGCCTATGCCACAGAAAGGTTCCGGTCCGACCATTTGTGTACTTGCTCCTGTTCTGGCTAGCTCGTCTGCCAGCTCGTTCCCAGGTACGTTCCGGTGGCCAGGGACCCATCTTAAGGACAAGTTGTTCATTGTTCCCAACCTATCTAGTTTTAATCTAACTTCATACACCAGTTTTGAGGTGATGGTACAGCTGCTTATGGCTCTAATGGCTGCCTGGCTGTCGGAAAAGATTGCGATGTTCCTTTTCCGATAGCCTCGATCAAGATTGAAGTCCGCACACCTGCCTAAGGCGCATACCTCAGCTTGGAATATGCTAGTGTATTTGCCTAGTGGCTCATGGTACTTTAGCCGAGGTCCTGCCACCCCTAGGCCGGTGCCTAGTTGTGTCAGTGAGCCGTCAGTGTACCATTGTATGGTGTGCTTCTTCATTGGGTGGATTTCCTCGAGAGTAGTCCACTCCTTCTTGTCGCAGAGGTGGGTATCGAAGTGTTGCTCGAATATATATTCAGCTACCATCTCATCTCTCGGTAGAGATATTATAGGGATAGTCTTGGCTACCTCATGAAGCTCTCTGCTGCTCAGGATACCTTCGTTCCCTGTGCCAGACATCGCCAGTCTAATCCAGAGAGCTGCAACGATCACAAAATTTTCAATCATACTCGATCATTGATTCGGATTTTTTGTGCCCGAAAATTTTGCTTCACCAAAATCGAATCGTCGTAAGCGAGTGTGCTCGAAACGAATTTTCAGTTCGATTGCCTCTTGCTTGTTTCGTACATGATTGGGTTTGATCGAATGGGTCGGTTCGAGTCAACCCGAGCTACCTACTTCGGCATGACCCGAACGTATGATGCACTTGCTGAACATTTTCAGTTTGCTTGTCATAGTCGGTGGCTTAACAAGCATTATTATGGAGGACGAACAAACATACATAGTATGTATGTATATGAAATAATGTTTTTGTTAATATTATTAGCTAAAAAAAATAAATACATAAAATTATATTTTTGTTAATATTATTAGTTTTAAGAAAAATAAATACATAAAATTATATTTTGGCTAATATTATAAGTTTGAAGAAAAATAAATATATTATGTTGATATTATTAACTTTAAGTAAAATAAATAAATTATGCTTTTGTTAATATAATTATTATTTATTATTATCATGTGTGTAAGCAGCGTTTGGGCACTACTGCTCTAAAAAAAAACAAATGTATTTACATACATACATACAAATTATATATATGTACATTTCACAACGAAATTCTCGATCTGATTGCATCACTCACACTCTTTGCAAGCGCAGCATGACCGAAGTCTAAGTTTAATGCTTCGGCCGTGTCGTTCGTTTTTTTCCGTTCAAGCATTTTCGACCAGTGCGTCGAGCAAGCAAGCTGATCGAACGAACTCGGTTCGGATTATGCTGCTGCCCGTTCGTGATTGGTTTTGCGACGACCTGTCCTGAGTTGTGAATGGTTTGCGCAAAGTCTGATCGAGCAGGCTCGATCATGCCCGATGCAGCTCTCTGGTCTAATCAGAGTAGCTTTTTGTTGTAGTTTGACCCCCGTGTCTAAGGGTGTCAATTCCATCAGTACTTCAAGCGCTTGTGTGGGGCAGGTGCGCATGGCCCCTGTTATACACGTGCAAGCTAGCCTTTGAAGTCTTTGGAGCTGCTTTTTTGTGGTGATGACTTGAGCTCTGTCTCCCCATGCAACAGCTCCATAAGTGAGCATTGGCCTTACTATTGCAAGATAAAGCCACCGGATAATTCTTGGGGCGGTGCCCCATGATTTACCAGCTATGCTCCTGCACGTGTACAGTGCCTTAAGACACTTATCCACCGTGTTCCCTACATGTGTAGCGAAGTTAAGTTTACTATCTAGAGTTACTCCTAGGTACTTAGCTTCCCTGCTTGTTCCTATAGTACACCCTGCTAGCCTTATTTGTTTCATTCTCTGTAATTTGTATCTTCTTGTAAAGGGGACTATAACGGTTTTCGATGGATTGAGGTTGAGCCCAACCTCCTCACACCATTCCTTTGTCACCCTTAATCCAAGTTGTACAATATCGCAGAGTGTTTCTTCGAACTTGCCTTTGGCTATAATAACAATGTCATCGGCGTAGCCTTGACATTGTATTCCCTTTTCGGTAAGTCTAAAGAGTAATTCATCCACTAATATGCTCCATAGCAGTGGTGACAGTACTCCTCCCTGTGGGCAACCCTTCTTTGTGGCAACCGTGACAGTGCTGTCGCCATTGGTTGCCGTGGCTAGTCTAGATTCCAGTAGTGAATGTATCCACTTGCTGGTGGTTGTATCTAGACCTCTCCTATCTAGGGATGCCTTGACTGCATCGTGTGATGCGTTGTCAAAGGCCCCTTCAATGTCAAGGAATGCGCAGATGGCAACTTCCTTGTTTTTTATGGTGGTTTCCAAAGTATTACACAACTGATATAGAGCTGTGTCCGTGGAGCGCCCTGCTCTATATGCATGCTGGTTTGCCTGCAACGGACACTGCTTTAATAGAGTGCATCTAATCCTACTATCTACCAGCTTTTCCAGCGTTTTTAGAAGAAACGAAGTTAAGCTAATAGGTCTAAAAGCTTTCGGATTAGTTATATCTTTCTTCCCGGCCTTGGGGATGAAGACAACTCTCGCCTTATTCCAGGCACTTGGAATGTATCCTAGCGCTAGGCTACTAATCATTACTCTTCGTAGACTAGGTAGCAAAATATCTAGTCCCTGCTGCAAAAAGGATGGGGAGATACCGTCTAGGCCTGGAGACTTGAAGGGCTTAAATGTACCGACTGCCCATTTCAGCCTCCCTATTGTGACTACATCTTTAGCGGTACTCCAATCCGTAGCACTTGGCCTTGTCCACCTATCTAAGCTAATTCCAGGCTCGCTAGTTTGAACGCTACCTGGGAAGTGTGTGGCAAAGAGGCATTGGAGTCTGTCGGTATTATTGACAGTGAAGCTGCCATCGCCTTTCTTGATAGCCATGTTTGGATCTGGCTGTTTCTTTGAGAGGGCCTTATGAATTCTGGCACCTTCCTGCGTAGATTCAATGGCCTCACAGAAGTCCCTGTAGTTCTTCCGTTTGGCTCGCCTGATTTCTTTATTATATGCTGTCAGGCTATCCTTATAGCTGCCCCACTCCCCCGTGCTCTTTGCCCTGTTAAAGAGCTGGCGAGTGGTGATACGGAGCTTTTCAAGGCATCCATTCCACCATGGGGCGTCTATTTCTTTCCTTGGCTTACCTAAGGGACAGTTACATTGAAATGCGTCTGCTATACTGCTATTTATGATGCCTACTGCTGTCTCTAACTCCAGTGGGTGTTTAGGGATGCTCCTTCCATCCCTGGAGAGATTGAGCTCTAGGCTTTTCCTATAATCAACCCAGTTTGTCTTACGTGGGTTGCGAGTTGGAAGGCTAACTCCTGTGCTCATCTTTAGCGTGAACCTTATGAGCCTGTGATCCGACATGGACTCCTCGGGGGAGACATGCCAGTCCTTTAGAGATTGCCCTAGTGCCCTGCTGGTTAGTGTGAGATCTAGGACCTCACTTCGTATTCTATTTACAAATGTCGGTACTGCACCGACATTGCATATTTCTAAGTCATTATTTATTATGAAATCTAAGAGGCACTCACCCCTGCTGTTTGTGTCTGTGCTGCCCCATATAGTGTGGTGTGCGTTCGCATCACATCCAACTAGTATGGGCAGCTTCTTGTCCTTACCGTATCTGATCAGTTTTTCAACTTCAGGGGGCGGGCAGGTTCCGTCGCCGGGAAAGTACGCCGACACAACCAGTACGTCGGGGGCCCCTATCATGGGCACCATGATAGGGACACAGTCTCGGCTAAGGAATTCTGAAAGAATAGTGTATTTAATACATTTTCTCACCATAATACAGGCCCGAGGGGAGTCCTCCCTCTCATCGCTGATTACCTTCGACTCTTTGGTGTACAGGCCTCTTATACCCTGCCTTATCCAAGGCTCCTGTACCAGGGCTAGTCCAAGCTGTTGTTGTGTGAATATCCGAGCCAATACAGCGGATGCCGCCTTGGCATGGTGGATATTCGCTTGGATTAGCCCAATTTGAGTGGCGGAGGTCGCCATTTTAAAGGGTTGGCTCCTCCTCCTTCTCTTGCGACGTGGCGCCAGCCTCATCGCCGCGGAACACGATGGTGTTGTCCGCATCTTCGCCACTCTGTAGCAGTTCATTGGCCAGCTCTTGAGAGGACATGGGTTCGTCATGAAGATCGACATCCATGACGTC
>JAWNNJ010000314.1:0-14756 GCA_035045125.1 Hypselothyrea guttata | reverse complement strand
ATATGTACATACATATGGTAAGTATTTCTATTGCGTGTACATATGTATTGTGGATGGCGCTCGTTTGTTTTCCATCCCCCCCTTTTCTCTTTAACATCATTGTGCCATTTCCAATCTCAGTGCAAGTTCATTTCCAACAAACACGCGGCGGTCCTTTACTAGTGTGCGCATGTGTGTGTGTGACTAGCAATATTTATATCTATTGAAAACACTGATTTATAATTAAATAATAATGTTAATTTTAAATAGTCAATTACAAAATAAACATATTCTATTCAATGAATATAAAACAATAGAACTAGAACTAGTTCATGGATTAATTAGTTCATTTATTGTGATATCGATATTCTGATATCGATAGCTATTCTCTTCATTCATTCTGTTTCTCTGTTTAAACGAGCAAGACCGCAGCGCACATATTAAGAAAATATAAAATCACAAAATCAAACAATCATAGTGTTTTTATTTATTGGCGGCTGCAATCTTTAACAATATCACTGTCACAGACGGACAGACGGACATCGCGTAATCGGCTCAGCTCGTCTCCCTGACCAAGAATATGTATTAAATTTCTGCTTATAAATTCCACTCAAACCCCAGGCACACACACTCCACCCACACACACACACACGGCTGACACATGGACATGATCAAGTACTGCGAGCAGCTCACATTCGTGGTGAATGAGGGGCGCTCAGCGAGGTTCTGATGCGGGAGGAGATTAGAGATCGCTACGGCTGCGTCGTGTTGGTGGAGGGCGCCTTCCGCCAGGGCCAGAGCTTCCTGCTCGACGTCGTTTCGAGGTATTTGTACACAAAATATAATATGTGCCACACGATGTCACGGATTGGCCGGGCGAGGAGCCGGAGCCGCTGGACGGATTCGACGACACCACCGGCTTACTGATGTGGTCGGATATATTCCTGCACGACTTTCCCAATGGCGACAATATCGCCATCATACTGCTGGACACACAGGGCGCGCTTGGGCGACGGTGTGTGCTTTATGCACAATGCTGTCATCTAAGCAGATCTACAAGCTGTAGCGTTACATGCAGGAGGATGTCCTGCAGCATCTCTAGCTGTTCACCGAAAACAAACGCCTGAATCTGGAGTTTGCCGGCAGACTCGAGGAGCCGTCAGGGGCAGTGCGCTCAACCTGGCGCCCGACAATCTCGACTACAAGGAGATCAACGGACAGCGCGAGCCCGCGACCTTATCCAATACTTCCAGTCCTACATGAACATCTACAAGGGCATCGAGATGCCGGAGCCGAAGAGCATGCTGGTGGCCACCGCCGAGGCGAATCATCTGACCGCCGTTGCGGCCGCTAAGGAGCTCTACAATCAGCTCATGGAGGAGGTGTGCGGGGGCACGCGTCCCTACCTGAGTCCTGCCCACCTGGGGGCCCACCATTTGTGGGTCAAACGAAAGGCGCTATTCCAGTTCGACGCCAAGCGTAAAATAGGCGGCGAGAAGTTCACGGAGATGTACAGGTAGCAGCTGGATACCGATCTGGAGGAGGTCTTCTCAAACTATCGGGAGCACAACGAAAGCAAAAACATCTTCACGCCTGCGGTCTATTTCGCTTGCGCCGTCATCATGCGCATCTTAGCCGGCATCTTCGGACTCGTGGGTCTCTACACATTTGCCAACTTCTGCAATTTGGTGATGGGCGTCGCGCTGCTCACGCTGGCCCTCTGGGCCTACATCAGGTACAGCGGACAGCTGAGCGACTTTGGTGGTAAACTGGACGAGTTTGCCACGATTATTTGGGAAATTTGTAGGCGAGAAGCTTCTCGCAGCGCTTAATGGCACGGTGAAGCGTTCATGAGTATCGAACAGTCGCAAAAAACCCAAATCAAAGCATAGCGCCAAGTAATATAAACCTTTATATATACATATATATAAATATTATTATTAATATATTCGATTAGTAAGTGACTCATATGTACATGTTGAAAAGTGAAATTTTGAATTGGTCTTATATGCATATATTTTAATATAACATTTATGTACCTAGAAAATCATATTAAAACCAGTAAGGACGGAGCTACAGTCGGACGCAACCGACTGTAGGAGACCCTGTACTTTGCGTTTTCTTCGCTGTTTCTTATCCGATCGTAATGTAATTTACAGTATCGGTGGAGATTGTCATATACTACTTACACACCATATCCTAAGTCATTATCTATTAAACTGTAGCTTTAAAGCTGCAAACTGTTGCTATATATACGCATTTTGAAAAAGATTGTCTCTTGCATATCTTCGCTATTTCTAATTCAAATCGTAAATAATCATATAGCATCGATGAAGAATACCTTAGACTACGTACATGCCAAATTACAAGTAGCCCTATTATTGTGGTTGCTGTGGCGCTTATTGTTTTCAAGATTATTGAGATAGGTGTAGATTTTTGATGATTCGCGGATGAAGGAGGCGAAATATCCAAAATCCGAAACAAACGCGTGCTGCTTACGATAATAGAGAACCTGCATATCAAGAAATGGTGTCTCTATCTCTTTTAGTTGCTGAGATCTAGGTGTTCATACAGACGGACAGACGGACATGGCTACATCAACTCAGAATATATATACTTTGTGGGGTCTACCACGCTCCCTTCTGCCTGTTACACACAGCTGTCATTTGCACTAAATTAATAGACCCTTTTACTTTTTTAAAGTACAGGATCTAAAAATAGAAAACAAGCTATTGAAGAGCTAACGGAAAACTTTAACTTGTACGCTGTAATATAATGAAATTGCTTACGAATTTACTTACAGTCTTGCCCCCATTAAAACCACAAAATGGGTAAGGATGAAGCCATTACATTCGAAAGCAAACATTTGTATGGGGCTGGACTTCGCACGGATGCATATATGGATGAATTTTGGACCCTGGAGTAACATTGTGGTCAACGACTAGAGTAAATGATAATTTTACGGTCTAAAAGTCAGCATGCAAGGGCGTAATCCGGAAAAATACCCCACATAAAAAAGTATTCGTTTTATGCTAGCAACTTGGCCGTGTGCGTCGTTGCATTTGAGCACTCTCCCGGCTGTTTTGATGGAAATTTTGGTGTGTACGGGACGTATGGAGGATACTGTTAACGTTTGGCGGCAACAGATGTGGATTATCCGGGTTTTTTCCCGGATAATCCTCTCTTTTCTATCAGTACGGGCTTTCGGCCTGCCAAATCGAGGCAAATTGTCATGGTTATTACGGCTTTTTAACCGCCGTATAGCACTACGGGTTATGTTCTGACACCGATCAAACATATTCCTGACATAATATGTCGATCGGCCTTCATTACCTGGACACGGAGCTTGGGCAGCCCCAAATTATCACTAAACGCTACTTTAAGCGTATTTGACAGGAAGATTACGGAAAATTACAGGTGGAAACATGTCGCAAATTAGTGGAATCTATACCTAATCGCTTGCAGATTCAAAGGGTCTATATAATTAACTATAATTTTAAGAAAAAATTAAGTAAATTAAGTAATATATTGAAAAAAACTTTATGCAACGAATACTTTTGTGGGACTGAAAACCACGTTTTCCGTCTTATTATGCTATATTGTGGAGGAATGGAGCGATTTTCCAAATTTTTTTTTTCAAATATAATTAAGAAACATATTAATAAAACATTCCCCATTCAAAAAAATTTTAAAATTTTTATGTTTTACCGACTAAAAACGCTAAGTTGTGCCGTACATATTTTGCAACGAATACTTTTGTGACCGACTGTATGTACATGCATGCATATGTTTGTATTTGATCCTACAAACATCGGCAATAAAATATAATACATATGTACATACATACCTGCGTATATTGTATATATGTTTTGCATGCGATTATTTAATTTTGAATCATATTTTGAATCTCAAGACCCAAAAGCAAAAGCTTTATCAAAAGCAAAAGCAAAAAGCTTTCGGAAGGAAGAAAGCTCTACACCAGCGGTCATGCGTGCCGGAGACTTGGAGACTTTCTCTTTCGTTCGAACAGTTGCGTTCTCCCTGGGATACAGAAATATAAAGCACAACTGTAACTGTGTGTGTGTGTGTGTGTGTGTGTGTGTGTGCATTCCTACGGCGTACTCCTGATGCTGGCCAGCAGTATTGAATTCGCTTTTCTAACCAACGGACGTTCTATATGGTATATAAAACTTGTGCTCAAGTCGCGTGTCGCCGTCAACACCTATGTACATACATATGTATATACGTACATACACACACACACACACACACACGTCGATATACATATGTATGTGAACTTGTCGAAAGTACATATGTGTATATATATAGAAGCACATAATTGATTTACATATGTATGCAGCAGTATGTGTGTGTGTGTGTGCAAGTGCGTATGCATGTACATGTGTATGGATGTATATTTAACGCGTAGTTTCTGCAAAGAGCAAAACGCCAAATACATATGTACATACATACATGCATACGTTTTTGTATGAGCATATGCATACATACATACATATTCTCAAATATAGACGTATTTATGTATTAATATGCATAGATTTATGTACATATGTATGTTTGCGAATTCTGCGTTATTTTCTTGTTAGCATCGTATACATACATACATATATATGTACATACATATGTACGCACAGACATGTGTATGTATGTTTAAATTCACAGCGAATATGTGTGTATGCATTGTGTGCATGTGTGTATGTGTGTTGGAAGCTATAGCGCTTGGAATTATAAATAATCACGAAAGTGTATCGCATTCTAGATGACAAATTCGTACATGTCTACATATGTATGTACATACATATGTACATAGATACATCCGTAAAGCAATTGTGGCAAAGTATGTATGCAGAATAGATGTTGTATAGATATGCATATATGTAGCGTGTGTGTGTGTGTGCTTCGCCTCGCCCACTTTCCAAAGGACGATAATTTATGTACATATATGTATGTGTGTGTGTGTATGTGCATATGTTTTAGTTGTAAATACGTACATATGTATATACGTGACATAAGTGAGACATTCGGTACCGTTATTAGCTGCATTGGATTGTGTGTGTGCGTATGTACATACATACATATGTCCTCACATACAACCCCTTACATACATAGACCTACATTTGTATGCACATGTGTATGTATGTCATATACATATGTATATACAAAAGTATGTATGTACATAAATATTATGGCGTCTCTTCTTCCCCTCCCAGTTGTTGTACATATATATGTAAGTACATATGTGTGTATGCCACTGACAATTGGAAAATTCATGCGCAGCGAAAATGGAATATGGAAGCGAGAGACCCATATCTATATATGTATGTATGTAACAACATGCACGTTATTACACATACATATGTACATACAAATGTAAAAGTGTGTACCATCAAAAGTGTCTGTATGTATGTATCTCGTTTTCTTGCCATTTTCGCACTTATGTATGTATGTATGTACATATTTATGCTTGTATGTAGTATGTATGTCCGAATCGCAACAAGTTATATTTCATTGCTACTGTATTATCGTGATGCTGTACATACATACATGCATATGTACACATACAGACACACCTCTATACATACATATGTATGTATATGTACTTATGTACATCTGTTGATTAGGCTGTGTACATACATATAGGCATATACATATATATATGAAAGTATATGCATAAATATGTACAAGCAGTATAACAGTAACAGTGTTGCCATTTTGGATTTTTCCTTTCAAATCTGGCCGTTTATGGAAGAAGATTTGCCCATTTCTATTGGGCGCATTAAACGGAAATTATGTTTTTTTATACCCTGTGCCCATTTGAAAAATGGGAAAACAGGGTTAATAACTTTGTGCGAATGTATGTAACAGCCAGAAGGAGGCGTGGCAGACCCCACAAAGTATATATGGGCATTTCCACAGTCGCGCACGCTACATTCGTACGCGTTTAAAGTAAAATAACTGTAAAAAGGAAGCGTTTTTTTTTTTTTTTAAAGGCTTAACATATATCATTTAATTAGCTCTTTCATTGGTGGAAAGATTGATTTTGGGTAACTTTTCATTTTTGAGAAAATTGAAAAATTCAAGTCATTTGTCACCGGACGAAAATGGTAGTGGCATTTGAGGTCAACCAATTCAATCGCCAATATTAGCGAATCCAGTGGCAATATTTTAATGCAACAAATTTTAAACTCTTGTGCATGGATGCCTCTTCAAAATGGTTATGATTTTTTTCAAAGATGACTTGCATTTTTTTTTTTATTCAATTTAAAAAAATTGTAACGTGACTTTTGGCACGTGACCATTTTTATGTATGTTTTTGTTATTGTTGTTGTTGGAAAGTATTTAAGGAACAAATGGTTATAATGTTTTTAAATTGACAAAAATAATTGGAATTATTTATTTTTACATAACAGGAGTGATTTTGAAAACAAATGACTGAGCATGATGCTTCTGTTTGAGAAGCTGTTTTCAAAAAAAAAATGCCCTAAAAAACGTCAAAATGACAAAAAATGCGTTTTCGCGACTTTGCATTCGAATTTTTTGAAAACTATAATAGATTATAATAGATATTTTCAAATCTGTTAAATTTTAATATTTCTTAATGTTAAAAATGTTAAAAATATCATTTTTAAGAAATTTTAATTTTTTGGCCCCGGTGGACCTTTCTGTGGAAATGCCCATATATTCTTGATCAGGATGACGAGCTGAGTCGATATAGACATGTCCGTCTGTCTGTCCGTCTGTCCGTCCGTCCGTCTGTTTGAACGCGTCGATCTCAGCAACTATAAGAGCTAGAAAAGCCGTTTTGGTCATTTCTGAAAGGTGTATACCATACGCAGATCAAGTTTACTTCAAATCTTGGATGCCACTCCCCCTCCGCCCACAACGAGCATAAAAAGAATTCATTCGCCAATTTAAAAGACACAAATCGAGTTATATAAATTCTGATTTCATTTGTTCGTAGGTCTGTATCAGGCGCAGATAGGGCTTTTTTAAAATTTTAGATGCCACGCCCCTTTTACGCCCTATTGCATAAAAACTAAATAACAAGCGTAATATTGAACATAGAACGTTGTTATTCGGTATATATACTCTCTTTTATAATATTAAACTTTCCTGAGAAGCGCATTAAAATCGATCAATAAACACAGGAGTTATAGGCGAAACAATATTGCAGGCGTTGCACGCTCGCTCACTAGCAGCGCGGTTAATTAAGCGGCACATATAGAAAACGTAGCAGGCAAAGCATTGCTGATACGCTGCGTATGACAGTTTTATAAAATTTTATTAAAAATATAGGGCACAGGGTATAAGACAGTCGGGCCCGTCCGACTGATCTGCTCCGCCCATTCTGGTTTTTTTTTCAAAATGATTAAAACTTTTTTTCAATTCAATCAAATATAATACCATATTATATATTATGATTAAAAAAACAAAAACCAATTAAAGAGCAGATCCTTTGGGTGGAAGGATACAGTCGAACGTAACCGGCAGTAGCAGACGCTGCACTTTTTGCTACCGATTGTACCCGTGACTCCCTTCTATCTATTTGTCCGTAACATATCGCTCGTTTACCAGAAGAGTGTCATAACTCAAAAAAGTGCGTTTCGAGATAAACGCGTTTAAAGTTTTCAAGCGCCGTGTATCTCCATACAAGGTGGAGCGACATATTCTCTTCTCACGCTTTGTGTATTGAAGATAGGATAATGAAAATCGACACAAGATAGATTAATATCCAACGAACATTACTGCATCATTAACTCAAAAATCGCCGTTTCATATCTTAAAAAGTATGGGCAGAGGTAACAAAAATCGAAAACAAAATTGATCTAACTACCGCATAGAAGAACGTACATACCAAATATGGACAGACGAATATGGCTTATCGACTTATCCTGTTTGTCCTGTTGCAGAATATATAAATATATTCCAAATATATACAATTACTATTTGTTCAATTTCACAAGAAATCGCCAAATTACATTGTGCAATAAAACCGATTCTGAAAAAAAGAATCGATTTAATCGCTGAAAAAAAGAGTCGATTAAATCGAAGCTGAATTCGTCAAAAATTCGGTTTATCCGATTAATCAAAATAAAATTTGAATTGTAGTTTGCAAGTACTCTATGGCAAATACTACTAAAGATACTTCTCCATTATAATTGTCATATCAGACCATCTACCAAACTAAATAAAAAAATATATGGACGGGGCAGATCAGTAGGAGGGAGGCTACAGTCGGACGTAACCGACCGTAGGAGACCCTTTACTTTGAGTATATGCACATACAAACACAATCAGAGCCACACATACTAAGCTATCCGCGTATGCAAGGCACACCACCCCCCTCTCCCAAGTGCAGGAAATTCTCGGTCGCATATATTCGCTGTTTCTTATCCGATCAAAACAAAATTCATTCATTCATGCCATAAGCTAGTTACATACTAAATCACAAACCGATAGCTTCAAAACTGTGGCTATAGCAGCTTTTTGCGGTTTACGTGGGAAGGGGGGGAGGAATCCAAAATCTAAAACAAACTCGTGCTGTTTACTGAATCGGGGAACCTAAGTACCGAATATGGTGTCTCTAGCTCTGATAGTTCCTGAGATCTAGGTGTTCATACAGACGGACCGACAGACGGACAGACGCACATACGGACAAACGGACAGACAGACAGACGGACAGACGGACATGGCTAAATCGACTCGTCTTGTTGTCCTGATCAAGAATATATATACGGGGAATATATATGGGGTCTGCCACGCCTCCTTCTGCCTGTTACATACTTTTCCTCTTTGCACTAAGTTACTTTTTTAAAGTAAAGGGTCTAAATAGATTATTAATTGTATATTTTTACATATGTATCTGGGTTTTTTGACACAGCATAATCATCACCGATCGCGATTTAAATGATAACAGCAAAAATGTAAATGGACTGATGCAACATTATTTCTAAATGCACCATTTTAAATATTGTTACTCATGTTTATGACCTGTACCCATAAAAAATGGGTGAAAATGCATATATTATTTTACAATTTGTAACTATCCTGAAAAGCGCATTTAAATCAAAAAAGACAATATTGTTGCATGTGATAGTGCTTTTGCCTAGGTCTCTTTCTAGATGCACATAAATTTACGTGTTTTCTTGTTTGTTTACGTTTTCAATGGCTGAACAGCTGTTCGTTTATTTATATTATATCGTCAATTGTTTAGTTATTCGATACATTCAAATTTCTAAATATCGGCAACGATAACCGAAACATTTAGTAGTGTTGCGCAACGCCCAAGACACAGACTGATAGTGCACTAGAGCTGGCAAAACATCGATGATAAGAAAATGGGGCATATCGATAGTAACGATGTCGATGTTTTCCCAGCACTATCGTGCACTCAATGAACAGACAACAGTATCTAATTGATCGAATATAAACAAATATATAATAAACAGAGTTTTTTATCGTTTGAACATATTGTTAATTATCGATTATTTTCTTTAGCCGAAGCGGAATCGAAACTGAGAACGCAGTTTGCGGTGGAAATCCAAATCGAGAGCAAACTCCTGGCAAATAAACTTCAAGCGATATATAACAACGATACCGATTACGATACCGATCAAAGTATTGCGGAAGGATCAAGCCAAAATATCGAGATCGATAGGCAAACGCACACTACTATCGATACACACACACAATAGATTTTCTCAAGTGTGCCATCGCGATGGCTGCACCAGCAGCCTGTACGCGTTTTTCGGACAATTACGATATTAAGGAGGAGCTCGGAAAGTAAGTATTGCTAATATCTGGTAATATCTATATCGAATCTATCAAATCTATTCTGTTCCATAGGGGCGCGTTCTCGATCGTCAAAAGATGCGTCCAGAAATCCACGGGATTTGAGTTTGCTGCCAAGATAATAAATACCAAAAAGTTAACAGCAAGAGGTAATATCTAATAATAATATATTGATATAATATATAATATTCCAAACTACAGGATATTTCCAATAATTTATCAACTCTGAAGCAGCGTAGATTATAGACGGGCATTTCCATTTTCCATTCAAACTCAAAACTGTAAAGAGGGGACAGATCAGACGGAAGATCGGACGCAAGGCTACATTCGGACGTAACCGACCGTTTGTGTATACTAGAGATGGGTTCGATCTTTGATTTTGTAGAATCGATTTTTCCGATCGATTCACGGCTAAAAATCGATCAATTCGATTTATCGAACAAAATTCAATATGCTTAAAAAAACACAACTAAGGAAGAGTAGATGCGTCGGTTGGAAGATTACAGTCGGACGTAACCGACAGTAGCAAACTGAATTTCTCAAAAAAAAAACAAAATAACATTCCAAGAAAAAATCGATTCCAAAAAAAAAATTTAATTAAACCGTTGATAAAAAGAATCGATTAAATGGAATCGAAGCCCAGTTCTACGCAAATTGTCTATGCCATTTCTTCGCTGTTTCTTATCCTATATCTATAACGCAATTCACAGCGTCAATGGAGAATGCCCGATTATAGCTTTAAAACTGCAGGAGTTATCTAACATCTAAAATAAGATCAAAAATGATCTGCTTACTAAATAGGAGAAATATCCCGAAATATCCCGAATATGCTAGTCTAGCTCTTATAGTTGCTAATGAGATCTAGCTGTCCAGATCAGATGGAATAAGAAAACACAATAACTAATACCTTCATACCTTTGCAGATTTTCAAAAATTGGAACGAGAAGCCCGGATCTGTAGAAAGCTACATCATCCTAATATTGGTATGATATTATATGTTTTTTTATTTTTAATAATACGTTAGAATATTTATCAACAAATAATTTGATTTAAAACTTGGTTATTCCAAACAGGATTGCAAACAAGTTACACATTTTGTTTTGGGAAACATATTTAAAGTTTGGCTTTGATCTGAAATACAATATAAATATAAACTAGATTGTTAATAATTATCAGATTGGAATTGATTTACCTCTTTGTATCGTTCGGGATTTTGGTCCTTAATGTAATGGGGGTTTAAACTCAAGTCTATAGCTTGAAAACTGAAAGGGGGGGAGGTATCTAAAATCTAAAACAAAATCGATCTGCTTACTGAATAGGAGAACCCAAATTCCGAATATGGTATTTAGCTCTTAAATACATACAAAAATCTAAAAAAAAAACAATTTAAGTATATTTTAAAAAAATTGGCAACATCGGCCAACTGGGGTGTTGGGGGAAACTCGACTGAAACTTAAAGTAAACAAAAGTCGACAAAAAAAAACCAAAAAGTTAAAATTTATCGAATATATATGTAAACCAGTAAGGACGGAGCTACAGTCGGACGTAACCGACTGTGGGAGACCCTGTACTTTGTGTTTTCTTCCCATCGATGGAGATTGTCGTGGACTACGTACATGCCATATACAAATCTTTAGCTTGGAAACTGATGCTTTCTAACTGCAAACTATTGCCAAATTGGTTTTTCGGTTAGCGGGGGAATGAGAGGAGTTATCGAAAAACCTAAACATACTTGATCTGATTGCTCCATAGGAGAACCTAAATACCAAAAAATTGTAGTTATAGCTCTTATAGTCTGCAAGATCCAGGTGGCTGAACTGTATGGCCCATCTTCGCTGTTTCTTTTCCGTTCGTAATGTAATTCACAGCATTGATGGATCATGCCATAGGATGCGTACATGCCAAATCCCAAGTCTGTAGCTTTTAAACTGTGGCTGTAGTGGCACTTACATACATTTATAAGAGAATTGTCTGTTACATAACTTCGCTGTTTCTTGTCCGTTTGTAAAGTAATTCATAACATCGACGGATAATTCTGTAGGGTACGTACATTCCAAATTGCAAGTCTGTAGCTTTATTATTGTGGCCGCAGTGGCACATATACGCATTTTGAAAAAGATTGTCTCTTGCATATCTTCGCTATTTCTATTTCATAATCATAAATAATCATATAGCATCGGTGAGGTATTCCTATTATAGGGAGCCGTTGCCGCCTTTGTTACTTCAGCAAATTTTTTAATCAAACGATGATAGTTGGTTTCTGAAGCAATAGTCGATATGCTGTGGTCGTTAGCACTGGATACGGTACCAGGCGTTGAGGTTTTGGCATAGACTACGTACATGCCAAATTACAAGTCAGTAGCGCTATTATTGTGGCTGCTGTGACGCTTATCGTTTTCGAGATTTTTGAGATAGGTGTAGATTTTTTATGATTCGCGGATGAAGGATGCAAGATATCAAAAATCGGAAACAAATTAGAATTAGAATTAGAATTAGAATTTAATTTAAAAATATAAGATAAGAAAAGAAAAATCTGCGGAAAAAAAATTAAAAAAGATTAAAATATGAAATCAAATTAAAGAAAAAAGAACAAGGTCCAGCATTCGCTGCAAGGATATGGGGAAAAACCAGAAAAACCCAATCAGAACAAGATTAGTGGTTAGTTGTGTTAATCATTGTTACCAAGCTACTACACAGTGTTATGTTGAGTTAGATAATTTAAAAATATAGGGACGGGGCAGATCAGTGGGACGGAGGCTACAGTCGGACGTAACCGACCGTATGAGACCCTTTACTTTATGTATATGTACATACAAACACAATCAGATGCACACACACTAAGCTACCCGCGTATGCAAGGCACACCCCCCCCCTCTGCCTAGTGTGGCAAATTGTCTGTGGCATATGTTCGCTGTTTCTTATCCGATCAAAACAAAATTCACAGCGTCGATAGATAATGTCATAAACTAGTTAAATACCAAATTACAAATCAATAGCTTTAAAACTGCGGCTACAGCAGCTTTTTGCGGTTTGCGGGGGAACGGGAGGAGGTATCCAAAATCTAAAACAAACTCGTGCTGCTTACTGAATAGGGGAACCTGAATCCCGAATATGGTGTCTTAGCTCTTATAGTTGCTGAGATCTAGGTGTTCATACAGACGGACAGACAGACAGACAGACGGACAGACAGACAGACGGACAGACGGACAGACGGACAGACGGACAGACGGACATGGCTATATCAACTCGGCTTGTCGTCCTGATCAAGAATATATATACTTTGTGGGGTCTGCCACGCCTCCTTCTGGGTGTTACACACATTTCCTCTTTGCACTAAACTAATAGACCCTTTTTACTTTTTTAAAGTAAAGGGTCTAAATAGCAAACTTAATAGAAGGAAGAGAGGTATCTATGTCGAATACACTACAAAGACGGTTGTAGTCAGTGCAGAGTATTCGAAAGGGTTGATGCAAGGAATAGTTAGTAGAGCAAAATTTGAGAGCTAAAGGTGTGAAATAGCGGGTTGGTCGGTGAGGTACAGAGAAATTAATTTTTCCTAACAAAGTAGGTGAGTCAATTTCTCCACGCAACAGCTTTACCATAAGTACTACGCCCAACATGGTACGTCGGTTAGCTAATGAGGGAAGGTTAATTAAGTAGCAGTCTACTTCTATAGGGAGGTAAATCAACGCCAGGAACCCAGTTAAGGCCACGAAGAGCGAATAGAAGAAATTTCTTTTGTACGAATTCCATCCTATCCTGGTGGTATCCAATACTGTGGTGACCAAACACAAGATCCATATTCCAAAATGGGACGCACAAGAGACGTATAAAGAAGTTTGGTGGTATAGGGGTCATCAAATTCTTTGGACCATCGTTTGATGAATCCAAGAACCCGAAGAGCCTTACTGATGGTGAGCACAATGTGTTTATCGAATTTGAGTTTAGGATCGAGAAGCAGTCCTAAATCATTTACTTCAAGAATTCGGGAAAGAGGCATACTGTTCAGCATGTAATCGAAATGTTTGGGCTGGCCCTGCAAAATGTCATCACCTTACACTTCGAGCAGTTTAAGTAAAGCTGATTGGTTGGTCTTACACCAAGATAAGAAAGAATTCAAGTCTGCTTGTAATAATGGCTGCGTTCACGGCCGTTGCGCTCCATGGAGCGATAACTCGATAAATTTTTACATTTTCAAATTTAAACAGCTGTGTTCGCTGCATGGAGCGATAATTTTATCCAATGGAGCGCAAAAATTTTATGCTACATGCGCTCCACGAGATTTTACAGTTATGCCACATTTAGGGTTGCAATTTTCGGCAAAATAATCGTTATCGGTTAATCGCTCCATGGAGCGCAACGGCCGTGAACGCAGCCAATGACTGCGAGGTGATGTCATCATACGTTAGGCACAGCTTAACATCGTCGGCATACATAAGTATGGAAGAGTGTGACAATACAAATGGAAGATCATTGATGAACAAGTTGAAAAGCAAAGGACCAAGGTGGCTACCTTGAGGAACACCAGATGTTACATATACAGGTTTAGATACGCTACTATTAAAAATAACTTTCTGAGTTCTATTGTTTAGATACTCAGATAGATCCTGCAAATAAGGTTAGTAGGGAATCCAATAAGATTTAGTTTTTTAAGTAGTAGAGAGTGGTTAACAGAATCAAAGGCCTTGCTGAAGTCGGTATAGATGACATCAGTTTGCATTTTTCTTTGGAATCCGCATATCACAGAGGAAGTTAATTCTAATAGGTTAGTGGTAGTAAATCTACGTTTCACAAAACCATGCTGGAAAGGTGAAATAATAGAGCTACATAAATGTTGGAGTTAAGGTGTAATTAAGCTCTCAAATACTTTAGGAATAGCGGACAACTTGGAAATACCTCTATAATTTTTTACATTGGACTTGGAACCCTGTTTATGGAGAGGAATTATAAAGATTCCTTTCAAATAC